>OX579640.1:20339737-20845628 GCA_951230915.1 Antitrichia curtipendula | reverse complement strand
AGAGAGGGTTGTATTGGCTTGCTAGACCAATCTTGCCAATTTCATCTTAGAGCTAGAAACGATGTATTTTTTCCTTCAATCTTGAACCTACTTCTACTTAACAATTTTTTAGTGAATAAATATTAAGTGTTTTTTTCTTAAATTTTTTTCCGTAGATTCTCAACTCAACTATTCAACATAAAAACTTAGAAAATCAAAATCAGTAGTACAAAAAAATTCAATTAAGAAGATTCAAAGCATGAAAATCTAGTCAAGTAAGTTGCAAAAAAGCTTCCCTTTTTTACTTTGGATGCAAGTATCTTGCAATCTATGTGGTCAAAGTTTTTGAAATTTCTTCTATATATTTTATTCTACTCTAGTATAAGATCCTATGGTTAGATATGTAGGAAAATAAAAATAAAAATAAATAAAAAAATAAAATAATAGATTTTTTTCTTTTGTGCAATAGAAATTACAATTTTGAGTGTTTTTTGATGGAAAAAGGCTTTTGTCCTTTAGAAGTTAATAGAATTTGGCAATTGAGAAATGAAAGATTGTTAACCCCTAATCAACTAAGGAGCCTACTTTGGATTTTCAGAGAACTCGGGCAAGCTCTATTGGCTTCATAATTTGGAATTTTTCCATAAAATTTTAGGTTAGATGCTAATCATTTTAGTCTATTTGTGAAGATTTGTTTCACATTATTTTGATAAATATTGCAAAAATTAGAAGGAATTTTCAAGATAATGAAGGTAGAAAAAATATATAAAATTAGTTTTTGAATTCAATTATGAATATTTTTTTAATACAAACATAAACACAAGATATATGTTGGTTAGTATTAGAACATCCTCAAAATTTGGATTTACAAGTGTTAATTTCTTGTCAAACTTAATAGCAATTTAATTATTTCTTTCATCCAATATTACCTTTGATTTCATGAATTTTTTCAAGATCAATATAAATTTTTTCTTTTTTGAATTTTTTTGCACAAATTCTTAACCTATTTTCTAAAATATTGGTTAAATTGTGAAAGACAAAACTTCACCTTTAGAAATGGCTAGAATAACCTACTTTTTGAAATTCAAATTTAAGCACATTAAACTTGCAATCAATGGGGATTTTACTCTAAAATTTTAGAATCATGTACTCACTTCGTCCCAAAATGATCTTCCTGTTAGACAAAATGTTCCGGATTAAGACTAAAAATAACATTTTTAAAGCCTGTTTTGCACTACATATGGAGTTTGGTGCACTCCTATTGCCCTTGAAACTTTGAGTTTTGAAGCCCTTTTTAAAGTGTAGTTTTGGATTATTGAAAAGTGAATTTTTTTGGGTATTTTCAAGGAGCATCAGTGGTTATTTATTTATTGAGTGTGAGGTCATCATTTTGTGGGTAGTTAGCATAAGTCAAAGACCATATGTGGACCTATATTTTGCCTCCCAAAACCTTCATCTCCTTCAATTAGATAATATTCAAAGAGATGCAAAAAATAAAAACAAAAAGTGTTGATTGATCCCTTCAACCATTTTATTTGTCTTTTGATTAGTGATTGCATAGATGGAGGGGGAACTATCGCTTGGAATTGTTTTGTTAGTCCTAGAGAACAACCAAAAGCTAAATTTGACCAATTTATAGCTCACAAAGTACAACAGGAAGATCATTTTGGGACAAAAAATGAAGGCCAATAAGAAGAACATTTTGGGACGGAGGGAGTATTCAATAAGTTAAGTAAAGGATCATATAGTTAGATTTGTTAGAAAATAAATATAGATGAAGATTTTAGCCTTGCTTTGGATACAAGTGTTTTGAGACAGTTTTGGATCTCAATACATTCTAATATTTTAAGTTTTAAAAATAGATGAATTTTTTAATCAAAAAATGTGTATTATTTAAATATCCAAAATTCTAGCATCTATTTTAAAGATTTTTTTTGAATGACCTTGACCACAATGTATGTCAATGGAAAAATAGAACTTACAAAGTTAAAGATATTAAAGTGGATTCTATAGTTATAGACCCTATCATGTAATAGTAAGACTTACTCATCTTTTCTTCATCTTCAATGTCAATGTCATGTTGGTGGTTACAATTTATTAGCAACTTCTATCAACGCAACAAACCTTAGGGAAAAAGGTTTTGTAAGGTGAAAACACCTAAAACCCATCAAATAAACAATTCAAAATAGTTAGAGGTACCTTTTTCTAGAAAATATTTTTGTAGTATTAGCAATTGAAAATCATGAATTTACAAAAATATATAATTTTTGGATAAGACATGTACTTTTTATGAATTTTCAAAATGTAACTCCGTAGATTACTGAAATTGTCACATAACTTCAATTGGTTATAAAAGCAAAATTTAAATAAATCAACACTCAACAAATCCCAGTTAAGTATGTAAATTGTTTAATGATACTTTTAAGGACACAATTTAAAGGAAGTCTACTTGTCAAAAGTAGGTATATGAATAATTTTGGGTGCTTTTACTTTAGTTGTAGTAGGAAGATCCTTATAAGCTTTTCTATTTGTAGATTGTTTTACACCAACAAGTTTTGTTTCCATCACAAAAAACTGATTTGCAGCTCATTGAATTAGTTTTGGACTAATGAGTGTTAGTGCTAGTGAGTTGTTCACTGGTTTTGAATAAAGAAATTTATTCCTTCAAGTTCTGTGTCTAAAACTACCACTTTCAAGTGTATTGAGCATTACCAAAGTATTAAGACATTTTTAAAACTTTCAACCATACAACTGTGAGCTCCCAATTTGTCACTTGGGACTCGTAGAATTATTTTTTTGGAAATTTGCAATTTGCAATTAAGAAAAATATACAAAAAGTCATAAAAAGAGTGTAGAACCAAAATAGGGTTGTAACATACCCATTATAGTATTTGGTCTAGATTTGTGTTTAGACTTAGAATCCCACCAAATCTGGCCTAAAAATAGGTAGAAAGAGCGAAACGGTTAGATTTGGAGGATTTAAGTCACATAGGCCCAAAAGGGCTAAATCCCACCATGAATGTAGCAATTCATGGCTAGGTCGGGTCCTAGAGTTAGGTTTAGAAATTTTCCAAATCCCGATTGTTAGCATGCAAGAGCCACTAACGCAAGACCGGGCCCGTGGAGGAATCTGTAACCCAAGGATGGTGTCCTAGGGTAAATCCCATGCTAGGAGTCCAACGACGAAATCGATTTGCCAAGATTCCTCTATCCGCAAAAGATTCCCGCACCATCACTAATTCAAGGAGATGGCCAATTCATCTCCATTGACCAATTGTGCCAGGTACAGAAACGCACCTGCACATCTTTCATGTGACCCCCTGAGAGATCATGTGAAAAATCCCGTCATCTTCCGACTTGTAGAAGAACCTTTTGCGGATGGACAACCCTGGTAACCTCCAACGGGAATTTCATGGAAATTACCCAGGTTGCCATAAAATCTCACTAAAAATTAGACTAGCTTGTTTTATGTTAATAATGCGCTCCGTGAAGTTTCGTGACATTCCGATAGCAGCAAGTACCCGAACCGGCGAGATTCCTCGAGAATTAATCACGTGGCGGGGTCCCCACCGCGTTGACCAGCATTCCGGGACCATACAATGGCGAAACGAAGTCGACCAAGAGTCTTTTCCGACTCCCTCACACCTACCGGAGATCCTAGGCTATTTACATTTCTCAAAATAGGAAACCCCCAAGATCTAGGATTTTACCACGATTTAGTTTTTAAACTAAATTAGCCTACGATGGTTTTTTGTCCTCGGTACGGGGGGTAGAGGGGTTCTGGACTAAACACGGCGATCTGGAGCCAATGGCACAATCTGTTTGACTACTGGAGTTAATCTCCAAAAGTTAGGAGGTTGGTCCAGCGTAGATAGGTAAAAGTAGTTTTTTAGGGATTAGGATGAAAACCTTTGAAGATGAGGATGAAAATCCAAGTTGATAAGGTTACTTTAGAACTCTTGAGGGAAAGGTGGGGCCTTGGAAACCTATTTAAGGTCCCCATTTTTCTCTCAAGAACACCCCCAATTCTTGTTTTGGGTCCGTGGGTCCAACTTATGTTGGGATTTTTGGCGTTTTAGCCAAGAAACCTCTACGGTGTTTTCGGAGCACTTTTGGCTCCTATTGTTGTTATATCTCAAGCTTTGAAGGTCCTTGGGGGTCCTTCTACCTTGCCTTGTACACACTTTGTGTGTGTTTGCGTATACGCTCGTTGTTATTCAAAAGTCTTTCTATCTTTGGTATATCCTTGTGAACTAACTTGTGTGTTGGAGTCTCGTTGGTGTCTTGTACTAACCCTAGAGCAACCCCCCACCGTACCTTGGCGATGCCGCTTTGGGGGGCCTTTAGTATGTGAGTGTTGCCCATTATTACTCTTACCTTGTGTGTACGATTGCCTTGGATGTGAGCTCTAACCATAGTCACCTTTTCCATTGTTGTTGTGAGTGGGCCCCACCTCCCTTGAAGCGGCGAAGCTTTGAACCCGTGACTTACCCCAGTCTTAGAGTGTGTGTGTCAAAAACAGGCCCGAGACGGCGGAGCTTTGAACCTAGGGAACCTCGCAAAGTCCTAGAGTTGGTGTCAAAACCAAACTACGGCGAAGCTTTGAACCCCCATATATTGTAAGTTCCAAAGTTTAGTTCCCAAGACCTTCTTGGGAAAGCCCAAAGTTTAGCCCCCAAGAGTAGCCCTAGGTTGTAGAGAAGTGAAGGAAAGGGCCCCGTCACGCGATAGTTTTTTGTTGTTGTTGTTTTTGTTATTAAAGATTTAGCCCACCCCCGCTACGGCGAAGCTTTAACTTTGAACGTCCGATTTAAAGTTGTGTTAAGTGGGTTCCCATACGGGAATCTGAGGAGAATAGGTTGTAGTAAAAATTGAGGACCAACCCAAGGTTCAACCAGCTCGTAAGGGGAAGCAACCAGCTCGTAAGGGGAGCAACCATCGCGTAAGGGGAGCAATTAGCCCGTCGGGGAGCAGTTAGTCGTCGGGGAGTGGCCAGCTGTTCGGAGAGAGCTCGGGTCCAGAGGGAGCGGGGTCCGGAGAGAGCTTGGGTCCAGAGAGAGGGTCCGGAGAGAGCTCGGGGTCCAGGGGAGTCGGGAAGAAAATAAACCTTGGTTACCAAGATAAAAGAAAATCAGATCCTTCAAAAACCATATGCTAGACTACTTAGAGTTAGAGTCCGGGTGGGGAGTCGGGTTCGTTTTTTAAACAAAAACCCGGACAAAGTAACGGTCGAGAGAAGAAAAGAAGAGGAAATGGGGTCCAGTCATGGCTAAGCTCCATGTGAAAAAAATTGTACATCCCAAAACCTGCAAAACCACTCCAAGATGGAAGGAGGAGGAAAAGAAGGGATGGTTATATGGGCGACTTAGGTGAGAGTGACGATAAATAGTGACCTAGGTTTAGCTAAGTAGGTGTTAGGAGGAAAATCTCGAGAATTCGTAGTGACCATTAGGAGGCGGATTAGGATGACACGAAGACGAGGTAGTGTAAGAGGGTAGAGAGACATTAAAACCTCCTTGGGGTTTGAATCTATAGTTGTAAGACATCCATAAAGTTTAGGTAGAATAGTGCTAGTGTAGAAAGATAGGAAGGGAAAGAAATGGAGAGAGAAAAGAGAAAGAAGGAGGAAGGGAAAGAGAAGGTTTAGATCACACGGGGTCCTAATTTTCAGACCATAAGCGGTGAAATTGGGAAAAAATTCCCACAACCCAAGGACCACCATGGAGTATGGAAACGTACACACGGAGGCGGACAAACGGATTTCCGACACCGGTAGTGACGAGGTGAGTTTTTGAATCGATACTTGGTGTTCTCCTCATTAGCATTGATTTCCTTAATTAGCCCTCTCCACTTGAATAGTAAACCGTGATTAGAAAAAAAAAAAAAACCCTTAGAAATAGAAGTTAAAATTTAGAGTTAGTGTTAGGAGTAAAACTTAGAGTCAAATTTAGAAGTAAAAACTTTAGAGTTAAAATTAGGAGTAAATTTTAGAGTTAAATTTAGGAGTAAAAACTTTAGGGTTAAAATTAGGAGTAAACCTTAGAGTTAAAATTAGGAGTAAATTTTAGAGTTAAATTTAGAAATAAAAACCTTAGAATTAAAATTAGGAGTAAAAACCTAGAGTTACTTTAGAGGTAGAATTTAGAGCTAATTTACTTAGGAATAAAAATCCAAAGGTAAAACAAATCAAACCATAGAGTCAAAATCCCGAGTTACAATTAGAAATTGGAGACTAGAGTAAAGACTAAGCTTAGGATTAGCCGTAGGGTTAAAACTTCCGAGAGAAGTGTCAAACCTCCAAAGATAGTCTTCGACACTCATGGAAGGAACGTAAGGGTTCCCCGCTCACGTAGTTAGGGACGTTAGAAATGATGCCAACTACCTAGCCAACCCTATACATAGGATAGACAGTTAGGGAGTTAGGAATTACTAATCATCTTTGATCATCACAGTCAACTTGTTAGTTACCCATGCATTTCTAGTAGTATTCGCTGCCATCCACGACACTTAGAAAACGTTAGCACAAAAAGATCCATTGCTTGGAAGGCACAGTGGACCGCGCTCACAACACCCCCATATATTCAAAAGGTGGATAAAGGCATAGAACCTGGTCGGTGTTCGCCCGATTACCAAGGGTGGGTAATCTTGTGCCCACAACAACTTTGTACTTGATTATTATATAAATTTGTGGAAAAAATTTGAGACTATATGACAATGTAAATTGCAAGATTATAATGTTTGAATTTAGAAGAAAATAAAATTTGGGCCCTACCCAACATGGGCAAATAGTTTGACTCAACTTTGTGGAGAAGAAGGCTTGAACCATTGGGTAGGTCCTTATAGTAGCTTTCAAGCCCCATAACTTTTGATCTAAGCATCGATCAAGAAAAAACACTATAACTTCACCAAACTTATGTAAGTGTACATCTTTAGTAAAATTTTTACTTTCATCCGTCCAAAAATTACTTCCTATGAGCTTATCCAAGCCTTTGAAAAGCTCTATGGGAGCATATTGTCCTCTAGGAACTAGTGATTTTATTTCACTTAGTATTGTTGTAAAGACTAGCAACAAGCTCAAGAAGATGGTTTTTACTTATTTATTGAGAAGATGTATCCACTTTCAAGGTTTTTGGTTTGACGGTACAACCTACTATTATGATCACTTATAAGGCAATTACACCTTATTGAGTCTAAATCAACAATTGGACATTGTTCATTTTACTAAATTGCCCAATTTTTTGCTAGTTTTCCTTTGAAGTCAAAAAAACATTCTAGATTCCTACCTTATGCATTTTTTTGGAAATGTATGGATAAATTATGAATTATCAAATTGTTGCAAATAGGTGTGCCATTGACAATCCAAGGCTCTTGTGAATAGAGGCAATACATTTAAGGCAAGAATCTAGAGGGGTTGGTTTTAGAAAGGGGTCAAAATTAGGTGTAGATATTTTATCCCTTCATCTTGGAAAAACAATCTTTGAATGCTCTCTGTGTAAAGTGCATCACCTCAAAGAAAAATCCACGCCCACCTTTCTCTTTGAAGAGTTCATTCAAGTCATTCACCAAACCATTCACCCATTCACCAAAACAGATGTTAAACTTCTTTTCCTTTTCTTTCTTTCTTTTTCCAAAACGAAATATCCCCCTAATATCTCTCCACTTGAATTTTTTTGAAGGTCTCATGTCTCAAGCATCCTTTGCAAGAAGGGAATATAAGGTAGTATGCTCTTAAAGGCGACCTTTCAAAAGCTGATTGCATTTGGGGGGAAGTTTGGACTTGAAACAATTTTTAATAAATTTTTTATGAAGAAAAATGAAATTGGTATCTAACTTAAGTTGTTTCATAATTTTTGAACCTTCACGAAGTTAGTTACAAATTTTTGAAGTTGAAACTCAATGGTCACTAAAAGTAATCATGTCTTGAAATGTACACTATTGATACATTGAAGAAAGCAAAATGTACCTCTGTGTTAGTGGTCGTTTTTAGATCAGGGTCACTTTTAGAGCACCCTACCTTTATTAGTTCCTATACTCTCCCTTGGTCTTGTGGACTTGGGTTTGGGTGTGGGGACGGTCTTTTCTTTGACGCCGGCCACCTCTGTGCATGAGACCGAACTCCTTCCGAGTTTGATCTTCTCATGTCTCAGTCTTCTGTTTGTTTCTTCCTTCTAAATTCAATATGAAGGGCAGTTGAAAACTCCAGATTGATTTGAGTTTTTATCACTGTGTTTCTAGTAAATTATGGGCAATTTCATTAAAATGGTGCTATTCCGCTACTTTGGCAGTTTTTATGGTTAAGACCGGGCGGTCTAAAGTGTACAATAGTCCTACATGTCTAAAATTTATGGAAGTTCAAGATGTCTGAAATCTACACCTATCCTAGATGGCACTTTCACAGTTCAAATCAGCCGGTCTAAAAATGACACATGGAATACCACCATTTTAACGAAATTCCCCATAAATGCCTTTAATCTTCTATCGGTTCTATAGAAGTCACTATCCTGTGTTTTTGAGTTGTATGTAATTATCGTTTCAAATGAACGCATTTGAAGAGTTTTGAAAAACTCTGAGCTAGAAAGGAAGAGACGTGCTCCAATCCAGCTCCGTTCTTTATAACTACAAATTCAATTTAGAATGTGCTAGTTAAGGAATTGTAACAACAAATTAAAGTAGTGGATGCATGAATAAATTGCATGTACGTCATGAAAGCAGGCTTTCATTCTGAGTTGAAGTGTTGAATGGGGACCGGTGTTGCGATGGTAGTTTGGGTGTGGCCGTGCACTGAAGTATTCGACTTCAGTTTGAACCTCCTCTTCCATCTTTCGCACTTTAGTAACTCGTACGAAATAGTATATAACTTACTGTACTTTGGTAGCAGCTTCCACAGGAAATAGTTACGAAGTCCTTTTTATCTTCCGAGGATGCTGCCACATGTCTTGTTGCAGGGCTGTCTATCCGGACGTGACGTGGGCTTTTCACGTCCGGATGTCATGATGTGTTCGTACCGACGCGTCTGGACCCGTCGCTAATGCTGACAGGACCATCTACAGTGTGATGACATCTGTCCATCTGTGCGACGGCGTCTGGACGGTCAGTCCGTCACTGAACACAATTTAGAAGGCTAAATTTAACTCAAACACAAAGTTTGACCACTTCTCAATGAATTCAGTCCTTTAAGGGTTAACTTCAACGCCCGTCCAGATGCCCGTTGACGGAGGCCCGCCCGTCCATCCATTTCTGTAGTTATTCATACTCTGTCGAGGGTTCTCGGCTTGATTTCATCCTGACGGACGCCAAGGATGAATCTTGACGTCCGTCTGGACGTGATGTAACATGGACAACCCTGTCTTGTTGTGATTGGGTGGACCCTGCAAAAGTATACATGTGGGACACAAAGTTAAAACAATATTAGGCAAGTATAGTGCCCTAGCTGCTAGTAACATATGATAATCAAATTGTTGTTGGATCTTGGTGGGAGCCAAAAAGGGATTTTTAAACATCTTTGCATGCATTCTTCGGATCCCCTATAAACTAGATATAATGATCGAGTTGTGAGCCAATACAATATGTAATTGATATGTAATTGAGCTATTTTTAAGTTGTGGAGCAATGAGAGAGGTAATAGTAGCCAATTACGGACCGGATTGGCTCACAAGATGCTCATTTATACCATTTGAAATTGCCAACAACAAGAATTGTGACACTTGGTAATTAATCATGCCAATCTAATTTAAACAAGAAATTCATAGTTACCTTGTGCTCTTTGTCAACAATTCCATTATGTCTATGCATCTCACAAAGAACCATGATTATGGTTTGTAACATGGTTGCTTGCAGCCAATCCATGTAGTTGAAATTCTTGTTGTTGGATGTTACAAATATATCCTAGATTTGCAAATACAAGGCTCTCATGTACATACATTTTAGGTAAGAACCTGTAGGTTTGTTTTAAGAAGCGGGTCTCAAATAGATTACGTTACCTTTATTGGTTTAAGTTTAGTAAAAGTGTGCACAACTGTATTGCAAAGAAATTTCCGTCTGATTACCCTAACGTAGAGTCACAGTCTTGAGCACCACTACACTATTGCCAAACTTTGTATAACTACGAACGCCAGATCGACAGCCATAGTCACAGTCTTGATCACCACTACAGACTTATTTTTAATTGAGAACGCCAGATCAAAAGCCACAGTCACAGTCTTGAGCACCACTGCAAACTTATATTTTTAACTGAGGACGCCAGATCGACAGCCATTGCATGACTACAAAGTTGCAGATATCGACGAAGCTTTCCATCTTGAGCTCCAAATGCTGTGGACAAATTGTCTTCTTGCAGACAGGTTCAGCTTCTGCAAGGGTGTCATGGTAGCTTTTCAATCTATCAATGTTTATGGAATTCCTGCCTCGTGATTTGCATGTTTAACTTCCTCACAGCTTTGCTTTGGGTCTTGCAATGGCTTGGGTGCGCAACTGTGCACCCAGGTTAAGATTACGGAAGATTCAAACTCTAAACTCGCACATATTAACTGAGACAACTCATACAATGTCCAGACCCAAACTACACGAGCGTTGACTTGACATTAAATAAGTCCCATGAGACACAAAATATAACACAATAAATACGCCAGGCTAGGCGGACATGCATGTACTCCAAACACCAAACATATGTATTGACTGACACGGCACATTAGCACAAATAGGTCAGTGCCGGAGCATGCCAAAAGTCAATTCATTGTAAAAAATTAAATGTAAGGTTGTAAATAGAAGCACAACTATTACTGAGCAAATTTCATCGACAGCCATGGTTGTGCGCGAGTACATGAAGTTCGAGTTTTGGGTCACACATCATCAAATTGCGGTTAAATTTTAATGAAACTTCGCTTTTGGTGTTCACATAAAGCCAGAAGAGCTCAAAAGTTTTTGTTTTAGATTTTTCAAATTTGTACCCTCATTCCATTGTCCTCCTGTTGAACATTTTGCAATGGTTATCTATTTATGAGGGTACTCTTTGGGTATTCTCAAGCCTGGAAATATCTAATCCTACCATAACCCCTTCTCATTCTCATGTCCCGAGCAGGCAAATGAGCATGCTTGGCAAAGTTGGTCATTAATCTATACCCAATGTGTTGGAAGCCCAATTTAACACGATCTCTAAACTGAATTAGTCACGTTATCGTAACCCCAAGAAATCGTAACCACATTGTTTTACTATCGTGACTTATCACGGGGAATTTTTGCAAACACACATAGCTAGGTGGACATTAATTTGCACCAATCTCTGTCAATATTCTAGTTCACATATATTGAGTGTTGTGCGTAAACTGTGAAGGCCTTCAAGATTTGTTGAATTTTGAACGTCTACAAGATTGTACTTATACTTTTGATTGCAATAAGTTCAAGTAGCAACTAACAGATCTTCGCTATGGCCTTGATATTTAATACAAGGACATTCTGAAATACTCTATGAGGACTTCGTACTCATTTTGTATTTCTTTCTTGTGAGAGAGAATTTTGTGCTTAAATTTTTCAGTGTAGCAGGAGTGCATTCAAATACTGAAATGGAGGCTTGGAGGATTCTCATTTACTCAGGTGGGGTATGAATACCTTCTGTTATCTAATACAATATGAAAGAGCCGAATTATTAGATAATTGATGGCAATATATACATAGACCGTGGAAATGGCCAATATGTCGGTGATTCTATCTGCGAAATACGAACACAATCAGACCCTTTTGTTCATATCTACTGAAGATCCTTGTTCTTCCTGCAGGGACAAGGTCAATTATGTCATCATGTGTATCAACATGTTTTTGATTTGCTGCTTGTATGTTGGAAATACGTATCGATTAAAGGCAAGTGAGGAACTATGCGTGTAAGCTGTTTATTTATAGGATTTAAAATTGTATTGGGAATAGTTGTGGCAACAACATCATTTTCTGGAAACGAACGCCGATTCTGTGGAGGTGACTATCTTGCAGGATTTATATTTCACTTTTGATCACTACATATTTTTAGGGAAGAATGCAGGAGTGTTGTAATAACTTGAGGGGCACTTTTCACCAATCAGATTGCAAGAAATCAAGAATTTGGCCTCTTGATCTTTCACACTACAGACTACAGTGCAAAGTGCAAAGGCCATTGCCCTCCAAAATGCCTACATGACAACACTTTTTGATCAAGGTGAAAGACTTTCAAAGGAAGTTTGGATCGGATAGGAATACAAGCCCAAACTATGGTTGAGAGTTTGTTGATTTTTTTCATAAAAAAGTTTAAAAAAAACTAACAAGATCTTGACTGTTAGAATGGAGGGGCTATTTTTGCAAAGCATGAAATACATAGGATGCTCTTTCTTTTTTTTCTCTATCTCGTGCATCTTGGTAAGAGTTGCTCTTAGTTTTGGCAGCTTTTTCTTGTGTGCAATTGGCCCTCTTATTTTTTCTAGAGGTACAGAAGATGGACAATTTTTCTCCAAACCTTTATTATTGAAGTCAGCCAAATTTGATGGGGGGAGAATATTTTTGGCTCAAAGTTCTTATAGAGCAATTCAACCCTTTTAAAACTCAAGTAAGAGAGGTAAGAGTAGAAGAGACAAATGTTGAAAGGGTAGAAGAGAGGATTATTGAGGAAAAAGGGGATTGTGAGATTACAAGGTCCTCCAAAAAGAGAGTTGCTCCTAAGTAAAAGGTTGTTCCAAAGAAGAAAAAACAAAAAACAAAATGGCAACAAGTACAATGATGAAAGTTGAAGGAATAAAGACAAATTGAATGTAGGAAGATTCAAAGGTGTTTAAATTGACTGTGTTGAAGGGGGACCTTAGTTTTGCATGTACAATGGGGTCCCAATCAAAATGGCGTTTTTGAAATCGCAATGAAAAAAATTTCAATGCTGCCAGCTTTGACAGCCTTCCGAGGGCTGAAAAATTGGTATTTTAACACGAAATTTTTACCAAAGCATTATCTTTATGTTGATAACATGTGTTGTAAATTTCAAGACCAAAAAATTCACCCAAAAATATTTATTCAAAATCTACCAACATGGATAGTTGTGGAAAAAATTTCATTGCTGCCAACTTTGACAACCTCCCAAGGATTGAGATTTTTTTTTTGCCATGAAATTTTTGGAACATCAATCAATCTATGTTAATAATCTATGTTCCAAATTTCAAGGCCAAAAAATCAATACAAAAAAAAGATATTCACAATCTACCAACATGTATTGTTTTGAGAAACACTTGTGGAAACTATTTCACTACGTAGAACGCAGAACCCCTCGTTTTCTTGTAGTATACTACCAACTTTGACACCCTCCCAAGGGCTAAGAGATTGTCTATTTACCATGAAATTATTGTCACACAATCCTCTATGTTGATAACATGTATGCCAAATTTCAGGAATAAAAAAGTCTTACAAAAAAAGATATTCAAAATCTACCAACATAGATAGCTTTGAGAAACCATTTCTCTATTGCCAACTTTGACACCCTCCCAAGGGTTGAGAAATTGTCTATTTACCATGAAAATTTTGGCACAAGATATGCTTCATGTTAGTAAAACGTGTGCCAAATTTCAAGGTCAAAAAATCTATACAAAAAAAGATACTCACAATCTACCAACGTGTATGTCCTCCATTTGCCTCAATCATTGCATGTAACCTAGAAAGCATAGAATGACATAATTGGAGGAGCTTTGTATTACTAATTAACCTCCATTCTTTCAATAACTATCTTCAAGTCATCTAAGTTTTTAGGGCATATTGGGCCATATTGCACTACATCTTTGAAAATCTTCCAAAGATTATCAATTGGATTGAGATCGAGAGAGTTTGCAGGCCAATTAAGCTTCTCCAAAAGGTATGTTTGTCTCCATTCTTCACATAATTTGCTAAGATGGACAAGTGCGCCATCTTCCATGAGCAATCCATGTAGCACTCTACCCATAAAATGAAGCAACTCGCCATTGTAGACCAATTCAACAAAATCCTTAGTAGAGCACCAATCTTTAGGCATTAAAACTAGTTGTGACTTTTGCCCTCCAACAAATGCACCCCAAATCATCAAAGAAATTCTTCCACTCTTAAAAGTTGGAACTATACAATTTGATGCATAGCGCTTATATGCAGTTTTCCAAACATGAATTTGTCTAGAATTTTTTCCAACTTCAAAAGTAGACTCATATGTCCAAACAACTTGCTCCCATTCTTCTACACTCCACCCACAATATTTATGAGCAAAAGTCAATTGTTGAGACATGTGACGAGGTGTCAAAAAAAGTTTTTTGACTGCAATTCAATTGTAAATGCCACTCCCATGTAAAGCCCATTGAATAGTTTTTTTAGACACTTGAGTAGGACACATATTAGTAATTTGTGAGAGTGTCAAGCGACGATTAGCTTGTGAGACACGTATAATAGCACGAACATCTTTATCACTAAGCTTCTTAGCATGATTTCCACCATAAGGTTTGCTTTTGTAGGTTCCATCTTCTCAAAATTTCTTCACCAACCTCTAAACTGTTCTAATAGGGACTCCAACAATAGCTGCAATGTCAACTCTTGTCTTTCCTGCTTCACTCAAACCTACATTGCGAGCATGAATTTCATCTGAAATAGCCATCATCTGCAACTTTCAAAATGATAATTGGATCCAAAAAAATTTCTAACAAACTTCATGCCTTGAGCACTCAAATCTTAATCAAATCTTTATCAGTGATCACCCACCATCCATGATCCAGACCTCATTCGCTCAGTCACCACATTCACTCACTCAATCACCATGGTCTAGCCCCACATAGCCTCACTCACCACACAACCATACTTAGCCATCACATAGTTTCAGTTAATAACACAACACATAGCCTCACCCACTAAGTGAGCACGTCCTTCATGCACTCATGTCTCATGTTCACAAAAACTTCAATCCTCTACTTAGAAAAATAATCACCCATCACTTGCCTTTGAAATCATCACACATCCTACCTCTTGTAATACTCAATTCTCAATTCTGAAAACAAGCATTCATATTGAGAGGAAAGCTTCTTCATGCATGTATGGTGTTCAAATTTTAAACAAGTGCATTTGTTGAGATGTGACAAGTGCACACATCTAGATTTGGGTATCTTTGATTTTGTTGAGAAGCATTTATGTTTAGGGATTGCGTCATTTGGACAATTTCAGACCGAAAGCATGAATGTCCATCCATACTACTACAATATTCTCAATATGTCCTTAAATTGTTTCTCACAACTACACATATTGATAGATTGTGATTATCTTTTTTTATATTGATCTTTTGGCCTTGAAATTTGAAACATATATTATTAACATAGATTAATTGATGCTCCAAAAATTTCATGGCAAAAAAAAAATTTCAATCCTTAGGACGTTGTCAAAGTTGGCAACAATGAAATTTTTTTCACAACTATCCATGTTGGTAGATTTTGAATAACTTTTTTTTGGTGAATCTTTTGGTCTTGAAATTTGGTACATGTTTTATTAACATAAAGATGATACTGTGGTAAAAATTTTGTGGTATAATACCAATTTTTCAGCTCTCGGGAGGCTGTCAAAGTTGGCAGCATTGAAATTTCCTTCACTGCGATTTCAAAAACGCCATTTTGATTGGGACCCCATTGTACTTAGGTTTTGAATTGGTGACACTCATCCGACAGCGTGGCAGAAGGTGAGCGGGTGTAGAAAAAAAGAATTTCTGAGCCCCCAAAACTAAACTTTGGGGTCTTAAAAGGGCTCCGAAGCGGCCCTCTAGAGGCCTCATAATTTCTCTAATAATGATCTCACTTCTTTGACTTGACAATCCAATTATGCTCTTGCAGCTCTATTGATTCATCTTTCCAATTTCTTTGTTGCTAGAATTTTTTTGTATTCTTTTGACACAAACCTTATCCCCTATAACTAGTGCTATCTTACCCAATCCAAGGTTATAACTTATTCAACTTCACATTCCTCAAGGTCCACATTATAGAATCCGCATGGGTACGCCAGAATTAGGACCCAACGTTTCCAAAGTGTTTTGAGCTTTATTGGCTATTTTATTTCAATTTCTAAACTACGTTTTAAAGTACTATGTCTAGTTTTTCCTCTATTTATTTGCTCAAAAACAAAAAATTTGTAGATTTTTCACAATTTTTTTGTTGATGTCTTCAAATTGCAACCGTTTTTTTCCCTGATTTCATCGACTAATCTTTGAACTAACTATCGGTTATTCCTAAACATAGCTGGGACCTTTAGATGGAATAGTTCAAAAAACGATACTTCAAGTTGATCCACCTCAAATTGTCATTGTTGAAGATCCAACTAGGTAGGTGGTTCAAACTTCATGTTTTCTTTTTAATTAAACTTCTTCAAGAAAATTTCAACATTTCATAATTTTTCAACTCTTATAGAGAATTTTATAAACTTTCAAAAGTTGAAAACATGGAATACCTACTCATATGTGGCATTAGACTTCCCTAAAAGAACCACTCTGAAAACAAAAATTGCTTCAACTTTGATTAGTTGTCCCAAAGAATTTTCCAACTTTCATTGGTTGGAACTTGGAAGGGGAGAACAACATAAGGGCAATTCAAAAAAATATCTTCCAATCCACATTTTGACATTCCACTTGTAGAGTTAGAAACTGGAAAATACAACTTTTGTATTTATTAGAGGAAATTTGGGCCCAACGTAGGGCTGTTTGACTACATGAAAATGTGCAAATACAAAGAAAGAAAGAAAAATAATAATCTTTGGGGCCCTTGTGATCACCAAAAGTGGACTTGGGACTAAAAAAAATATTTCAAAAAACAAAAGTAAAAAAAATTCCCTATATTTGCACATTGGCCAAAAGTTAAATGGCCCTTTGCAAGGACTAAATTTTCTCTACTGTATATATAGCAGTTATTGGCATTAAAATGGCTTAGAGGACAACTTTTATAAAATCATATCAAATTAAAATGAATGAAAAGTTAAATGAAGACCAAATTAAATAAAATGAAATTTAAAAATTGTTGGGTTGCATATTCATAAAAAAAACTTTGAATACAACATACATGAAGAATTGAAACACCTATGCATAATTTTTAAAAATCCATAAAAAAAATTCGCTCCAATTACAATTAAAATTCATTTGCAATGTTTTATTTGTAACTTAAATATTTTAAATTATTATTATTATTTATTATAAAAAATTGAGTAGATTGTCCCATGATACATATATTAAAAAAAATCATATAATTAGATTTTTAATGTTATTATTGTTTAAAAAAAAAATATTCATTTCATGTAAAATAATAAATATATTTTTTGATTCCTAGTTAAAAGGGATGCAAGAATTTTCTACATTAAAACAAATTATATTCCTTGCAATTGGACTAAAATGCATTACAAGTGATTTCAATTAAGGCCATATAATACGGGAGTTGCATACTTGGAAGTCTTTATGTATATTAAGATAAGTAGCCTTTAAAATATTTTTATTGGATCTTTTAGTTCTAAAAATATATTTGAGTCAAACTATTATAGTGGAAAAAGGTCACATATAAAGGTGGGCAACATGGCATTATATATATATATATATATATATATATATATATATATATATATATATATATATATATATATATATATATATATATATAAATAACTTATTACAACAATATTGTTTTTGTTGTTCGAATTTAGTACTTGTTTCTAAAAGAATGAAAATTATGTTCTTTGGTCTTTAATTTCTAAGTTGGTCTCACAGGTATTTGTAAAATCATCATTTATGATGTCTTAAAAATACAATGTGACATATCTATAACAACCATGTTCAAGGCTTCAATGTTGCAGTAATTTATAAAACACTATACTCAACAATCCCACATGGCAAGGGGACTAATCAACATCTTACAACGATGCAGCATCTACTTGTTCACAGGATGCAAATTTTAGGCCCTACGCCACTCACCTTGGCCGCAAACTGGAAGGCTCCAATGTGTTCATATTGGAATGGCCATGGACGTGATTGTAATGAAATTAAGTTCAAATTGCATCAACAAAAATGAAAGGGAAAAGGCAACATCTACAAGGGCATAAAGAATGTTACAGCTTGCAAATTCTGGACTCAAAGCACCTATCTACCACTTATCAAAGAATATGTCTTAAAAACCATCACTAAGATAGGAGGCTCTGAAATCGCTCGGGCATTAACCCCTCAAGGTCCACGGCCATTTTGGGCTTAAAAACATCATTGCTTTTCAAGCCTTATAAGTCTACATGTCATGAAGGTATCAAAATCTCAACCGTACAATCTTGTTGTATGCATATTGTAGATGATGTGGATCAAATTTGGAGTCATTTGACCTCATAGATTGCAAGATTATAATGTTTTAGTGTTGAAAAAAGATCCTGAAATTTTCCTTAAAACACATTAGGAGGTGAAATTTGATTTCTAAACCTACTCAAATGAAAAAACTTTATACTTGAAAGTGGTTTGAAATCAACATATAAACACATTGGTGAAAAAAAATTCATTAAATTAAATCATTGTGTTTGTAAAATGACTTTGAAATGTAAAAAAAAAATAGCAAAAAAGGGTGCAAAAAACAAATGTAAGGCTAAACCTACTTCTACTAAAATGCTTTTCAGTCACTTGATACTTCTTTGATTGATACAAAATTTTAGCCACACAAACTAGACAAGTATGCGCAACTTTCCCAAAAACAAAATTTGAAAGCGGATAGAGTATGAAAAAGTAACAAGCCGCCGAAGTTCACACTAACCAAACAATGTTAGGGTTTTGAACTTCGAATTGCTCCCAAACATTCAAAACAACTTGGCTTGCCATGAAAATTTTACCACATTAATTAGATGTCTAGAGGAACAAAATACAACAAATTTTATTGAAAACAACCATTGGATGAAGGAGATACAAGCCCCCGAAGTTGCAGCCGCGACAATGCAATGTGCTGAAATCAAATTGAACCTGTGAACTTTGAACGGCTGTCACAAACTCAATTCATCTTGTATTGGCCTGAAAATTTTATCACATAAACTAGACTAGTATGCGCAACTTTAACAACAAGTTTTTTTGAATTTGGACATTGGATGCAAAAGTTACATCACTTTGAATTGGACTTCCAAACTATGAGAGGCTACTTTTGAGTCCCTCAGGCGTTGAGGGGTTAAGAACCGCCCCTATAAATGGCTCTTGAATGGAAAGAGGTGATCTTTAAATGGAACGAAGTGATCCTTAAATTGACCGCTATAGTGCTATGAATGAATTAGAAAAAGGGGTCCCAGCCAATCATCGGCTTTGCTTTTTCCCATCTTGCAAGTGAGCAATTTATGGAAGACCTAGGATCACAAATAGGGACCTACGATACATCTCCTTTGAAAATTCATAACTAATTCAATATTGCTCAAAAAAATATGAAACCACTTGTGTTAGGTTCCTCGTCTATATTTCTATCTCTGAAAAATGAATTAAAAATACTACCGACCAAGGAAGCATATGAAAAAGGCAGATCAGCCCTTAGATGGGCGATTCAAGAGCCTCCTACCTTAGATGTTTAATCTCAAGTTTACATAGGTTCTTACTGTCACTTTCAATGTATATTATACATATCCATATATTCGGGTCATAAACTAAAAAGTCATATTTACACATTGTGATGTACAAGAATTCACAAATAGACATTAAAAACATGAAATCTTTAGAGCAGAGCACCTTTCAACGGCTGATCCTAGCTTCTGCTCCACTCTCGCTACCAACCCCTCTTAAAATTAAACAACTTTATAATCCATCTAATCTCCAACAAACCTGTCTTTTCTTAGGAGATCGATACTCCAAGGGACGTCAACAACGATGAACGTCAAGTTTAATATTCTGGCCACTGCAAACGGGAGAGCTAATTCAAGGAAGTTCTAAGAATTCCCGGCTATCATCAGCATAATATCTAAGATATCAGATTGCCTTCCACATTCGTGGGCCAAAAGGGATGAACTGAACAAAGGAAGGAAGCTGGGACACGCTACGCGATATCTCCAAAACATGGCTGGCAGTAGTAACTACATTGTGAGCAACTTGACCTGCATCTGCGCCATACCTAATGAAACGGTACAAACAAGTTAAGTTAGATTCCATGACCACACGTACTGAGAGTCTGTAAACTTAAGAATACGCTAGTGTACCCTGTGCCGTTGCCACAGTCAAAATTAAGCAAAAGTAAAAGTAATTTTTTAATTATCTAATTCATAAAAACTTCAAAATTCAATATCTTTTTTTGGTCAGTTGGAATGCCACAAAACAGAGCCTGTGCACCTCGCAGAGACCTTTTCAGATGTATCAAGAACGCATGGTCCAGGATATCCAGCAAACAAACAGCCTAACTTAATGGATGATATTAGGAGAGGAGAGGAGTGGGCTGAAACTGCATTGATTCACAGATGGTCACTTACCTTGCAGTGGCGGTTCCAGCCACGTATTAGCGACCAGACCGTGCAACATCAACGGCTTTCTCCTGCGTCACAGCTTGCACTCTCCCTACAAAGAGATCGAAACTCCAACACATCAGGATATCAGAGCCCAAGTAATATACAAGACTCGATCTCTAAAATTGTCGACGCTACACCAAAATTCACCTGATTATTAGCATCAGTGGCACTAATTTAGACGAGCGACAAAGGAACAAGAGCTTGCAATTGCATGAGTGCTACAGTATTGAAAGGGCAATTTCGTTAAAATGGCAAAATTCCGTAACTTTGGCAGTTTTCACAGTTCAGAGCGGCCGCTCTGAAATGTTCAACTGTCCTAGATTTCTGAAATCTAAAACGTTTTTAGATGTCTGAAATCTACAATAGTCATAGATGTTGTTTTCGAAGTTCAGACCGCGCGATATGAAATGTACATTTGTGCTAGATTTCTGAAATCTATATGAGACAAAGATTTATGTAATCTATACCTCTCGTAGATGTCACTTTCGCAGTTCAAAGTGGCCGCTCTGAAAATGGCATACGGAATACCGCCATTTTAACGAAATTGCCGTTATTGGTACTCCAAAAAATTAATAGCACTTAGAAGTTCAGAGTTACGAAAGAATCCCTTGCGGCTGTAATTACGTCTCCTCCGGGCAAGGAAGAGGTGCGAACGCCACGAGGACTGCGACACTGACGCACCTTACGAGCAAGCACTGCCCCCGAAACGAAGGCCGCAGCCACGTTAGCAGTCTCAACGGTGGTCTTAGAGGCTGTGTGACACAAGCGCGCCGTCTTCTCCACGCTGTGCAAACACACGCCCAAGTCCCACGTACACTAGTCAAATTTGAACATCAACAATACTAAATTACCAACTACGGAGACCCAAACGGAGACCTCAATCTCAAATATAATATATGAGAACTATCATCGCGCGCGTTGGGACACTTATAGCAGCGACGACCTTGCGTTGCCATTGCGGGACAGACCATTGGGTGAGCTCATCTCGTTTTCCATGAAAAATTTCTAAATCAAACAAAGAGAGAACTCTGGTTGTCAAAATCTTAGAAAAATCTACTAAGCACGTAGTACAACCTATCAGCGTTCCTTCAAAACCAATTACACCTCTTGGAAAGCATCACGGTTTTCTGACGAGAATGATTAGAAATCTGTTTCAAAACTATCAGCATAACAGCACCATCACGACGTAATGTAGTCTGAACGCGCTCTCTGAACTGATCGACAGTTCCAACAACAGCGTCGCCGACATCCTGAATATCTCTGACCAGCTTGCGCTTCTGACCCTGCAGCCAGGTCCCAATCAACGTAAATCTTCTCTTCTCGGAAGCAATGCATACAGTAGATACTGTACATTCTCGCTGATAGTTTCTAGTATAGACCAGCACTTCACACCCGGCAACCATGATCGTCGATATCCGCAATTTCGTTAAAATGGCATATTCCGTATGCCATTTTCAGAGCGGCCACTTTGAACTGCGAAAGTGACATCTACGAGGGGTATAGATTACATAAATCTTTGTCTTTTATAGATTTCAGAAATCTATCACTAATGTACATTTCAAATCGTGCGGTTTGAACTTTGAAAGCAACATCTATGACTATTGTAAATTTCAGACATCTATAAGTGGTTTAGATTTCAGAAATCTAGGACAGTTGAACATTTCAGAGCGGCCGCTCTGAACTGTGAAAACTGCCAAAGTTACGGAATTTCGCCATTTTAACGAAATTGCCCATCGATCCATTTCCATTGCAAGCAAAACCGTTGTGCACAGACTGAACTCTGCAAGTCTACCTCAGATACATAATCCAACATCTTCCTCCACCGCAATAAATATATAATCACCACCACCAATCCAGCAATCTGACCCGAGTTCGTGAACCACTACTGTACTGTACGTCGAGGATCTTCGCAGAAGTGCAGAGACGCGAATGCAAACTCAAGGTGAATGCAAACACAAGCTGAATGCAGACGTGAATGCAAACTGCAAGAAAGAGAAAAGTCGAGTTTTTGCACGCAACCCTTCCGATCGACAGCGATTGATCGGGGGAAGTCGCGTTCTCTTGTTGACCGTGGTTCTTTCCTGGAAACAGGAACGGAACGCGTTATCAGTCTGCCTGGTAGCCCATAATACGATTGTTTTCACAATGGATAGCCTCACCAAAAGGAATAACCGTGCAATCCTCCACTGCATTCTCGCGGGTTGGGTATGATAATTTTAGATTTCAAAGGTAGATTGCTGTTATTACGGTAAGATGAATAGATCTAAGAAAGTTTTTTGGGGGGGTCAAGTGACACCCCCAAATATAATACCGGGGGGTAACGCCCTCCCGTTCTCCCTGTGTTTTGTTTTACACGAATAAAAACGAGCCTTTACTGAAAGCCGGGCTTCCAAAATGATTTTAGTATAGATCTAAAAGATTAATTTCAGTGCAAGATGGTTATCTTTGACTGGAGGATAATTTTATTCGATCAAGTCTAAGATATGCGCAAACTGGGTCATGATACGTACTGTTGAGTTGATATAAATCATCTTCAAGTATCCTTGTGTCTTGGATGAGAATCAACTTTGCCAAGTCAATGAGAATTATCGACTACAGGTTGAACTTATCTTCGCAATGAACTTATCCAAGTCAATGTCAATGTCATTATTTCGGCAGTTCAAGATAAATTTTGGCTGTGGTTTAGGGTGACAAATTTCTGGTGGCAGGTCTTCCTGGAAGACAAAAGAAGAGAAACAAGGGAATTGAAAGTAACTTCTTGATAGACTTCTTGCTGTTACTGAAACCACCAAAAAACTGGACATTCTCCTCCATCCCAGCAACTCCAATTTCTAGCACTCTGATTTCTAACGGAAATGCAAGAACAGGACCGTCAACAACCTCCACGACGTCACCCTGATTTCTAACGAAGATACAAAAACATGACCATCGAAAACCTCCATGACATCACCATCACCACACGTACACGTACAGTCCACGGAAAAGAAAAATCCCTGTGAAACTCGAATCTACGTTCAATTCTACGAAACATACCCGCACAAAAAAAACTTGTATGTGAGCTCATTAGGTACCCGAGTGTGCCCTATACAGAAGCTCCGGAAAAATAACAAAAATTAAAATGTGAAATTCCACTTGCATAGAAGAGACAAACTGACAGAGGAACTAACCTGCATAAACTTGCGCCATAGCACAGCTGCACTTGCAGCCAACAAATTTGGGATACTTCTATACGTACAAAAATAAGCCTCATTTCATTACATGAGGCTCACATTTCATTGCTTGAGACTGGCATGACCTTCTTCGCTTCGTAGTTCCTCCAACACGAGCTAGCGGTCAAACAACGGCGGGCATGCCGCCTATGTGCTACGAAGACGTAAGATTATGAAAGTAAACGTTACTGATTTTGCATCTCACTGCCTACAACCCTAACGACAAACATTATCGACACACAAATTTGAAATCGTCACTGTGAAGACAATGATGACAACGTGTTTCTTTACCTCAAGCTCGCTCGTTCTTCCGTTCAATGAAACACAGCTCACAGAAGGCAGATGCAGGAGCAGCTGGAGCTGCATCTTCGGTTTGCCTAATCAGTCTCCGGACTCTCAAGACCTCCAGTTCGCGTCGCAACTGCAAATGCTCCTGCGCCTGAGGCATGGTAAACATGCTCTTCGACAGGGAGAACAAATGTGAGCCAAATTGATCCTGCATGATCTCTTCCCACAAAGAGAGGCGCACAGAACTCACGAAAAGAGAAGATGAGGCTAGGTTCACAAAACAATTGAGAAACTGGAAGTGGTCGAGAGCCAAGCCCTAGTTTGCTAGACCATGGGCAGCATGGATGCTCGAAATATTAATTTCTGTTGGGACAAGCAGTCTAACCCATACATGAACCTCAACTCACGACGCCTGGTGATCGGCGCCATCATGTTCTGCATACTGTAGCTTCCTTCTTCATGATTCCAATCACATTCACGTACAACCGTTAACGAACTCGGGTGCCTTCGACAAAAACTTCCACTTCCTAAAGCGACGATCTGCTTGACCAGTAGGGCACTGCTGCATGCATGCATGTGATTGCAGGCGTGGTTCCGAAGGCTATCGAGAGTTTCATTCAAATGGATTTATCAACATTTTTCATTTCCTCCATCATGGTCGACAGTGGCGGCTGAAGCACCGCGGCGCTGGGCGTTATTTTGTGGTACCATTTGCAGAACATGGTGATTGTGAAAATGGAGATAGGAACAGAGGTTACAGAACCATGGCATTCACAACCCCTTTGCACAGTACAGTACAATGCATGTACATCTGCCGAAACACTCAGGGACTGTGCATCCTTCTTGGCCTAGTGTATGAAGCTAAGTCATTTACCTCTCATCACCCGTTCATCTTCCTGTTCTTTGCCTTCGGATACATCGTTTGCCGAATCCAGGTACATACTCCTCTTGATTACGTGCAATTGAGCATGCATCCATAATTAAACACCTGTCATACTTTGCCTCATAATCATTAATCCCCTGTAACTATTCAGAAGGTTGGATCTGCTCCCAAAGCTCCAACTGAAGTAGAATGTAAATTATCTTTAAACCTTGTAATTGTATATCTTTAAAGTTTTATTACAGGAAAATTTCCTTGGTTGCTTGATGTTAGGTAAGATCGTACTCTGTACCCGTTAACAGGATGCAAGTTTGAGGCCCTACGCCTCTCACCTTGGCCGCAAACTGGAAGGCTCCAATGTGATCAGATTGGAATGGCCATGGACGTGATTGTAATGAAATCAAGTTCAAATTGCATGAAACAAAATGAAAGGGAAAAGGCAACGTCTACTGCTTGCAAATTCTGGACTCGAGGCACCTATCTACCATGTGGGTGTCTTAACAGATTGGAACTCAAGTTTCATTCTCATTACTGCTTGGATGAAAGTCATCCCAATTTGTGAAGATACTTTATCAAGTTGTTGTCCTATCTTATGGTTTGATTTGGTGTTACTAGAGTACAAAATTTTCTAAAATTACAAATGTGGAAGGATGTCAAGTGGTTGATCAAGCCAAAATTGCATTGACTCTAGTTCAAAACTAGATTTGCAAATATGAGGTCATAGATTTAAAGAATACAAAAAAATTCAAAAAATTAACATATCAAGTGAACCCCATTTCAAATCCATTCCAACAAATTGTAAGAAAAAAAACAATAAATTTTTTTATTGTAATTGAAGTTAGAAGGAATTTTGAAATTTTCCTTTCAAAATTTATAAAAAATTATTGGTGATAGCATTGGTGAATCTAATCGTATAGATTGAATCTAAAACTCAAAACCAACTCTTTTGTTTGTATATGAATTCCAAAATATTCTTCCAAATGATCATGCACTAAGAGAGGTTCTACCTATTCCTATTATCACTTTATATATAATACATTTTCATTTGGGTCATAAACCAAAATATCAATTGTATTTATAAATTATTATTTACAAGAATTTACGAGTATACATGAAAAACATGAAATCTTTAGAGCAACCCTCCATCCAAGTGGCATTCTTAGCTCTTTCCATTGACAAACTTGCAAGGGTTCATCCTCGCTTCTACTCCACTCTCCCTACTAACTCCTCTTAACCTTTAAAGAATATTTCATGTCCGGGTTTGGTTAAATTTCATCAAATTTCTACATTAAAATATAGATCCTAAAATTTTGATATTTTTCACATGTAGTAACATATGTCTAAAACTTAATTTCTTTTTTTTATAATTAAAAACATTAAATTGAATTCTATATGATTTTTTTTAATCCATATAAAAATTATAATAATTACAAAAATGGTTAAAATAATATAAAAATTTTCAGAGAATTGGAAATACTAGTGACAAACATCAAAGTGTAATTGATGTACTCCTTGAGATTACACCAAGAAAAATTCGATGGAAAAAGTTTAGAAGTGGTATATTTTGAGCTTTCAAGAAACTATCTTGAAAGTGTCACAAAAATTACAAATTTAACAAATTTGAAAAACATTCAAATGGAGTAAAAATTAGATTATTGGAACTACATTTTCTTCCTTAAGCTCAAAAACATTTAAAATCAAGAACAATATAAAATTCAAGTTTTGACTTTCAAAAATGCCCAAAGGGCTTGCATTGTCATTTAAGGAAAAAAATTGAACAACTTTATAATCATCTAATCTCCAACATCCCTGTCTTTCTTAGAGGGGGAAGTATAATTATATTATTTTCAATGGTCATGTTTTGGTATCTTTGTTAGAAACCAGGGTGACATCGTGGAGGATGTTGAGGGTCCTATTCTTGTATTTCCATTAGAAATCAGGGTGCTAGAAATTAGAGTTGTTGGGATTGAAGAAAATGTCTAATTTTTTGGGTCATTCAGATTTTGTTTGTAGGGATTGGACCAACGAGCTCTTTCTGATAGACAGAATGAGTATTTTCCTTGTTACATTTGGCAAAAAAAATGTAGAAATTTACATGTATTTATATGTATTTCTAGTAAATTCTTACTAAAAATCTCCATAAAGGTCATTACTTAATATCTTATCTCTAGGATTATACCTAAAAATACACATAAAACACCCATTTCTCTTGTAGTGCCACCTGGTCTTGAAACTATTAGTCAAATTGCTTCCATTCTACGCAAACATCATGGCATTAAATTACAACGAGCATTATATGGTCTTAAACAATCTAGACTCATGTAATATCAACAACTATAGAACTATCTCACCAAACATCATTTTATAAATGATCTATTGCTCCCATATCTCTTTATCAAACAAGACAAATATGAATTTGTGATCATTGTAGTATATGATGATTTGAACCTTGTGGACACTAAGGGCCGCTTCACACTATGGCCGACCAAGTTGAGAGGCCGTGGAATTGAGTAGCCAAACTTTTGATGAGAGTCTAAAGAAATGGGCAATAAATGTTAGGATTTGGAGCCTTCGGCTGGCCATAGTGTAAAGCCTCCAAAGTCCAAGCCCTAGGCAATGAACTCCCACGGACTCTCAACTTGGACGGCCATAGTGTGAAGCCTCCAAAGTCCAAGCTCAAAATCCAAATCCATACCATTTGTTTGGCTTTTATCAAGCTTTTTCATATGAATAATCCATCCAATTTTTGAAATTTGTGTCTCACCTTCTTTAACCATGGCTTCTAGAAGGGAACGCATTTTTGTTCTACTTTCGGTTTCATGGTCATAAAGTATGTCATTGTGGACATTTTGGCATTGCAAAAACTTGCAATTTTTGAACAAAATGCTAGATGATGATGATGGTAGTTTTTATTGTCCAAGGACGTAGGGTGAATTTCTAGAGGGCACATTGGCAAATTCTAAGATATGGAGGTTTTTTGGAACATACACTTATGGGGTCATTTTCAGATGGTGATTTTTGGAAGCGGATGAAGGTGAGTCAATCTACATTTCAATATGTATGCACTTGTTCAGGGCCTATTTTGAAGAAGAAGGATACACATCTCAGAGAAAGTATTAGTGTGGAGCGAAGGATTGCAATAACTCTTTCTCGATTAGCTACCGATAATTCATTGCAAATGGTTGGTGATTTATTTGGCGTAGGATTGAATACAACTTCTATCATTGTGAGGGATTGTTGTGAAGCTATTAGGATTCATTTGAGACCATTGGTTTTTTAATAACCAAATTTTGCTTGGATGAAAGAAATAGCAAAAGATTTTGAAGCACTACATGGTATTCCCCTTATTCTAGGGGCAATAGATGATAGCCACATTCCTATTCTAGCACCATCTCATGATCCTATTGCATACTATTGTTGAAAGGGATATTATTCATGTTTACTATAAGGAGTTGTAGATGCTGATTGCAAATTCTGGGACTATGATTTTGGATGGACTGGACAGATTCATGATTGGTCCTTATTTCAGAAAAATTAGAAATTGGAAAGAAGACTATGAGAGGTGCATTTTTACCTTACAAATTCATTGGTGATGCTGCGTATCCTATGAGACCTTGGTTTTACTCACCATTCAAGGGAGAAAGAGAAGGATTGCCTAGAAAAAAAGCACATTGGAATTTTATCCAATCGAGCACTTGTATGGCTGTGAAAAGAGCATTTGGAATTCTGAAAGGAAGATGATGCATATTATTGAAAAGAATTGACATGCCACTTTGAAATTTACCTGACATTGTTACAACATCTCTATATCTTCACAATCTGTGCATTCTAGAGAATGATGAATTTTCCATGGATTGGGCTAAAGAAGCAGAAAAAGAGCTTCAAGTTGAAGCCAATATGTCATTTGGAAAACTGCAAGAAACTGATATGTTTCACTCTTTGGAATCATCATTGCGGGAAATGAGAGAACTCCAAAAAAAATCCGAAAGGTGAAAAAATTTCATTCATAGAATCGGAAGAAGAAGAAGAAATCGAGAATGAGGAAAATCCTGCATGTGAACAAACAAGAACAAAACGACAAGAGAAAATAAAGAACATGTTGGCTGATTCAACTCGAGTTCATCTATTGCTAGCCGAGACTTTTTACAAAAGTCATTTGGCTAGAAATTCAGACATTCAATTTGAAAATTGTACCTATGATGATGATGATGACGACAATGATTGTAGCTTAGATGAGGAGCATACTCTAGAGCTTATTGATCAAACGATCAAATTGGTAGTGTACTCTTTCTAGCAGCTCATTTGTTTTCTCAAAGTTTTTCATCAAACATGTGCTAGTTTTTGCCATTTTCTCAAAGATAACAATGGCTCTATCATGAAAGTTTTGTTTACCTTTTGATGGTGGTGTAGAAATGGTTGTTGGAGTCGGTGCACTCTCTACATCCGAGACTGAATTGGTCTGACTTTGGACATGATTTGTGATTGTACCCGAGACATGCTTCATGATTTGTCCGGCTTGGTAATACCATTGATCTAGAACGTCGTAGAATTTGCTCTCTTGCCGGTTATTGCGAGAAATGCCATTGGTCATTTTGCCTTCTTTAGTAGAATAAAAAGTGGTCTTGAATTTTTTACGACATGCCACAACAATATTGTTGTGGAAGAAAAAGCGTACTTTCACAACCGACTCATATGCAACTACGTGTCCTATTCAACTACTCTGCGACTACATCCCTCTGTATTTGCACCAAATTTTTCGACTATGCTGTTATAGTCGCTAAGTAGTCGTAGAATGAAAAGTAGGATTACGGAAGTGTAACTGAGAATTTACCGTGAGGTATTTTACATCCGGCATTCATCGTAGTTGCTGATGTGGACAACTGTACGCTAGGGTTCGGCTAAAAACTGATTCGAATTCAATTAAAGAAGGACTACAATGCAACTGGAAAGAACATCCGACATGCAACTAGAGAATGACCCCCATGTAACTATAA
Organism: Antitrichia curtipendula; assembly: GCA_951230915.1. Lineage (NCBI taxonomy): Eukaryota > Viridiplantae > Streptophyta > Bryopsida > Hypnales > Leucodontaceae > Antitrichia > Antitrichia curtipendula. The sequence goes on along the minus strand of OX579640.1, from coordinate 20,815,809 downwards.
ATTGACTCTCATGCAACTATACAGTGACTCGTATGCAACTAGAGAAGTGACTGTGAGGTTTTAGGCATCCGACATTCACCATAGTTGCTGATGTGGACACGTGTACGCTAGGATTGGACTATGAACTGATTGGATTGCAACTAAAGTAGGACTAGAATGCAACTAGAAAGAACAACCAACATGCAACTATAAAATGAAGCACATGCAACTATACAGTGACTCGTATGCAACTAGGGAAGTGACTGTGAGGTTTTAGACATCCGACATTCACCATAGTTGCTGATGTGGACACGTGTACGCTAGAATTGGACTATGAACTGATTGGATTGCAACTAAAAAAGGACTAGAATGCAACTGGAAAGAACAACCAACATGCAACTATAAAATGACTCGCATGCAACTAGTATTTGACTCTCATGCAACTATAGAGTGACTCGTATGCAACTAGAGAACAACTATCATGCAACTATAGAACAATTGACATCCTTCTATAACAGAACAACTATCATGCAGGTACAAAACAATTGCCATGCAACTACTAAATAACTAGCATGCGACTATAGAACAACTGGAATGCAACTAGAAAACAATTAGAGTTTGTTTAGAAAATGAATATTTTCCATGAATGCTCTTAATATCTTGCAGATGCCAAGAGATTGTCCTCTACAGATAACTCTATAGCTCCAACCAAAGACGGGACAGTAGGTAGAGGAGGCACATTCTCTAGAGCAGCGAGACCAGAACTTTGAACAGTGGTGCTAACGAATACATCTGATGTGTCTACGAATTCTCGTCGAGCACGAGGTTGCTTGTGTAATACTACTTTCTAATCTTCTTTCCTAAGCACATCAGATGCAAAGAACACTTGGGTTGCTTGGCTTGGAAAAATAAAAGGATCAAGCATCTTCCGCATTTTGTGACGAAAGTTCACTACAAGGAAACCATCATTGTCCCTGATGTATGTTGGGTTTCCTCGATTGTCTAATTTTTTCACCCATTCACACCGCAGTAGTATTACGGGATTGCTAAGACATCCATAATCTAGTTTGAATATATCTTTCAATACTCCGACATAGTACACTGACACGTCTCGAAGATTAGGAGCTGGAATTTCGAATACAGATGCAACACCGCAATCATATGTTTGCAATTGGTTAGAAGAGTTATCGTCAACCCTGAAGTGATTTCCAAAAGCTCTCATACGAGAATATCGAAGTGTCTTCTGCGATGGTCTGTTGGATAATAACATCCTATCTCTGTCCTCCGGAGTGTGAGCATCAACACTACTATTGCAAAGAGCCGTTCTTATCCACGCATCAAGTGGTGCTGTGTTTGGATCAATTTTACGTTCTTCCTTCCACTTCCTGCAGACACAAGATATAAGTTCAAAATCATAAATGTAAAGATTTCCTAGTAGCAAATACTACAGATGGTCAATTCCATCCACCTACCTCAGACATTAATTTTGAAGTGACGATACTTGCATTGTAGTTGCATGTTAGTTGCACTTTAATTGCATTTTAGTTGCATGGCAATTGCTTTTCAGTTGCATTATAGTTGCACTTTAATTGCATTTTACTTGCATGGCAGTTGCTTTTCAGTTGCATTGTAGTTGCATGTTAGTTGCACTTTAATTGCATTTTAGTGACATGGCAGTTGCTTTTCAGTTGCATTTTAGTTGCTTTTCAGTTGCATGTAGTCAGTACTTTGCTATTCACACTAATTTCATATCAATATATTGCAACCTATCCCTTTTTTATTAAATGGATTCTACAAGTGGAAGAAGAAGCTAATACAACTTACTTGACAAGTGGCTCCAAAATAGCAACATTATTCAGCACATAGTTATGCCCTGCATCACGCAATGCAGGAGATATTACAAGTGGTCGACCCGCTCCCTCAAGCACCTCCTCAGCATCGCCAAATTCCTCCTCTGCGTCCCATATACGCCTCTTGAGAACTTCAAATCTTTGTAGATACTCTGTTACAAAGCCAAGACCTTCTTCCTTCACGTACCCTTCTGCCATACACGCCTCTGGTCTAGCCATGTTTCGAACATAATTCTTCAATGTTTTCATGTATCTTTCAATTGGATACATCCACCTTGTGCTCACTGGTCCACACAAGTCAAGTTCCTGTACTAGATGATACGGCAGATGTGTCATCATGTCAAAAAAGGACGGTGGAAATTCCATCTCCAATAGAGCCATACTTTCAACCACATCTAGTTGAAGTGACTCAAACTCCGCTGGATTATAAACTTTTGTGCATATTCTTCGAAATATCTTGCACATCCGCATGACGGCCATACGAGGTCCAGGCTTCAGTAGACCCCTCAATGCCAATGGCATCAACTGCTGCATTAACACATGATAATCGTGTGATTTGAGGCTCCCAAATTTTTTGGCCTTCATATGTTTTCCAAATGATGAGGAGTACCTTGAAGGAAGCTTCAAAAAAGCCAGAATGTCTGTAAATTGTTCATACTCTTTATCAGAGAGAACGTATCCTGCAGCTGGTTTCAGCATCTTACCAGCTCTCCGAGGGCTTGGTGTCAACCACAAGTGCTTCCGTATACCTCTTCTTTGTAGATCCCGACGCACTTTCACTGTATCCTTTTTTCCACTTACTGTTTTCAAAAAATTCTTGGCCAGATTCATCTCACAATGCATGACATCCAGTGTATAGCGGATAAGAAGTCTCTGGCCACATGAACATTCTTCTCAAATTAGTATGAAATTGACAAGGAACAAAGACTGATGCTATATATATAGACACATTCACTTGGACATCTCCCTCCCCAATGCTTTTATTATCATTTCATCTCTCTCAAAAGTATATATACAGATGATTTTAGTCGAAAATTAGGGTTAGTAGTAGTACAATACAGGTACTTCAGAGTCCATTGTAGGCACTCATTAGAAATGCAATGCTACTACATTTTGAAAACAAATACGGCTTTATATGCAAATACGATACTATTGATATGCAACTACGGCACAACTGATATGCAGCTATGACACAACTGATATTCGACTATGATACAACTGGTATGCAACTAAGGCACAACTGATATATAACTATGGCACAACTGTTTTGCAACTATGGCACAACTGTTTTGCAACTATGGCACAACTGGTTTGCAACTATGGAACAACTACTATGCGACTATGGCACAACTACTATGCGACTATGGCACAACTACTATGCGACTATGGCACAACTACTATGCGACTATGGCACAACTACTATGCGACTACAGCACAACTAATATGCGACTAAGGGGCAACTGGTATGCAACTATGTCACAACTGATATGCGACTATAGCACAACTATGGCACAACTGTTACGCAACTATTGACTATCATTTTTTTAACGACTGTGCTGTATAGCTATTCTACTTATCAGTCATCGTTGCTTCTTACTTGTTTTAGTGGATGGATTGCTACAACTCACCTTCCAGTATGGCAACTTGAAAAGAATACTAGCTCGCTTTACTCCATGCAACTTAGATGGATCTCCTGGAGCACCGTCTTTGTTCCCTGCTGCTTTCCAAGCCTTATATTGCTCCGCGTATTCCAACTGTTCTTCAACAGACACTATCTTGGGCCTTCCACGTGTTTCCAACTGGCCATCAAAGTGATCCTTCATGCGCTCTGAGCGATAAGGATGATTCGTGGGCAACCATCTGCGAGCCCCTTGATAGATTTCTTTACATAGCTCCGTTGAATGCTCTGCTCCTAAATCAACACCGCACCATGCACACCCTGCGTATTCTTGATGTGCAAATCCACCTACTGTACCATATCCAGGATAGTTATGGATTGTCCACATAAGAACTGCTCTGAGGTTGAAAGAACGAGCACCAATTTCTTGGACAACATCATGTGCAGGTACCCCCTTCCACAGTTCCAACAATTCATCCACCAAGGGCTCCAGATACACGTCAAACACTTCAGCAGTTACGGATTGCTTTCCAGGAATCAACAAAGCCAACATCATAAAGAATTTTTTGGTGCACAACCAAGGGGGCAAATTATAATTCAGCAAAGTCACTGGCCAAGTAGACCAACTTGAGCGGTTTTGCTTGAAAGGATTCACTCCATCTGCAGCAAGAGCAAAATGGACATTTCTGGAGTCTTCACCAAAATTTGGGTCCACATTTTCATGGAAGTGGCGCCACGCTTTTGAATCGCATGGATGTCGCACTAAATTGTCTCCTCCAGGAAGATTGTTTGCATTCTCTGAATGCCACAACAACAACTTCGACAATACTGGGCTACGAAACATGCGCTGCAGTCTTGGAATGATGGGAAAATGCCTCAAAACTTTTACTGGAAACTTCTTCTTCATCTCATCCCTGTACCTTGGACGATTACATTTTGGACAATTTGTAGCATCCTGGAGTTCACCTCTAAACAAGACACATCCTTGCTCGCATGCATGGATGCTATTGTAAGCCAATCCTAGTTTGCCTGTTAGTCTTCGAGCTGCATAAAAATTCTTTGGCAACGTATTCCCTTGTGGTAGAATGTATTCTTGCAAAAGAGTAAACAATTCATCTGCAAAATTGTTACTAACTCCATGGACTGTGCACAGATTCATGAGAAGAATTGTGGCTGCCAACTTTGTACACTGAGCACCTTCATACAATTCATGTAGAGCTTCCTCCAAAATTTGAGCATCAAAATTGCTTGGACCTTGAAGCTCTGGTTGCTCATTTGTATCACCTACCGGTTCTTCTTGCGGCATAGCATTTTGCACCTCCAATGCAGCATCTACGCTTGGTCTAGAATTGCATTCGCTGTTAACGTTGTCTGCTATAGTAAAAGCCTCTACTACTGTATCATGTAGTTGTTCTTCCATGGCCTCCACGTCATGGAGCTGTGCTTCGATGGCCTCTAAGTCTTCGACTCCTTGGAACAAGTTGTCGAGCATATTCCTAGTGTCCACTTCATTATCGACAGGTACTTCTTCACCTCCTACAGACTCGCCTGTAGACCTCCAGAATTCAGTCTCCCATTCCTCATCTGATGTCTCCCTACTCCCAGATCCTCGCCACACACGAAATTTTGAATCCCTCCCATTTTTGATTAGATGATCCTTCACTGTCGAAACAAGCCACTTCCTGCCACCCTTACATTTACAACATGGACAACTCATTCTTTGTAAATTATGAAACCTAGCACGGCGATACTCTCTCACCCATAGTTTGTCATCACGAAGTTGCTGTCGCCGCTCCTCTGTGACTAGTACTCGATCATTCTTTGTATCCATCCTACCTTGGCTCCGTTCCAATCTCACTGCAATTTAAATTGCAACCACTGCAATTGCCTTTTGAATATGCTTGTACCTTAGAAAGGAAATACTAAACTAACAAAAGAAGGCGTTCAACTTAGCCAATCTTCTATGCATAAACCCTAAACCTTCTCCCATACAGCCGAAACGATGAAGAGAAAGAACAATGACGTGTAACTTTCATCAGGTAATATATCACTAGAAGAAAAATAGGGGTTCTGCTGCAACTACGAGTTTTTGAGTTGCAGTGGACACAGTTGCACTGTAGTTGCACTCAACTACAGTGCAACTATAGTGCAACTATAGTGCAACTATAATGCAACTATAATGCAACTACAATGCAACTGTGTCCACTGCAACTCAAAAACTCGTAGTTGCAACAGAACCCCTATTTTTCTTTAATCTTAATGCCAAAAGAGTGACATCCATCCTATATGAATTCAATCTTTTCTCTATTCAGTTGACCATTACGTGTCAACTCCTTCATCCTCTCTTCTCCTAAGATTTGAAGCTTTCCATTTTCTAGGAATTGAGAGGAGCAAAACTATGGCAGATTATGGCGCTAGAGTTTCCCATGAGAGATCAGGTGTTTGTCAGGAACGTCCTTTAAGTACAGCCGATTTGATGTTGTTGCTGCTGTGGGCGTTTTTGGCTTCTCTGCACAAAATCGTGGCGCATTGTTTTGTCATGGTGAGCGATATTCTTTGTGCACGATTGTGGCGTCGACTTCAAGATGAAGCGTCGGATTTGCCTCTCTCTGTTGTTGCGGTTCAAGAAGTGAAGGCTGCTGCGGAGTCTTCTGCAGTCCGCAAGCCAAATATTGTACATTCCCTTCCTGTCAACGCATATTCTGCTGCCGGAAGAATTGAGCCAAAGAAATTCTATGCAGTGAGAAGGGGGTTCCGACCTGGAGTGTATGATAGTTGGGAGACGTGTAAGCGGCAAGTAAATGGTTATAAGGGTCAGGAGTTCAGAAGTTTTAAAACTTTGAAAGAGGCACAGAGTTATCTAGCAAAACTACAGTACTAGGGTTCTCCATGAAAGTTCGTCGCAGAGGCGTCGAGGAGATTGAGTAACTTTTTGCATTCAATAAACTGGAATTTTTTGAATTTTGGGGTCTCATAGATTATATTTTTGGCTACATGTAAAGCTTTGGTTCGTTTTCGTTTGGATAAATAATGTAAAGGTTATGGACAATCTTGAATTTGCCATTTGTGGGACTTTTGTGTGCATCTGATTTGTGCTGAACGTGGGTCACATTCGTCTGTGAGTGGTGAGTTCAGTGCCCGTGTACTGCTGCCACTTGCAGCAAGACAATCAACTGCAAACAATGAATTGGAAGCCTTTTTTTGTAAGCACACTTACACAATGGAACCAACATGAAACTCACAAGGCAAGATTCCCTCATTAGGAGCTTGCATGAAGAATGGAAGTTCACAAGAAGCTCTTAAGTAAAAAAATCAGTACTTCCCCACCACACTGGATTGCAGTGTAAAGGTATCGTAGTATATTTCATCACCTACTCTAAATTCGACAATGCCATATGTTTTAATCTCATCCCTCAACTGAGCGCATGTTGCGTCAATCTCACAAGCTTTGCCTTGAGCTTGATTTTTAGGGTTGCAATGCAGTGAATTATGTGCGAGATGAAATTCAGGAATGAGTACACTAAGTTAGTAACAGATTTGAGAGAGTTCTGATGTGATTTCTGACTTCATTTGGTGGTGGCCAAAAGCAAAGTGGAGGAGCTAGTTAAGGTTCAGTGACTGAGGCAGAATTAGGGCATACAGAAGACCGAGTGCAGAAGGTTGTAGCGCAACTGGGACAGAAGTGTTGACCACCATGGCCACGCTCAAGAACTCTGCAGGGACGGAGGTGGATTCCTTGCGGCAGCAAAAGAAAGCGCTCCACACCATTGTGCGCCGGGAGCTTTGCAATTTCTCATTTCCACATGATTTATGTGACCTAAGTTGCTAGTTTCATGGGTTGATTGAAACAGAACCGTAGGTTGGCTTCTCGTGAGTTCCATGGCAGCTCCGTATCAGATGTAACTATCCCGAGAAAATGAGTCTTCTGACAAAAGAAGATGATTCCTTGTCTTTGATTCTCGCAATTGTCTGCCATTTCAGGTTCTGGAGATGGCAGCTTTCAAGATGCACTTTTCGACTGCGATAGTGGGAACTAATCTTGGGACGAGTTTTGAGGGGCGAACGAAAAATGGGGCTACAATAATTCCTTCGGAGAATTTTGTGGGTCTGAAGATGATGCCATCGTTGCAAGCAGCGTCGTTCTGCACCCGATCCTTGCCTGTGAATACAGCACCAGTGACGCAGCTGGCCAAGTAAGCTAATTCTCTGATCTACTTTCAAGCTTGAAATATATTCGTGTGCTTATTATCATAATCCTCTTTCGAGAATGAGGAGACTATTTGGTCCATTTTCAATATAAAGGAGCTTCCAACTCCTTGTATACGCCTTCTAATTCAAGGAAGAATTAGGGTATCCTTTGACATCTTCTTTCTTTGACACAAAATCTTGAGTTTTGAGAAGGAAGCTCTTGACATCTATTAGTTTCAGACCTCCCGGATTGACACTTGTGAGCAAGCAGAAGTAGTGCACTATTCGTAGCCATATTGATTGTGCCCAAATGATCTTTTGGTTTTTTATATGTTAGATGAACAGTATGATGGTTGCAATCTTTTAGAACAAGTTAAGAATGCTATGAATGAAGTCTCATGTTTGTTAAGGAATTTTTGAACAGTGTGGCTAGGTTTGGAAATGGTGATCCTGACTCTTTGCTTTTTGTTTTATCTCCTGTTTATGTGCAGATGTTGGAACACTCTCTCCACGGAGAAGAAGACGCTTCTGCATGACATGTATGACCAACAGAAGCAGAGCCCGTGGTATGATAACCTTCGTCGCCCTATGACCATGTTGGAGCCTTTCATCAAGAGTGGTGTTCGTGGAGTCACCAGTAACCCAACGGTAGTGTGCTTGCGGACCTGGTCTATTAGCTGCAAGACTTTACGAAAATATGTTATGAATCAGAATTATATTGCTTGAAGTGGGCTTTGCATGCGTTTAAGTCTTATCACTCTCCGTTCTGCTTTACAGATCTTTGAGAAGGCAATCACAGGGTCCGCAGAGTACGATGATCAGTTCAGGTAATTCTATGTCTCTTCAATCGTCACCTAATTCAAAGAATTTCATCCCAGAAAACAATGTTTCCAGTTAAAATTGGACTATTCCAGGAAGTTTTGAGAATATCAAGCATTGCATCTTCTTCATGCTTTATGGAGGATTCTCCCTATGGCCTCAGTGATCGTATAGAGGCTCTCCATAGTAGGGATCATAGTGAGACCTCCCCTATGAGGAAAATTCTATTTTTTCGATGTTGTCTTAAAGCTTCCGAAAGAATCTAATGTGTCTGAAAAAACATATAAATCGGAAAAAAAAAGCATTGGGTTTCACACTTTGAGTAGAGAAACAACAACAACCTTACAATGGCTTGGAAATCGTGTTATTGTCCTCATTCTATTCGTACAACGTCACTGCTGAAGCTTTCAACGTTACTGCTGCATTTATACCTTCCTTGTGGTTTGGTGACAGGCATTGCATTAGAGAAGGGAAGAACGTGGAGGAAGCATACTGGGAACTGGTGATTAAAGACATTTAGGATGCGTGTGATTTGTTTTTACCTCTTTACGAAAAGAATAGTGGCGGCGATGGTTACATTTCTGTTGAAGTTTCTCCTCTATTGGCTAACGAGACTCGAGCCACCATTGATTCTGCGAAGTATCTGCGCCAAAGAGTAAATCGAGCCAACGTTCTTATCAAGATCCCTGCAACACTTAAGTGCATCGAGTCTATCAAGCAAGTTATCGCTTCGTCTATCAGTGTAAATGTGACGGTGAGTTCTGTAATGAATTTCAGGCATTGGCATGAAGATTTAACTTCAAAAGGGTCAAATGAGGCTTCATGTAATTTTTTTGCAGTTTTTGAGTAGAGGTCGAATGGAGACTTTCTTTTGGCTAAATTATTTTAGTTTCTGGACCAACACATGCAATGTCCTTCACTAATTCTGATGATAGAAAAGTTGGTACCCCTCTAAATTGTGTTTTGTGTTTCACAATATGGTCAATTGAATTAAGAAAACCATGGGTCCTTTGTTCTTTAGTGATTAAGAAACTTCTGCTCAGGCTTATCACTGACGCAATCACTCTCTCCCTCGCAGCTTATATTTTCTCTAGCGAGGTATGAAGCAGTCATTGATGCATACCTAGATGGTCTTGAGGCTGTTCAAGGAGACCTGTCGAAGATTGCAAGTGTTGCATCGTTTTTTGTCAGCCACGTGGATGCATTGGTTGACAAAAAGCTGAATGCAATCGGCACAAAGGAGGCACTTGAGCTTAAGGGCAAGGTATTTATCTTCTGTTTGATGAATACAGAACAACTGTACCCATGAATTGATTGAACTCTCTCAGCAGAGCATGCAATCTGTCTGTCGTTAGTTCATGACACCTTCATTTTTAAATATATATGATAAACTGTGCACATTTTGTAGTGTGTGTCATCTATAGGACAGAGATGTTGAGAACTCGAATCTCAATGTGGATTGTAAATACGTGGAACTCGTCTTCGGTCAATTTTTGTGAATTGTGACTATGCTACGAAAGTTGTATTTGACTGCATTGGTAGAAATCCCAGTCCCCAGATGTACCCTTAAACCTACCAATTGGAAGACTTTATGTTTCATACCGCGTTAAATGACCTTCTAGTAGACAGAGTTTTAAAGCAGTTACATATTATAGAATATCCTCGCAGGAATTTCTGCTAATGTTAGGGATTTTTGAGCAAAAGTCTGGTTTGGGGATGAATCGTTGATGCTCAAGCAGCCATAACATGTACTGGTGAGAATCACTTGATTTTCAGTCTCGTGATTTAGTGATACTTTGCATGGTTCAGGCTGCAAATGCACAAGCTGCTTTAGCGTTCAAGCTCTACGAGGGAAAATTCTCAGGTCCGCGTTGGGAGGCCTTGGCAAAACGTGGTGCACAGAAGCAGAGAGTACTTTGGGCTTCAACTGGTGTGAAGGACCCCTCATACCCGGATACTCTCTATGTCAATCCTCTTATCGGCCCTGACACTATGAGTTTGCCCAAGTCAAGAACTTGCAATTTACCTTAATAGACACCACAGTTTGTCGCTAAGTAATTCAGGTTCAGCATAACTGAATAATTGGAAAAAGTAGAAAATTTATTGATGAATATCATTAAAATTTAACGTGAGACCTCATGATATACTTCCATCGATCGATTGCTTAACTCTACATTAGCTCGAAACAAGTTGAATATTCTCCCAATTTTTCACGATTGATGAATTTTTTATATAACCTTATTCTAAATCGGTTTGATGAAATCAATTTGGCCCAAAAATAATTATGTTTCCTTGCTCTTTACAATTGTACTCCTGGACATAATCTTTATTGCTCACGTTTGAAGAGCAGAATCTTGTGTACTGCACTTCCTGCTCTGATTGTGATGCTATCCATACTGTGTAGGTTACTACCATGCCTGATGTGGCACTGAACGCCTTTGTCGACCACGGAGTTGTGGCGAGAACAATTGATGCGGATTTGCCCGCGGCGAAAAGGGTTTATGACAAGGTGGAAGAGTTGGGCATTCGTTGGGAGGATGTTGGCCTCCAGTTGGAGCATGAGGGCGTTGCATCATTCAAGAAGAGCTTTGTTGATCTGGTCCAAAACCTCACTGGCAAAGCGGACGCTCTTGCTAAGAGTAAGATTCTCCTAATCCTGACAACTTTAGTCCATGTGGGATGAACTTCATTTTATTTCCTAAACGACTATGAAAGTTGAATGACTTCATTATCAGTTTCCAACCTCTGTGGTCAGATTCAACTCGGTTTCAAATTTCTCATCAATTCAAACGTTAAATACCTTCAATGCTTGAACTGATTTAAAAATTAGTTTGTAGGGGTTTAAAATTAGTCTATAATGGTAGGTGTACTCCATTAAGTTATCAAGCAAAGTTATCACTAATATGAAAACAAAAGTAAAAGAAAGATGAAAACTAGGGGTGGGGGATGACATCATCGCTCCTTTTTTGCTGATGAAGTGATGTGTTTTATCCTTTTGTAGGTATTTAAGTAGTTATCTAGTTTGATTCAGTACCCAGCCGAGAAAGAATACGTTAAACAGCTGGCACTTCTGGGGCCAAACATGTTGGTACTGACTTTAGAATCCCCGAATTTTGACAAGCCTTGGTCGTTTCACAACGCAGGACAACGTCGAATAATAGAAATGAGCTATTGTGTAAGCAATGACAGGGTTTGATTGCTGCAAAGAGATCCTACTGGGAATTTTCATTTAATTTTTTTGTGTGGATTTTGGGTACCCCTATTTTCAGCACTTTGGAAATTCATTTTGTGTCCCAAAATTGCTTTCAACTTATTCAAAACACGAACTTTACAACAGGCCAGAGACTGCAGAGTTCTTCGGAATTCTTTGTCCTCAATTGCAGAAGTATCCTTGATTTCTTGGAAAGTAAGAGACTGGGCGTCGTTAAAGAGCATCAGGACAACAGTCTGTAGATGACCAAAGTTGATAAAATTAGATGAAGCATCCAAAACGCTAAATGCTCAAGCATAACAAATCTAATAAGTCATCAACACTCTTTAAAAGTAAAAACTAACAAGAGCGAAGATCTTCACCTGGAAAAGAGAAACAGAAAGCTCTTTCTTTCATTTCGGTAAGTTGGACTTTAGCATACAGTGACCCAAGGAGTTTTGCCACATCAGACGTCGTCCACTGTGCTTACTCAGAGACCGTTGCAAGAAAAAATCGTTCAACTTGGTACCGGTTAGTACTGCCGTCATCTTCCTAGACAGCCCAAGTTTTGATCAAGAAGCGCAAGGAGCAGCATCGCAAGCATAGCAGAGTTTCATCCCTCCATCCATCCAAAGTGCGTTCCAACTTTCATCCCTCTCGCATCCACCCTGCTACGTTTTGCGAGCTTCTTGCGAGCGGGAGGGTTTTGCGATCGGAGCTTTCGGTGCGAGCTTGTGGACAGAGATTCGCGGAGGGTCTGTGTGACGGAAGCGCGGAGGGTTCTGCACAAGCGTATTAGCGAAGGGTCTGTGCGATCGGAGGAGCGGAGATCGGAAGAGCGGAGATCGGAGGAGCGGAGGGTCTGTGTGACGGAAGAGCGGCGGTCGCAGCGGAGGGTCTCTGCGACGGAATCGCAGAGGGCGCGAGCGGAGTCGCGGAGGGTCTGTGCCGCGACCGGAGCCGCGGAGGAGCGGCTGGTTCAAGGTAATGACGAATTGCTGTTTTGAGGGAGATTGCACAAGGTTTTGTAGTCTGTCAGTATTCCAAGCGTGTATGCTTTGTTCTACTTGTGGGTGAAGCCACCTGATTGCCAAGTTTGAAAATAGCAATTCAAGAAAGCTACCTGGGATCCGGGAAACTTTTAGTTCAAGACTCTTTGGTGTTCACAGCAGTATGTGGGAGCTAAGTGTTCGAGCGCATCTGTGGTAATTTAAATTCTAGGCCTCTGATACGAACTTGGAATGGTGCGTTTGGTCAGCAGAGTGAGTTTGAATAGAACAGTAGTTTTCTTTATGCATTCTTTTGTGCTGGTGATAGAAAGAGTTGTGTGCTTTGTAACTGTTCATTGAACCATTATCTTGACTTCTTAGGTAGGTGAATGAGAATCACTTGGCATGGATTGTACTGACAGTGAGAAAATGGAGAGGGAATTGCGTCGTCGCGATGTTGGAGTGGTGGAGCGAGCAGTACAAGTACAACCTATCAAAGCAACATCAAAAGAACTGTAAGGGCCTCTCATCGCACAACTTGTGTCAATAGTTTTTGTAAGAAGTTCCTCTAGCATTCTAGAGGTAATTGAAGTTGCAAACGAGTTGCCATGTAGTTGTCAATTAGTTGCAAATTAGTTGTCATGTAGTTGCCATACAGTTGCAAATTAGTTGCCATGCAGTTGCAAGCTAGTTGCCAGGCAGTTGCAAATTAGTTGCCATGAAGTTGCAAGCTAGTCGGCATGCACTTGCTACTTGACATGTAGTTGCAGAACACATAACGTAGCATAGTATCCGAAGTGATGTCAGAAATCTTCATGTACTGTGTGGCTTCAAAAATAGATGATTGTTCTTATATTTTTTTCCTTTAAAGCTATAATGTTGGTCGTGTTGCAGGGGAGCTTCAATTGCAAAGCGCAAAAGTGTGCAGGAACAGCATACTCGAGTTCCAACATTGCCCACACGTAAGAGTGCCAGAGTTAGTAGTGAAGACCCAGAAGCTATCAGTGAAGATGCAAGTGCTGAAGATGACATGTCGGCTTCAGAGGACTCTCACAGCACTGAAGAAGGTGAGTTGAATTTTTTTTATGGAAATGAACTTCTTTTAAAGAAAATAAAGGTTCAATGATAAGAATTTTTTCTTTTGTACATTACTTCTAATACTACTAATGTTGTAGTATTCTTTCAGGGAATGAAGACAATCAACTTGAAGAGGATGATCCTCGCATACATGGAGCAGCTAGTGGTAGCAGAAAGAGATCCTCGCCTTCTCATCATGGTGGACTCGCAAGACAAACAACGCACCAAAGTCTAGCTGGACAGTGGCAGTGGCAATGGGCACCACCACAGTCCATACCACCACCACCTACCGAACCTCCACAATGGGCAATGGTTGAACCTCATGTCCCCCCTCATTCAACTTTGTGGCAAGGGCGTGTACAATCAGAAGAAGTGGTGTGTCAGTTACCGAGTGGTGGACGCTCTACTAGGCGCAAGAGGTACAGAGAGTTAGAGAAGGAAGCAGAAGTGAGAAGCAATAATGGCAAAAGACCGAATGAACTACATGTGAAGTCAAATGGTGAAATTGATGCCTCTTTTTCTGGGAAGACTACTTGGGACCGAACTATGAGGGCCTTTGCCCCTTTGATCCTTGATATGAGTGTTATTCATTGGGACAAACACAGGCCACAAACTTTGAAAAAGCTCAGAGATACTATGGATCTTGAGTTTGAATATGTTCCCAATTCCCTTAGCAGCAAGGGTTTTCGGAATGCAGTGTAGAAGTTTTTGAAGGGTGAGCGATGTAGACTGAAGAAATTATCTGATCCTGTGAAAGACGATGACTGTCCTATGAACATTGATCCTCAGCAGTGGAAGCGGTTAAAGGTTTATTGGGGCACATGTGACCAAGTGAAGAAATCAGAGATGATGTCTAATGTTCGAAAACAAGTGCAGAATGTATCAAAGCGTGGACGACAAGGGAAGGCAGGTGAAGAAGCAAATGTGGTGAGTTAATTTTTGAAGTTGTTTTTGGCTTATTCTCATCCTTCCGAATGAATTTGTTACAAGTACTTTGTATTATTCCTCTAAATCATTTTGACAATGCTGTGGTAATGTTGGCCTTCTATTAGGCGAATGAGAGGGAAAGGAGTCCAAGGCTTAGTGAACTTGCAGAGGGGCTACAAGTATCAGGGTCATCGGTAAGTGTTCTTGATCTTCTTTTCATTTCAAAACATGCATCATAAATTTTAATACAATTGTGTGTAGGTTGACTTTGTTAGTTTACAAATTCAATGTGTATAAGTTCTTTTATTTGTAGAGCGGTCCAATATCAAAACTTTGTTGTAAAAGAGTTGTACTGTGGTTATCGAAGTGGTACTCCTTGCAATAGCATAGAAGTTGCATAGGAGTTGCATAGGAGTTGCATAGGAGTTGCATAATAGTCATATAGTGCTATTGCAAGTGTTCGGTTCAAAAATAAAATTGTACCATGCATTTTGAATCATACAAGCATGTGTAGTCATTGTTTCTAATGTTCTTGTGTGTAATACAGGCCGTATCTTCAGGACTTCATGCAAAAATTGTTACCTTGGAACGTAAACAAGATGAATTTGAAAAGTTCAGGGTCGAGGTACTTGCGAGCACAGATCGTAACACGAAAGCTGTCGAATCGTTGCAGGCAACATTATTGAAATTTTTACAGAAGGAGAGCATCCTTGAAGGCGAAAATGTTGTTTTAACTACTAAAACAACAAGTCCTTCTTTAGCTACTGATGAAGCAGGCCCTTCTACACTTGTTGAACCTATGGAAGATACGAATGTCGTCCACGATCCGTATGAATTTGAGATGGACCAGAGCTTGGAGCCTATTGACAACCCCAGTTTGGAGCCTCTAAGTGAACAACCGTCATTACAAGAGACTGACAAGGGGTAGTATAGAGAAGAACAACCAGAAGATTGACGGAATGGAAGAACAATCCATTGAGGCTTCAAAAAAGAATGATGGTGGCCACCTTGATGGGAGTGATGAGCCATTAACAAAAGGGAAGGAAGTTGAAGGCGAAGCTGGAATTGATGTAGTAGTGCTTGAAAACTCTAGTGGTATTGATGAAGTACCTAGGAATCCAAGCAAAGGCACAGGATTTTCTATGCAGCTAAGGAAAGGGAAGGATCGACAGGTGAGCAAGCATCATGGATCATGGGATTTACATTTGAGAAAGTGACTACAAATTTTCACATAGATGAAATACTAACCATGATTGTGATGTATGGGTGCAGAAGCCTGCAGCTAAGAAGGAAATCTTGAGGACTCGTATACAACCTACCGAAAGTGAGAAGGTGGACTGTCCTACACAGAGTGAGAAGATGGGATCTCCAAAAGAATGTAGAGTGAGTAACTTATTTGTCTAATTCTTTTGCAAATGTCTTTGTTGGCATTGTTCCTTCACTCTTTACAAATTTCAAGTGTATGTGTGATCTTTATGTATCAATTTTTTTTTTATTATGTGTGCAGTTTTCAATTGGACAACAAGTTTCACTTGTAAACCCATCTGCTCCAAAGCAAGTAGTGGCCTCAGCAACCATTTCTGCGATTGGTGGTGGACCTGGCTCACAACTATATCATGGACAGCCTATTCCTAAAGGATGGTGCAGGCTTGACATTGAACATGCACCAGGGGGGGGGTTGACTTGATGCATCCGAATCCAGCTAGAGATGAATTAAAGTTGAAAGATGTGGTGGGAGGAAATACCATTTGGGATGAACAATACCTAGTCATAATCCCCCGTATTTCAAGTTTGAAAGGAAAACTTGGAGGGAAATAATTGTTGTGATCTACAAAGTACATGAGGGAGGTACTAATATTAATATTGTACATACTGACCGTGACCGTGGAAATAGTGTGTGCTTCTTCTAGTATGTAGTAGTAGTGCATGCGACATAGGATGCATGTACAGATGTGGCTAATAACTATTTTATAAATTTGTGATGTTTTGTGAAAAATGATCTTCAGCGTAAGGTAGTTGCGTAAGGTAGTTAGTGATGTACAGGAATCGACTGTGAGTCACAAATTACTTGTATGTGAGTCAGTTCACTGTTGCAAACTAGTTGTATGTGAGTCAGATTCCAGTTGCAAATTAGTTGTATGTGAGTCAGTTCATCATTGCAAACTAGTTGTATGTGAGTCAGATTCCAGTTGCAAATTAGTTGTATGTGAGTCAGATCACTGTTGCAAACTAGTTGTATGTGAGTCAGATTCCAGTTGCAAATTAGTTGTATGTGAGTCAGAGTCCAGTTGCAAACTAGTTGTATGTGAGTCAGAGTCCAGTTGCAAACTAGTTGTATGTGAGTCAGATTCCAATTGCGAACTAGTTGTATGTGAGTCAGATTCCAGTTGCAAACTAGTTGTACGAGCGTTGGCTTTGAGTTGCAAACTAGTTGTACTAGAGTTGGCTTTGAGTTGCAAACTAGTTGTATGAGAGTTGGCTTTGAGTTGCAAACTAGTTGTACGAGAGTTGGCTTTGAGTTGCAAAATAGCATGTCAGTTTATAGTTGCAAATTAGTTGTATGTGAGTCAGTTCTTAGTTGCAAAATAGTTGTAGGTGAGTGAGTCTTTAGTTGCAAACTAGTTGTATGTGAGTCAGCCTTTAGTTGCAAACTAGTTGTATGGGAGTAAGTATTTAGTTGCAAACTAGTTGTATGTCACTTGGCCTTGAGTTGGCTTTGAGTTGCGAATTAGATGTATGTGAGTCAGTTCTCAGTTGTAAACTAATTGTATTTGAGTTGGCTTCCAATTGCAACGTAGTTGCTTTTGAGTTGGCTCTGAGTTGCAATCTAGTTGCCTATGAGTAGGCCTTCTTTTGCAAAAGAGTTGCATTGTAGCTGCATTTGAGTTGCAAACCAGTTGTATGTTAGTTGGTATAGAGTTGCCAACTATTTCCAGGTGAGTTGGCTTGAAGTGGAAAACTAGTTGCATCTGAGTTGGCTTCGAGTTGGAAATCAGTAGTGTAGAAGTTGGGTATGAGTTGCAAAATAGTTGCATTTAAGTTGCACAGGAGTGGTAAACTAGTTTCATGTAAGTTGGCTTTGAATTGCAAATGAGTCGCCCGAGGCAAGTTTTTTTTAGCAAATGAGTTGCACGGGAGTTGGTATTGAGTTTCAAACTAGTTGTGTATGAGTTGGCATCGAGTTCCAAGTAAGTTGCATGTGAGTTGGTGCTGAGTTGCAAATTAGTTGTACGTGAGTCGGTTTTTAGTTGCAAATGAGTTCTACCTGAGCGAACGTTGAGTTGCAATTTAATTGCATAGGAGTTGACGATCAGTTGCATAGGAGTCATCCAGAAGTTGCTTAGAAGTAGCACATGAGTAGCACATGAGTTGAAAACTTGTCGCATAGAAGTCGCATACTTGATGAGTAGCTGGACACATCAGAAACTAGTCGCAGATCCCTCTGTAGTTGCATAGTAGTGGCAAAGAAGTCATACATCAATAGAATCTAGTTGCAAAAAAGTTGTGAACAAGTTGCATATGATCCGTCATGAGCGAGTGTATGCTAGTTGCAAAAAAGTTGTGAACAAGTTGCATATGATCCGTCATGAGCGAGTGTATGCTAGTTGCAAAGAAGTCGCCTACAAGTGCCTGAAGTATCGAATGCAGGACCTGACCTTACGT
The DNA here is from genome assembly GCA_951230915.1 of Antitrichia curtipendula. Classification (NCBI taxonomy): domain Eukaryota; kingdom Viridiplantae; phylum Streptophyta; class Bryopsida; order Hypnales; family Leucodontaceae; genus Antitrichia; species Antitrichia curtipendula. The sequence continues at coordinate 20,797,509 of OX579640.1, read as the reverse complement.
GGCAGTAAACTCCACGTCAGAACAATTCGTCGATGAATTTTTTTGAATACTGTCCGATGACATGAACCCCCTGCGACTACACTGCAACTCATGCAACTTGTCCACTGCAACTGCGGGCTCCAGATTATCACCTAGTTGCAAACGACGTTTGCAACTACAAAATGAGTTGCACAGTGCAGTCGCAGAACCCCTCGTTTTCTTGTAGTGAATGCGGTTGAATTTAGGTACCATGACAAGCATTTGAGTATGAAGCTTCACCCAAGGATCAATTCCTGCAAGCAAAAGATTCAAAAATTATGAAGAAGGAGTCAAAAACGGCATTGGAAGAACAATTACAACACATACTCTCACTGTAAAATAAGGACTATGTAGGATTAAATGAGAAAAGAAGTTAGCATTCATCAAGGAGAGAAAGTAGGTGGAAGGCTTGTGCATATCATGCAAAGGCTCTTGCATTGTGGTGGTAGAGACTAGGTCTCAAACCCCACTGGCGACATCTCATTTGCATATATAATGGGGGGAAAGGGGGGCCGTGGTGGCCAAGCACGGGCGCGCAGTGGCAAAGGCGAAGGCATTTAAACCCCTAATTGGCCCCAATCCTCAATTCGAATATTTTATGGAAAAATCTAAATTAGGATAGAAAATTCATACCTTGCTTTTTGCCATTTCTAATGAATTCAGGCTCCATCTCCCCCTTCAATGCAATCAATTGAAACACCTCCGAGTCCTCCCACATTTGATTTGCCTCTTCGCCTTTGAATTCTCCTTCAATTTTCACTGCTCCCCTTTTTTTGGGAGCTGCTTTTTTCTTCGGAACAACTATTGAAGAAGGATAATGATCTATTCGGAAACTACCCTATTAGTATAATAAGTTCGTTCCAAGGGAGACGGTCAAGTAGGAAATCAATGTTAATGGGACTAATATCTAAAAATAGGTAATAGAATCCCAAAATAGAAGACTATGACCCAATTTGGAAAATCAATAATCACTCAATCTACAACAACATTGCATATATAATTCACTCACACATAGTTTTACTAATACCATCATACTCCAATTAGGCCCATTGACATGTAGACCTCCAAAATGATAAACATAATTCAACCATGCAATCATAAACACAAGACACCAATTTGGAAGCTAAACATTTTTCATTAAACCAAATTGGTGATTAAATCACCATTACACTATAAAACTCAATCTTCCAATTTATCATTTCTTCATATCATCCTTCCAATTTTAGTTCAAACGTTTACAGATTCTACATCATCAGCATTAATTCTAATTGGAATCCAAAATTTTCCATCTCCAATTATTGCTTTCTTCCACTTAACTCCACATCAAATCAACACTCTGATTTGGAAATTTTATTTGCTATCACCCGCAATTCTAACTCTCTGATTGCTCCTTCCAAATTGAACTTCACTCTGTAATTCCAAATTGAACTCTTCAACTTCCCGAATTGAATTCAATTCCCATTACTTTAATAATTTGCAAACTATCACTGTGCTTCTCCAAATAGGAAGATTAACTCCTTACAGCGACTTCACCAACCTTCATACACTCCGATTAGGAAAACTGATTTTTCCCAATTATCATCTGCACTGATCTTCACAAACTTCCCAACTTGGAACTAACAGCACCAAGCATCCACGCTGACATTCTCAGCTCTCCAATCAGGACTCACACACAAACCAACTAGGACCACTTGTCCTCTTGAACCACACACACACACCGAAACCAAATAGAAACACACACAAAACAACAAAAACACAGCACACCCGGCTAGGACTCGCACTGGACTCTTTCAAACAGTGGGTGAAGAAAAATGAGAGAGAAGCACACCTAATAGGAACCACAAGGTGGTGGTTGCCAAAAAGAGAAGGAGGATGACCTAACCACCTACAACTACCAACATTCATTCTTCCCCTCTAAGTAGGCTTGACCAATTGGACACAATGCCAACTAGAAATAAAAATTCACTTGATACCCCTTTGACACTTTAGCCAAGTAGATAAACAAATTGACACTTTTCAAATTGGGCAATTGACTTGGCTATAATCCTCCCTTCTTTGATTAGATATACATCAAAAAGACTCCAACTAGATCAAAGCAAGTCAACAAAATGACCCAATTGAACTCAAACTTAACAAACAAACTGTCAAAATCCATAGAACATTCAAAAATTCAACCCCCAAATTGCCAAATTAACCGTCCAGCTAGGAGATTTACAACAACCTTTTGCTTATGAACAACTCTCTTTTGGGAGGATCTTGTAATCTCACAATTGTCTCCCTTGACAACCATCTCTTCTATCCTTGCAACATTTGTCTCTTGACTCTCTTCTACTTTCTTCTCTCTAACTTCAGTTGCAAATGATTGAAATGCTCCGTAAAAACTTGGAGTCAAAAAAAATTTTGACCCCATCAAAGGCGACTGGCTACAAAAAAAAGGATTTTGAGAGAAATTGTCCATCTTCTCTAGTTGCAAAAAAATCAGAGAACTAACAAACAACAAAGAGCTGCAAAAAAATTGAGCAATTTCTATTAAGATGCACAAGAGAGAGAGAAGAAGAAGGCGCATCCTATTTGCTGCCTTGTAGAAACAGTCTGTTCAAATCTAACGGCTAAGATCTTGTCAGTTTTTTATTTTTTTTTATTTTTTTTATTTTTTTTCTTCAAAATCCAACGACCTCTCAACCAGAGTTTGGGTTCCCATTTTTGCTCGACCCAAACTCACGTCGAGAGTCCGTCGCCATGTAGGCATTTTTCTGACATATTGTCAGTTTTGAGGTTGACAGACTTTGGATTGTGCCTCCTAGTGTGAAGGCTTGAGAGGCCGAACTCTGGAATTTCTGCAATTTCATTGGCTGAAATCGACGGACTCTCGATCTTGTGCCGTAGTGTGAAGCGGCCCTAAATTTCTATGTGTTGCAACTACTTAGCTACTTAGTAGTGAGTTTGAGATGAAATTGCTTGGAAAAACTACTTTTTGCATTGGCCTATAAGTTCTTTACTTGAAAGATGGCAACATTTTTCTTTCACAAATGGCGTATATCAATCGACTCTTGAAAAGATTCAATATGATAGATGCATATCCGTTTTCCACACCTATAGTTGGTTGTAGCAACAAAAGTGATGATCCTTATCGCCTTTGCAAGGAAGTGGAGGAACCACTTAGTGAACAATATCCATACCCGGCTGCAGTCGGAGCTCTTTTATATTTGGCTACATGTACAATAGGATCCAAAAATATTTCGAATTTTTGGTTTGAAGTTGAATGAGAGTAAAAACTACAAACTTTGAAAACCTCTTGTAGGTTCAAAAATTCATCAATTCACAAACTGTAAATTTTGTTGGAAAGATAATAGAGTCTACTTTGACAATATGAAAAATTTGCATTTAAAAAGTAAAAAACCATACGTTTAAAAAATTAATCATCATACAGTATCTACCATCTTGTACTACCACCTCTTGCTGAAATAATTGCTTGCATTCTATCAGGCATAGTTCTAATCAAAGTTTCGAGTTGCTCCAAAGATATTGTATCCCATGTTGATTGAATGGTTTGTGCCATTTACTCCTTGTTTTTTGGTCTAGGACGATGTCGTAACAAATCTTTGACAATCTTCTATAAATTTCTATGGGATTCAAATTTGGAGAGTTTGTAGGCCAAATTAGTTTTGCTAGACCATGAGCTTGTCTCCATTGCAATGGAAGTGAGCTATGGTGGACTGGAGTGCCATCTTCCATAAGTTTCAATTGTTGAGGATGATCATGTAAAAAATAAAATCCGCTTAATACTGCCTCATAAACAATGGTTACAAAATTGCTTGTTTTTTTTTTGTTTGGAGGCATAATAACAAGAGGGCATTTATCAAAGCCAGTAAATGCACCCCAAACCATTACCGAATTACGGCCACTTTTAAAAATTGGAGCTATGCAATCCCATGCATATCTTTTGTATGGTCTTCACCACACTCTAATTTGCCTCAAATTTTTATCAATTTCAAATGATGACTCATCTGACCAAATCACATTGTACCAATCTTTAAAACTCCAATTTTCATGAGCACAGTAAAATTTAAGCCTATCTAGTTTGTGCTTCTCATTAAGATATATTTTTTTTGGTGCAATGCAATTTCTAAAATCCAAGTCCTGTAAGTACGACCTTGTTGTGTTATGACTCACATTCAATAGGCTTGATAATTCCAACAATGGTTGTCTTCACTACAAGAGAAAGGGGTGTTTTAAGTATAGTCCTAGAGATAAGATTTTTAGTAAGAATTTATTCCAAACACGTGTCTTTTTAGTAAAATTTCACATTTGATAAAGTATCACCAAAAATTAGGATGACTTTCATCCAAGCAAGAATGAGACAGAAACAAGGGGCTGAATCTGTTCATCGTCCAGAAAATGGACGTCGGAGCGTTTAGGGGTTAAGGATTAATATAATAGATGAGAATTTGCCAGCACGACTCAAGTTCTGTCCATCCACGAGCCTAGTCGCGTTCACACCGCCTTCCGGAAGGAACCATGTCGGCAGGGAAGCACCCTAGAGTCCTAGCCTGTTTTGCACCGAACCATACAACAGTTTCCCGAAGAAGTACGACAAAGGCGTTTCCTTTACCGATTCCACTCACGTTCATCGTATTTGTTTCCCGAAGCTGAAAACTCCATCGCCTTGACATCACTTCCGCATTTCCGAACTCATCAAACGCAGCTCTGGCTATGGCGGCTTGAAGCGCCTTTGTGAGTACCGTCGTAGAAAACTTTTCCAGCTTTTGGTTTGATCTGGAGTCGAACGAGGATGACGAGCGCGGAGCAGTTGGTGCTGGAGCTTATCGTGCCGGAGCAGCGGGAGAATGCGCTTCTCGACCTTTCTAAGGTACGATGTTTGCTATTTTGAAGATGGCGGAGTTAGGGCAAATTGTGGAAATTGCCTTTTAGTTGAGGACTGCGGCATGTAGAGATTTGTGAATGATTAGGTGTTTGTCACGGAAAAGCGACTCGATCGCAAAAGAATAAGAGCTGGCGGGGAACTCAGTTTGAAGTGGGGATGGGGAAGGGAGTTGTTGAGGATGGAGCTCTTTACGAGGCGTGCTCAGAGTGCAGAGTTGTTTGTCAAACCTCTCATGGGAAAGACTTGCCACACGCTGTGCCGAGTTTTTTTCCGGGAGTTGGGTGATTAATGAGGTTTTGGAGAAATTTGCTCTGTTTTGACTGATTTTGTTGTTTCGGGATGCGCAGTTGACACAGAATTGTAGGTTTTGAGAAGTTAGGTTTTTTCGGTGTTTCCGATAATTGTGGCGAGAAATTCTGTTGTTTGTTTCTCTGTGTGTTGCGTGATTGTAAGCCCCTGGATCTCGTCCCAAAGTACTCGCCCACTTGAATCTCGTTTCCTGGATTTCCTCATCGTCTTGAACATATGGCACCTTGAATTGAGTGTTTTCTGACTTAGTACTTGTTTCATTGGACTGGACAATGTCGAGGGTCTGGGATGTCATCGTGACGTTCTTGAGCCAGTCGGACGACCATTCTCGCGGGAAGAGAATCGTTTTTAGGTTTATGTGGAGCCATATGAAGGTGGTGGATCAATTAAAAATGGTTAGGAGAATTTTTTGGGAACCGAAAAGTTATCCTTGTGTGCAAAATTAAGTATTTCTTCAGAGGATGGTTGGTAGGTCATTCAGAGCTGTTGTGATAGGGCTATTGTTATTTTGGGCTGATTTTTAACATGGCGATGCTTTAATTGCAGAAAAGAGAAACGTATCCTGAATTGGCTCCAATCCTTTGGCATTCATGTGGCACTATTGCAGCTCTTCTACAGGTCTCTCTCCATGTTCCTGTTTGCGCTTTTGTGGAGTTATCGTGCTTTTTACTTTATTTGAGTCTTACTCTTATTTGCGCAACTTTTGAATGAATTTGATGTGTACCACTTCGTTTCTGCTGATATTTCTGAACTTTTATATTGGGGTTCTTCGACCTTGGTATTCATACTACTGTACTCGTAGTGAACTTGCTAAAATGATTCAATTTTTTGGACGACTCAGGAGGAGATTTTTCCCTGAGGAGATTATTGATTCGTGATTCTAATTATGCTTTTTTATCTTTTTTCATCAGGAGATTGTATCCATCTATCCTATGTTGTCTCCGCCTACACTGACTGCAGGAGCTTCCAATCGAGTTTGCAATGCTCTGGCTTTGCTCCAGGTGAGATACCTGTTATTTCGTACTGCTCTTTTGATATATGGAGATCTGAGATGACATGACAGAGTTTAACTTCCTTTTCGTAATATTTACAGTTGCTGATTCTTGTTTCTGATTTACATAAATGCAGTGTGTCGCTTCCCATGCGGAGACTAGGGCTCTTTTTCTGAACGGTACTCTTATTTCCTCTTTTTCAACTTTTATTGTCTCTGTCAGGAATGACGCTTCAGACCTTTCTATGATTCAATTGTCGTGGATTTTTGTTGCGGGTTTTTTGAACATGTGAGTTTTGGGGTTTGCAGCACATATTCCTCTCTATCTTTATCCATTTCTCAACACAGTTAGCAAGACACGACCATTTGAATATCTTCGACTCACAAGCCTTGGAGTCATTGGTGCCCTGGTTAAGGTAACATTATTCCAATTTGAGTTCTCAAGGAGTTGAATGGAAAGTTTTAATTGTGATGAAGCCCTGACGTCTTCACGATTTTAGCCACGTGATTTCTATCCTGACATACTTTAACTAGTATGTTTCTATTCATTATTTTCTGGAGTTAATGATCTATATTCTCTATTTTCTCTGAATTTTTCATATTACTCATAGTTGAGTGTTTTACTCTAAAATTTATATAATATTCTCGAAAGTTTTCCCTTCTGAAGAAAGCCATGCTGGACGAGTCAGAAATTCTGCAATTTTTAGATGAGCAGTTTTCGTATTATTTCTCGTGCTATTTGATCAATGCCTTTTGAATGATGTAATAGTGTGTGTTCTGTTCTGCGTCAATCAGTCGATGCATGACTTAGTTTCCAATCTTTTGTTGTTACTGTTGACGCTTTTGGATCATGAAGGCCTAATGTTTCTATGCTAATGGGGGTCTTGTATTTGCAGGTGGATGACACCGAGGTTATAAATTTCCTGCTCTCAACAGAGATTATTCCTCTGTGTTTACGAACTATGGAAATGGGGAGTGAACTATCCAAGACAGTGAGTATTCTACTCTACTATAATATGTAGCATTGCATAAGTCCTGGTCAGAAGATCATTCAATAGCAGGGGTTCAAACAACATTGGAATGAGAATCTTTTCACGATTGATGAAGAGGCTCTCAATTATCACTCTCTTCTAGTGATCATATGGAGACCTCGCTATCAACCATGGGGAAGATTCTCTTTATCATGTTGTCAAAAACTCTTGAAACAGTCTTAATTTTACTGGAAACTGAAAATCCTTTACTACATGTTTGCCCCATTGAATGGTCAGGACAATCGGCCTGCATGAACATCTGGCTCAAACAAATTGTGAAATCTAAAACGTGCCCCCAAGACTGGTGGATACGATTGTGCTAACAGCTTTGTACAGCCGCATGGAAACTGGAACATGACAACGGTTTATTCATTGGCAGGTGGCGACATTCATAGTTCAGAAAATTCTTCTGGATGATGTGGGTCTTGCCTACATTTGTGCTACTGCGGAGCGGTTTTTTGCTGTGAGTGCAGTTCTCGCGAATATGGTGCAAATGCTAGCTGAACAACCTTCTGTACGCCTTTTGAAACATATCATTCGATGCTACCTCCGACTTTCTGACAATCAAAGGTGAGCACTTCTGTGTGGCAGGCCTTATTAGAGCTTTTGATGGGAAAAACAACGAATTTCGTCTTTGGTTCAATCTTCGTATCTTGCTCAGAGAATTTGAGGGTACTAAAAACCATTAGTGATTTTATCCCGTCTCCTGTGGTGACCCCTGTTACCAACAGCAACTCATCTATTCATACTCTTGGTGGCACTTATAAGCAAGTGGTGTAAGCATGGCTTGGCTAAACGTCTATGTTCACTGATCTTTGAATTGGAAATGTGGTTGTCTACAGTCACTTGTATTGATCTTGAACCTCCAACTTTGAAATTGCATAAGAAACTCGTGCACAGTGATTTTGTTTTTTTATCTCAATAGACTTTGGTCTTGTACCCCTAGATCTCTCCGCCACTCTATATATCTCCCAAAATCACTCCTACAATTAGTGTCCTTTACCTTATACCATGATTGTCCAGGAGGCTTGTGGATTTGCAGTTATTTGGATTTGCAGTTATTTACCTCTCCTGAGTTGCAAGCAAATTAAATGCTCTGGTTCTTTGCTTACGATTCTCACCTGTCAATTGCAGAGCTTGTGACGCTTTGAAGAATTGCCTTCCTGAACTTCTTCAAAACGGAACCTTCAGCAACTGCCTACGGGTATGATAAACAACCTTTTCTAGAACACCCTTACGGCATTTTGGAACCTTCTTTAGTAGATAATCCGCCCACTAGAGGTATTCTAGAAAACCAGTCGTGGTACAAGTGGCTCGGTTATGCTAGAAATTGCCAATTAAATGGCATTTCAATTGGCAGGTTTCAACCCAGCAGGTTTGTTTAGAATACCTCTGCAGGCGCTGTTTCTACTCCATGTGCTTGGCGGTGCTCGTTGGTTTCTTGCACCCTTTTCACTATCTTTTCGTATCGTATTGTGTGCTCACAATGTGGGGTTGAATGTGTGCAGGACGATCACACAACTAGGACGTGGCTTGCACGGTTGATTATAAACGTGGGCGGACAGCCGATGCTTGTGTAACTTATGCCAGGATGTTCTTCTGGAGCAGGTCCAGTCTAGCAAGTGGAAGATTCTACATTGTATTATATCTACCTTCTCCAGGAGCCGAGGGTTAAAGTTTTTCAAGGAGATGGTAAGCACTTTCGCGTGCTCTTTTAGGCCGGGTTTCAGTTTCTCTGGCTGACTTCTTCTACAGTGGCTCTCCGGTTGCCTAGTTCAAGCGTTGTCGTTATGGAGTGCAGTTTGACGAGGCTAGCAAATCTAGATTCGGAAGACATCGCAGAATTTGCCGTAAACATGCTGGATATGGTGAATTAGATTAATTTATACTTGGAAGTCAAGACCAGCTCGTAGAACAGTGTGATATGAACCATTTTTCAACTTGTCATGTAAATGCTGAAGGATAATTTGATCAAAACAGGAGGTTAGGTTGTGGAAAGCTTGTAAGAGTATCTGATAGAGTGATCAGTTGGAATTCATGACATGAATGTCAGTTTTGTAAGAAGGTCGTGTTCATTGATGGCCAGCTGGTTCGGAAATATTCACAGCGATGATTGCTATGAAGTTGTTGGGCACGTGTTTATGATGGGCTCTTCTTGGATGATTGTCCATAAAGTGTGTTTCGAAATGTGGGTAACGTCACGCACTCGTGTGCAGGCTTTTCCAAGCGCTGGTGATGCCATATCAAATTTAATTAAAATTTTCATTTCATGTAGGATTCCAAAACTAGTATTACACACTTTGTAGTGGCATAAGGCAAATGTTTTGAAAACCCTTACAGTTCAAATGTAAGAGAAGTGGTAAAAGAATCCACAAATATTTTGATTAAAGGAAAGAACAAATTTTTTTGTTCTTGGGACTTGTTTGCATTCATTTGTTGTTTGAGTTTGAATGTTTGGCCCTTAACCAAACGGGAATTCGGGTATGATCTCAATTTTGTGTATGATTTTTCGAATTTTTTTTGTAAGTTAGAAATACACATTAGTTTTATGGGAATATAATTTTTATTGTAATTGTTGCTTTAGAGTAAAAATGCTCAAAATAGTTGAGCTTGGGCAACAAAATAAACAATTTGGAACAAATATTTTTTTTAATTGTTTCTTGTAGATTATCCTTGAAACAAAGAATGGAGGACTTCTTCCATTACTATAAAAACAAAGAATGCACACACTGGTTCAAAAATTGAAGCATTTTTGAATGAGTACCTATCATTGAGGCAACATCCTTTTAAAGTCACATTTTTGTCTATATAGAAAGATTTGATTCATTCCATTTGGGTTAGTGATGTATAAATTGTAGCCAAACTTGTTTTGTGGGCAATCATAACATCATCCTAAGGAAATAATGAATTCAATTCAGTTTTGAATTCAATTTTTAAAAAAATTTAAAACAAAATTCCAAAGAATTTAGTTTATTTGCTAAAACAATCTCACTGATGGAATTAGTAGATTTCAATTCCATCATAGAACTATTAATGGTATAATTATATTTGTCTCTACTTAATAATTTTTATAGAATGAAAATCAATTGTTTTTTTGTTTGAAATTGTTTTTCTGGATTGTCAACTCATTTCTCAACATTCAAATTAATTTAATCAAAATCTGTAGTGTAATATTTTTAAGTTAAAAAGATTCAAAGACAAATAATCTAGTCACAGAGGTGGAAAAAGATTCCTTCACTTAAAACTCAAGTATCTTGCAATCTACGGGAAAGTTTCTAAACAAATTTCCACACAATCATTCTTATATTAGTTTAGTGTAAGATCTTGAGATTAGATATAGAAAAGTGAATTGTTTAAAAAAATTATTTTTGCAATAGAAATGTCAATTTTGAGTAGTTTATAAGAAGTTGGAGACATAATGTTTGGAAGTTGTTAGATGTGTTGCATGTTAAAAATACATCAAATAAATACTTAAGAAGATACAATACATCTTTATCACATAGTTAAGGAGCATGTCCTACAAGTATCTATTGTAGGAATAATTCCAAATCATTAAAGAAGAGAGTACAAAAATTATTTGAGCTATTCAAATAAATTGTCCTACAATAGTTAGTAGGTGAAGTCAAAATAGCCCATTCATCAAGTGAAATATATACATAAATTAGCGGTTTTTGATGAATTTTGGGTAAAAGTAAGATCAATAGTATTCAATCACCAACTCTCTTTTCAATGAAGACCATTGCACATAAACAACTTAGTTGTCCAAACAAAAGTTATACCTTGATTTTAGAATGTGCTAAAAAAACTTGAATGAATGATTGAATTATGAAACTAACTTTGGGAAATAGTAAGTTTGGCACTACATGGTTGAAAAATTAATCAAAACCTCATATATGCATGGATAATCAATTTTTTCCAAAAATTTTGCACTCTACAATCGTGAGAGATCAAATTTCACCTTTAAATGACATTTAAGGTCCTAATAGGATAGCCTAAAATTAGTTATGAGGATCTTTCTTATATAGGCATCATGAAACTTATACAAATGACCAATCAATATTCAATTTCTACCTTCCGCAAGGCAAAGGGCAACGTTACAACAATTGTTAATCATTTCTAGCATATTTTCATGTACAATAATCACACATTCAAATTGTGAATCACAGTATAAAAACTTAGTTTGATAGATGCATTTCTTGGAGACAAAAGAGGACAACTACATAAGAATATTAGAATTGCTATCCTTGAAATTTTGTGAAAACAAACACTTAAGTTTCAACTTTCAAATTCAAAAATTTGTTTGCTATTTAAAACCTTTATGAAAGAAGTACCAAAAAAGTTCAAAAAAGGGTTGGAAGGTAGACTTACCTATCCCTTTTTGAACTTTGTCCCTAAGTTTTATTAGAAGTTATTATTTACTAAAATAAATTAAAATTTTAAAATGGAGCTGAATGTTTACTAGATTGTTTATATTTTTTCATCAAACAAATGTTGAAATTTATTGACTTTTACTATGTATAAATGAGATTTAAAATTTTGCTCACAAAACAACAGTTGCATTTTTACATTGAGTGATTAAACTACATGTTCTTGCTTCAATTTATCCCATTTTCTTAAAGGATTAGTTAACCCTAAAGGACCATTGTCCCTTAGGAGACCAAATGGATTTTGGACAGGTTCCTATGACCTCAATTTTTAGTGAAACTTTTTGAAAGTTTCTCATAAGATTAAAAAAAAACTTCTTATCTTCATGGGAATATAATTTTTATTTTAATTGGTGCCCGAGAGCAAAAGTTATGCCATCCTAAATATAATTTTCAAGTCGCCGGGCAAAAAAGAAATCCACAAAAACTTGAAATTAAATTTATTTATTTTTCTTTTATAGATCATTTTTTTAATCTACATGTAAAGTTTTGATTCATTCCAATTGAATTAGTGATGTGAAAGTTATGAATAATCTTTGGGCAATCTAAGCATTTTCATTGAAAAAATAACTTATGGAATTCATTTCTGAATGCAATTTTCACAATTTTTCAAAAAAATTGTTTGACAAGGTTAAATTTTCTTGCTAGAATAATTTGACAGTTAAAAGTATTGTGTTTCAATCTCAGCTTAAAGCTATTAACTATTTAGTTTTTCTTTCAATCTTAGATTTATTTCTACTTAACAATCATTTAAAGAATGGAAATCAAGCTTTTATTTTTTGAAAATTATTTTCTAGAATTTCAACTCAATTCTTCAGCACTAAAATTTTTTAAACTCAAAGTCCATAATGCAAAAAAATTCCACAAATGGCAATCAAAGTCATTTGAAATTGTATGCCAATGTTCAAAAAAACTTTTTTTTCCAACTTTGAATGCTGAGATCTTCCAATCTATATCGTCAAATTTCATGAAATTTTTACCACATGATCTCAAACAAGTAAAGTACAAGATCACATGGTTAAATTCTCTCTCTATATATATATAATTTTCTTGCATGAAAACAACTAAAACGGCAATTTTGAGTGATTTTTGACCAAAAAAATGGCCTTGGTCCTTTAGTAGTTAAGAACAATGAACTAAACTCTATTGTAAGATTGACCTTTTCACATTTGATTATAAATATCTTCTTTATTAAACTATAAATAATTGTTGATATTGAGTGGTGTAAGTAGTAGATTGATTTATGAATCAAAAATATTAAAATTTCATCGTCATTTGACTTGATTTTTGCTTGATTTTGGCCATTGTAGTCAGTAATTTATTGTTCCTTAAAGAAGAATTTTGGATTATATAATGCCAAATCCACTATTTAGTGAAAAGGTATTAGTTTCCTTTTTTATGCTTCATGATTATTTTTGTATCTTCCAAGATTCATCAAAGGTCAAAGGTGAGTAATCTTGTCGGCATCTATAAACTAAAATAGTGGCCTACAAATGCAAACTATTTAAGAAAACAAATCTAATTCCACATGACTCCAAAAAGTTGACACAACTATAGTTAAATATTACTTTTATTTATATTTTCAAGGAAATTTGAGATAAAAATATTTCAAAGGATCTTGCCCCCTCAAAATTACAACTAAGTGGTAAACAGTAACTCTACAAACCCTCTACTTGAGTGAAGAAGAGGTCTAACTCTTTCTCACCACAATTTTCATTTTCATAAATTTTTGCTACCATTGCTTAATGGTTTTGTGTTAATACCATCAGTTAATAGCCGTATAAGATATTCAAGAAGTCTTTTAGAAGATAATACATACATGCGTAAGATTCTTAGGACAACAACGCTAGTATGTGAGCTTACAAATGCGAGCCTACAAGCCTTGAGCCTAAGTGTAAGTAGGTACCTATGTTATAAGCACCTTCCATGGTTATAGGATATTTATACTATAGGTGTTTATAACATAAACATCCTATAATCACAAAAGGTGCTTATTATATAAATATCTATAACATAGACACCTATAATATAAATATCTATAACCATGAAAGGTGCTTATAATATAGGTACCTATAATATAGGAGCTTAGGCCCATAGACTCAAGATCGTAGGCTCACATGCTAGCAACCGTGATTCTTAGGACATTAGCATTAGAAAAAATTTGAACCTTGCGGAGGGCCGCTAACTTTTCATTTTCGCTCCTCCCTCCTTCCCCCCCTAGTGCAAATACAAAAGAATATAAATATAAATAATATTTTTTTAAATAAATTCAAAAAAAAATATTATAAAAATATTCTATCTGATGTGGCATTGATGTGGCACTACTAGTGCCACATCATTTGCTTATAAAAATAATAATATATTTTATTTTATTTTCTAATTTTTTCTATAATTGCACCGCTGCCACTGAAAACTTACATCCCTCTTGAGGCATAAATTTTTTTCTAATGTTCCATACACTTTCATCAAAACCATAAGGGTCATTTCAGTATAGCCATAAGGTATGAGGATCCTTTATCAACTCTACCAAATTATCAACACCTAAAATATGATCACAAATTCTAAAAAAATATAGATATGCTAAACCATTAGTAAAGGAAGTCAATGGGAGAAGTATTTAAAAAATATTTCTTTTTAAAGATAGATAAAATGTTGAAAATGAAAATATTCCATGAGATTCTTATTTGCACATGTACTAAAAATTTAGAAAAATGACTTTTTAAATAGTTTGATTTCCTTTGAAGGATGTTGAGGCCCAAAAGTGATGGATGGATGACTTCCTAATTCATTGTAGAAACAAAAAATGCACCTATTGGTCCAATAATTATAGCAATTTTGGTATCTATCTTGGTCATAGGGGCACATTCTTGCATCATTTAAGGATTAAGAATTACAATTAGTTGGTACAACACATCATTATCGCTTCAAATTTACAGGGATGTCTAATCTAATGTCAAAATGGTGTTAAGAATGTGTCCAAATGGTACTGACTAAATGGTGTTCTAATGGTGATGACATTATGTCCAAGTGGCTTCCTAGGAGCCTTGCCTATGATCTTCAACGACAAAAAATGCACTTATTGGTCCAATAATTATAATTTTTTGGTGACAGATTACCTTGGTTATGGAGGCACATCCTTTAACCCATAAACAACATTGAGGACGTTATCCGGCTGATGAATGACAAAGAATTTCTCCATGCATGACAAAAGTGCAATTATTCATCCTCCAAATTTTGTGTGAAAAGTGAAGGTCTTCTACAATATTTTGACTTCCAACGAGTGCTTTTTCATTATTTTTAACCCCTAAAGGTTTTTGCCTATGTTTTCACCAAAAACACTCCAAAACTGCCATTCCTACGACAACTACCAAATTTTTGAAAAAAAAATATTTTTGGACAAATGTAACCATAGGATCTTTTAGTACACTGATTTGAAGAGATGTGGAAAAGATTTCAGAAATTTCCACCGTTTAGATTGCAAGATATTAGTGTTTGAAAGTACAAAAGTCCTTTTTTTATCCCTGCCAAAATCCAGGCAGCTGCACTTCAGAAGGCCACAGTTGTATGAAAAAATGTCCAAAATGGTTGTAACTCTTTGGATTCACTCTTCAAGTTAAGCTGGCTACATGCTTGAAAATTTTCAATTAATTTGGAATTGTACAACACGTAGGAAAAAATAGTAATTAGAAAGAAGTAGAGAATGATTCAAAGTACTAAATTGTTAACAATTTATTTATGGAATTGAAAAATGGCAATTCCAATGGTTGTAACATTGAATTACACAACCTACACCCAATGTTTTAATTCTTTTTCAACAGTACTAAAATTGAGTTAAATAAAGGACTTCAAAGTTTATTTACATTAAATATTTTATAACTTTCCACAAACTACCCACAAACTAAAACTCCCATAACTTTCATCTCATTAATCAAAATGAAATGATTAAAAGCTTTCCAAGTATATATAAATTTATTAAAAAAAAATCAAATTTATATATATATTTTTAAGTGATTTTTGAAGAAGTTTTTTTAGCTGCTTGGGCTGCCCGCCGAGCAATAAAAACTACATATCATACAATAACTTTTGAACCATGTAGTCAAAATTTATGAAAATTGTTGGGCCTCAAAGCTACTCCCCGGGAAAATGTTATGTGAAAACTTCAAACAAAACGAATAAAAACTCCATTCCTAGATACCTGCCCAAAATCACTATGTTGCAAAAAAACGCAATTTGGTCCTTTAGGGGTTAAGCCAACAATACACATGGTACCAAAACAAATGATTTCCATGGTGTCAGCTTGTCCCTTAACCCCTCATCGCCGGAGGGAACGAAAAGTGTCCTCACAAAAAATTCAAAGTGTTGTAACTTTTGCATCCGATGTCCAAATTCAATCAAACTTGTTGGTAAAGTTGCGCTCTCTCTTCTAGTTTATGTGGTAGAATTTTCATATCAATACAAGCTTTATTGATTTCTTGAAAGCCAATCGAAGTTCATAGGTTCAATTTGAATTCACCAAATTGCATTTGAAGGCTGCAACTTCGGGGGCTTTTGTCTCCTTCATCCAATGTTAGTTTTCAATACAATTTGTTGTGTTATGTTCCCCTTTAAGTCTAGTTATTGTGGTTAAATTTTCATGTCAATCCAAGTTGTTTTGAATGCTTGGGAGCAATTCAAAGTTCAAAATCTAGACATTTTTGCATTACAATGAACTTTGGTGGCTTATAACTTCTTTAGACAGTTTTTTTTTTTAATACTTTTTATTGGAAAAGCTTCAAATACTATTCTAGTTCTTGTGGTAAAAATTTCATATCAATCCAAGAAGATATGATTGACTGAGAAGCATTTTAGCAGAGGTAGGCTCAGCCATAGATGTGTTTTTTTGGTACTTTTTTCACTGTTCTTTAACATTTCAAAACAATTTTGCAAACGCAGTGAGTCAATTAAATGATTTTTTTCCCCCACCAAGGTGTTTGTCTTTTGGTTTAGAATCACTTTGTAGTTTAAATTTTTTTCATTTGAGTAGGTTTAGAAATCGAATTTCACCTCCAAATGTGTTTGTAGGAAGATTTCAGCATCTTTTTTCAACACTAAAACAGTATAATCTTTCAATCTATACGGTCAAATGATCCCAAATTTGATTTACACCATCTACAACATTCACACTAAAAGATTGTACGGTTAAGATTTGCATATCTTACTCACATTCAGACTTATAACACTTGAAAGGAAGTTTGTTTTTTGACATGGTTAAGACGCCGGCGGTGAGGGGTTAAGGATTAAGAATTACAGCTACTATCAATACAACATATCAATATTTATCGCTTCAAATTTATATTGATGTCTAATCTAATGTCAAAATGGTGTCAGAAGGTATCTCAATGGCGGTGACATTCAAAGTGTCCCAATGGTGATGACAACTTCAAGGTGGCGTCCCAATGGTGATGACAAATTCAAGGTGGTGTCCCAATGGTGATGACATTCAAGGTGTCCCAATGGCGGTGACATTCATGGGTGTCCCCATGTCTTGATTTCCGGTGGCCTTGCCCATGGTGGTCATCATCATCATTACCTCTTAACCCTGCACCCACCCACACACACCCTCGCACTCCAATCAACGTCCCCCTTGCTCCTTCTCGTTTTTCCACCCCCAGCAGCAGTGGCCATGGCCCCCATGAGTTGTATCTAAGTGAGCATGATTGGGAGCACTACCTTCCCTTAGCCATACATGATTCCAAGGTGAAGCAATCCACCTTGAAAGAAGTGATTAGTTGTGCACCCCAACCCCCGCCCCGTCCCCGCCCCAGCCTGCCCCTGCCCCTGCCCCTGCACTGCCCCACCCTGGCCTGTCAGATCATTCAGCTTCTGTCTGTCTATCTGCCATGTCATGTCTGCTCTGGAGCCGGTCAGTTGAAGGACGGAGCCCTGCAATGCCAATCGCATCTTCGGGCAGAAATTTTTCCCCATTCCCTTATGGAACTCTGTCTGCGTGTCTGTCTGTTGTCCTGACCGTGTTACCGGGCCTGCTATTGGAGCAATCACGCGTGATGAGTTGGGGGGGGAGGTCCTCACCATGAGCTTCCGGGAGGGTGGGTCAAGGGTGCGACATGGCCCGATGGGACTGAGGGAGGGAGGGAGCAGCAGCGGCAGCAGCCAGCTACACTATGTTCAATCATATTGTCTATCAGTAGTTACTTCTGGGGAACCACGCACACTCGCCCAGTCCCATGCACCGGGCGGGTCAAGCTGACTGCTTGACCCAGGACAACTACGCTAAATAGTGACATTAGTTAGGCTGCCCCACACACTAATTTCTCCACATTCTACACTAGGTAAATATTTACTGTTTCTTTGTAAAAATTTACTACTTTTGAATTGAGTATTGTTGTAATTGGGACTCATGAACCTCCATGTGTACAAACGGAAATGTCTGTAGGAATATTTGTTGACTTTGATGGCTTGTGAAGTAATTTTCTTTTTAAGTGAAGCAACCTAATTGTGAAGGCAACCTGATTTCACTATTTAGTGTAGAGTAAGAACCATGGCAGAATGGGGAAGTTAAGTTAAGTTAACTCCCCCTGATCATGGGTTGAGTTAACTCCATGGTTTGCTTGTTCAGTTGAAGTGCAGAAAACACTCACCAAGTACTTGACTGGGTTCTGAACTTCATCTGTTCATCTTGTGACACTTCATCTGTTCCAATCTTTTGTACTAGAGAGAGGCTGCCACACATTCAAGCAACTGCAGGTCGAGCCTGGCTAGGCAAGACCTAAGGTAAGGTAGGAGGTGCCCATTTAAGAGCTGAAACTGAATTTTGGGAGGTGAAGCTTCTTGAAATATTTTCCAGTAAATTTTCCTTTGAAGACAAGTGGAATTGGCATCTAATCCAAGCCGTTTCATATTTTTTGGAGCTTTGTGGAATTAGTTATGAAGTTTTGAAGTTGAAATGGCATAGGGCTCTATAATCGCCCACCTCCTCAAATGTACATTGTTTGTACATTGTTGAAGGCTACAAAAAAGCAACATGTACAAATATTGTACATTTGAGGAGGTGTGCAATTTTAGAGCCTTAGACACAAGCTTATTAATACCACCTTGATTTGCAATCTAAATATCTTTGGGGCAACTCCAAGAGAGGCACATATTTTTCAAAGGTGCACGCTTGTTTCATGGATTAAACCCAAGTGGAATTATAATTTTATAATTAAAATTGTAATTTCTATAAATTAGTAAAGTAGTATGCCTTGAAATTAAAAAAACACCCATAGAGTGAAGTCATAAACGTCCCATAAACAACCCATAACCGCCTTTCCATATATATATATTGCCATTTAAGTACTCACCAACAAAGGATTGACACGTTACTTCTTGTTGGCACTAATGCATTGATTTTGTCATAAAATGAATGGAGTTGGACAAATTTTATGGTGGAATTGGGGCCAAAAGTAGGATGACAGAAATAGGCAGTTCGCAAGAATAGATTGGTCTATTTTATAGCCATGTGCGTGGCAAAAGACTCCTCTCAAGCATTAAAAGTAGGACACGTTTATTCAATACCTCGTTGCAAATTTTGCAATCTAGCAAGATTATGAAAAGGACAAAATAAGCTTCTCCTACTTTTTAAGAATATCAATGTGGCTTGCAATCAGGTTATCATTGTGACACTAGCTAAAAAAATGAGTTTCGAAAATACAAGAAGGAGGATAGAGGATCCCTGCCATTGATATGAAGCCAAGGAGATCCAAACATTACTTAACCTTAGAAAGATAGAGTCACCGAGGAAATCATCCATTTGGGTACAAGGGGTGCTATTATGTGATCTTAGAAGTATGAGCACATGAGCTTAGAAGACTATACACCTATGTTATAGGTGTCTATATTATAGAAACCTTCTATGATTATAGTGTACCTATAATGTAGGTACCCATATTATAGGTGTTTATATTATAAACACCTTCAATGGTTGCAATATATCTACTTAAAAAATGTGCTGAAAGCTCATATGCTTGCATTTTTATACTCACATACTAGCACTGTTGATTTGGCACCATGTGAATCATTTGTTTAACCCCTACATGACCATTTGTTCCCTTGAGGGACAATTTGGGTCCGGGTAGGTTCCTATGACCTCAATTTTTAGTGAAATTCTCTGAATTTTTTTAAAGATGTGCATTTTGCAAGAGCTTTGTGGATATGTAATTTTTATTTCAATCGGTGCCCGGGAGAAAAAGTTATGGCACAATAAGCCAAAAATGGAGGTCAGCAAGCAACACAAAAAAGTCACAAAATATCAAAATTATTATTATTTATTTTCATTTTCTAGAAGTATACATTTTTGTCTACATTTGAAGCTTTGATTCATTATGTTTAGACTAGTGATGAGAAAGTTATGGACAATCTTAGTTTTTTAGGCAATCTAAGCATCTTCTTGAAAAAATAACTTGTAGGATTCCTTTTTTAATGCAATTTTTATAATTTTCCAAAAAAAATTGTTAGATAGGGTTGTATTTTTTTGCTAGAACAATCTCACTGTTGGGATTATTGTATTTCAATTTCATCTTAGAGCTATGTATTTCAATTTCAATTTCATTATTGTATTAACGATTTAGTTTTTCCTTCAACTTGAACCTATTTCTACTCAGTAATTTTTTAATGAGTAAAAATTAAGTGTTTTTTTCTTGATTTTTTTTCCTAGATTCTCAACTCGAGTATTCAGGAGAAAAACTTAGGAAATCAAAATTGATAGTTCAAAAATTTTAAGTTAAAAAGATTCAAAGCAAAAAATCTAGTCAAGTAAGGTGCAAAAAAACTTGTTATCTTCAATTTGGATGCAAATATCTTGCAATCTATGCGGTCAAAGCTTTTGAAATTTCTTGCATACATTCTTATATAAGTCTAATATAAGATCCTATGGTTAGATATTTTTTTTAAACAAATTTTAAAGTTTTTTGCTTTTTGCAATAGAGGTGGCATTTAAAAGTGTTTTGATGGAGAAAAGGCCTCGGTCCTTTAGGGGTTAAAAAAACAAGAGTATTCATTTATCATAAAAAAACTAGAGTTTTTGGATGTCTAAATTGATGGATTTTAGGTGACATCAAATGTAACAACCGGTGCTTTTATGTCAACAATAACGTCCAACGCTACATCGAGATGTTACATTGAACATCATTGTTGACATAAAATTATGGGTAGTTACATTCATTGTCATCTAAAATCTATCACCTAAAATACAAGATTCTTATAGTGATTGGAGGTTAAACTACTAGGCAAGACTTCTTCTTACACAAAATTTACAGATGAACATCTGCACTTTTGTTTACATGGAAGGATTCTCTATCATTGATTGGATACTTAATGTCTAGAGTTCCGTTATAGGGTTTAGGGTTATTCTTGGAAGGACATGACCCTCGACAATCAAGGGAATCATCAGAATACTTTTATTATTGGACCAATATGTGCATTCTTTGGTTCTACACTTAATAGCAAATTCTTCTATTAAACATTTTAGGTCCGCAATGTCCCGAAGGAAACACTTGGAATTTTGGATAAGCTTTTGTGACTTCGATTTTAAACATGATTTTCTGAATTATTTTGAAGATGTCAAAAAAACATATTAACTTTATAAGAATATATTTTTTATTTCAATCAGTGCCCTAGAACTATAAAAATTATGCCACCCTGAGCCCCAAAAGTAGTTTGTTGGACAAGAAAAAGAAAAATGAGGACTTAAAATAAAAATTCTAATTTTTTTTTTCTCATACATTATATTTTTGTCTATTTTTATTCATTCTATCTAGATTAGTGATATGAAAGTTATGGAGTTTCTTGTTTTATGGCCACAACCATTGCACCTTCTTTAAGAAAATATTGTGTTGGATTCATTTTTGAACTCAATTTCACAATTTAAAAAAAAATTACAAAGTTTAAATTATTTGCTAGAACAATCTTATAGTTCAAGTTTGTTTGTTTTAATTCTATCTTAGAGCTATTAAAATTTAGATTTTCTTCAATCTTGTACCTATTTCTACAAAATAGTTTTTAAAAGAATGAAAATCAAGTTTCTATTTTTAAATTATAAAAAAAATAAAAATTCAATTCTTTAATATTAAAAAAATTAATTCAATATTTGTAGTACAAAAATTTAAAAATTTAAATTAAGAAGTTTAAACTTCAAAGTCTTATAATCTAAGCATGGAAGGTGCAAAAAATTGTGTTTTTTTCACTTCAAACACTAATATCTTACAATTTACGTTGTGAAAGTTTTTGAAATTTTTTTTACACATTTTTTATGTTAGCCTAGCACAAGAGTTTACATTTAGATTTTTAATTTAAGCATTTTTGTTCTTTGCAATATAATTTTTTTAGTTTTGAGTAGATTTTGATGGAAAAAAGGCTTTGGGACTTTAAGTGTTAACATCCATTGGTAACAATCATACCAAATATCAAATTTCAAAAAATAAACATTTTTGGACACATGTAATTGTAGGATCTTGTATTACGTTGGTTCGAAAAGATGTAGAAATATTTACAAAAGTGTCCACCATGTAGATTTCAAGATATTAGCATTTGAAGTGACAAAAATCTTTTTTTGGGCACTGCAAAAAATCGGGCAAGGTCATATTTGTATGAAACTATGTCTAAAATCGTGGTGCTTCTTTGGATTCATTCTTCAAGGCAAGTTGTTTACATGCTTGAAAAATTTCAGACCATTTGGAATTCTACAACATATAAGAAAAAAATAGTAAGTAGAAAGAACTAGATCATGATTCAAAATACTAAATTATTAAATATTTAGTCATGAACTTAAAAAAACCAATCTTAATGGTTGTAATGTTGTACTAAACAATCTACACCTACAACTAGTTTTGTTTTTCAAAAATATTGAAAATTGAGTTAAATAAAGGACTTCAAAGTTTATCTTGAAGTAGAGATTTTTTTAACCACCCGCAAACTAAAACTCCTCATAACTTTCATCTCATTAATCAAAATGGAGTGATTACAAGCTTTCTATGTATATATGAATCTAGAAAATCAATTTTTATTTTTTATTTCTTGAAAAAATGATTTTTAAAGAAGTTTTCTTAGCTGCCCAGATTGCCCACTAATCGCTGAAAATTACATATTATATAAGAACTTTTTAACCATGTAATAAAAAATTATGAAAAAATTTGGGCCTTAAAGCTACTCCTTAAATACATGTTTCATGAAAATTTCAAAGAAAAAAATGAAAATTCCATTTGTAATGAGCTACCCAAAATATCTATGTTGCCAAAAAACACAGTTTAGGGCTTTAGGGATTAAGTGGGAATATGATCCTATATTTGTTGATGATTTGCATAAAATCTTGATGGTCAATTGGATCCTAACACTTTTGTACTTTCCCACATGGAGTTGTTGTTTTGCATTCTTTAATCTCTAAAGGACCGAAGCATATTTTAGGCAAAAACTATAAAAGAAAATTGCCATTATTTAGGACAATGAGTAAAAATAAAAAATAAAATGTTCTTTTTCAAAGATCAATCATAAAAGTTTGTATTAGAATTCTTCATGAATTAATGATATACTATTTTGATATAATAACCTTAACCCAAAATGACCATAAGGACAAAATTTGTCCTTAAGTCTTTTCCCAAGTAGAACAAAGCAAAATCAATGTCGAATTAGAGAGAATTGTAAACAACACATATGGGGGGAAAGCATGCTACGGCCTACCACTTTTGATGTCATGATGTCACATTTGAGGAACTAATTTATTTTAAGTGTACATAAATGAGGAGAATTACATACATAAATTTGTTGTGATGATTGACATTACAAATGTATTCTAGGCTCCAAGTGCATTTTTCAATTTGTACTCAATATCTAGTTTTATTCACTAATATACATGTTTTAGTTTTTATTTCATTTTTTTTACTTTAAATATAAATTTTAATATTTGAATTGATTGAAGGAAGAAACTAGCAAGATTTTATAAGTGGGCCTAATTTTTTTATTATTTAATTCCTTCTATAAGAGACATTGTGGAACTAAACAATAAAATGAGTTAAAAAATATAATAAATAAAAACATACAAAAAATTTTTTTAATTAATTTCAAGACAAATTAAACAATATAAAAGTTTGGCCCACTCGTAGAATCTTGTTAGCTTTCTTCATCAAAAATCCAAAGTGTTAAGAACTTTATTTACATTTTTTTATTGAATGTGCCAAAGCATGTAGGTTGTAGCATGCTTTCACCCTATGTAGAGCTTCAAATGTTGAAGAAGGTGAAATTTACTGATTTAAAAGCTGATGTGGCATGTGTTTGGGATGGCTTGAAAAGAACGCAAAGGTTCTGGAATAGAGGGGGGGACGTACCATGCCAACAAGGACGTCGTTGCTTAGGCGACAAAGGTCCGACCCTGAGAATGACTGTTGTGAAGTCCTTGTTCCGTCCTCTAGCCCATGTCCTTTCCCCCCATCAATAAATCTAAATCCTTTGTACTCTCGTCTATCTCACACACAACACAAAATTTACAAAGAATATAGGACTGGTTTTGGTGAAGATAAGGGCTAAAGATTTAGTGTGGATTGCTTATGGTCGCTATAGATTGACTTTGGATTCGTACAAGGACTACTCCAATGCGGGAGTGGAATTATGTGGGGAGAAGCAAGCTTTGGGTGGCAATGGCAACAATCTATACAATGCGACTGCCAATTGTGACTCGGCAAAGTCACAATCCCATGTAGATGTTTGATTGCTCGCTGGTAATGAGAGGTGGTAGTAGGATTAGAGACAACATTGTTTTTTCTCTTTATTTGGAGCCACTAATTGTAATCCTCGCCATCGCAGTATTGTGTGTACATCTGCTACATCAGTCGCTCAGCGTTGCAATGGAGAATTTATGGAGCAACCCAACTTGCACATTTTCTAAATTGCAAAAGGAACATACGTGGGTGATCAAAGCTTGGCTTGTTGAGATTGAAGCAACTGAGACTCAAAGAAGGTGCATACTCAATTGTTTGGACAATCGTCACCTACTTTCACTCCCTCAATCTTCTAAGATAGTACAACTATCAGAGGTGCTCAAGGCCACGCATTACATAATTATCTTCTATAGCAACGTTGCGTACATTATCGGGTGGAGGAAGATATGTGATTTCCCATACATACTTTTCCGTGTGGTGAGCAAAATCTAGCATGACAAGGATGAGCAATCAAATTTTGGTAAAAGAGGCTACATGGATTGCAGCACAAGACATGCTGGTAATACGCTCTTTTGTATGCAAAAATGAGTGAAGTAACGAGACAGAGCGCGCCTGAGGATCTCGCCAATTTGAGACCAAGGCTCACATAAGGAATGGAAGAATTTTCCACCCATGACACCAACCAGAGCAATAGCAGAGGGTCTGGGGAGCATGGCATCACCTGCCTTGCGCCTACCCAAAAATCACAGAAGGCTGGAGTTTTTTCTAGGGAGGTTGCTGCTGCGATTCGAGGATGCCGCGCAACATCAAAGTCTCCAGACTCTAAAGCTTCAACATGTCGGAGTTTTTGCCGACATTGCCACATGAGAGAATTCTTCCAAAAACAAATTGAAGACATTGCAAGGCAAAGGAAAGGGGAAGTTGCAAAAGAAGGCCAGAAAAGAGTGTTGTGCCAATACAAGAAGCGCTGGAGGGAGGAGATGGAACAAAGATGAATCCCCAACCTTATAGATCGAGAAAGGGTGACAATGCAGGAGGGAGGGGCGGGGGAGGCGACGAGGGCATGGGAGAGGAACGTGCCAAACTTTGGAGGCCGATGTTGTCTTGATTGAGAATTAACAGGATGGACGTCCTTGTCAAGGAAGGAATGCGGACGGTTGAATGATGAAGTCCCACTTTCCTAGGACACTGGACCACCGCCAGGGTAGTTTAGGCCGGCCATCGAAGCAGACACTCAACATTCACTTCAACATTTGAAAGGAAGCGTATCCACTAAATTTCTTTTCCAAATGCAAGATTCGCGACATGGATTGGAGAGACTAATTATGGACAAGACACTTGGAGAACAACATGAATCCCTACAAGGCCCAAACACAAAGGATGTCACGTACATGGAGGTCAACTGCAAAGAAACCCCAAGATTTGGATGTGAAAGTGCAGAGCAATTGAGAAAAATTAAGGAAGGTAAGTGTCCAATTGCCAATGGTGGAATCATTGACAATTTGGTACGCCTTCGAGCAGCCTTCGGTGGTATAACTCTTGAAGCGATGAGGGCACATGCATGCACATCAACGGTTTGGAAGGCGCAAAAATCCTTCCAAATAAAAACATATTGGTGACACATGTTTAGGTGCCTCGGCGTGCACTTGGCCTGAGCCCCAGTGATGGGTCGGCAAGCCTACTGCTTGGAAAGGTCACGCAAGAACTCCAACATGTCATCACGGGCACGTCTATGTATAAAGTTGATTTTGGTGGAGTAATTGGAATACATGTGATTGAGACGGAATGTTGTTACCTCGTGAGCAAAGGAGACATACTTGGGGCATCAACTGGAGTCACCGACGGCAACAATGAGTTATTGGACTTGACTCAAGAGAGCACGTTCACACTCGACTTTCCTTCTTATCTAAGAAATGCAGGGGACAAGAGCGATGAAGTGATAGAATGGGAGGCCGAGTTTGTTGATCAGTAAGAAAACTCAGACTCATGTAACTATGACTGGATTGTATGATGACGGGAGTGACCCATAAATTGTAGAGGATAGTCGTCTGGATGCCTCTAATTTAGATTTTGTTTTAAATTATGTTTTAGATTATTGATATTTTTATTTGTTAATGATAATTAGTTACAAATTTTTAAAGTAAAAATATACACTATAGAACTAAAAAATAACTTTCACCCCTTATATTATATAAGAAAAAATTGTCTAAAAAATGAACAAAAAATTCCTAAAATAATTCTCTATTGAAAGCTCATTTTGAGTTGAATATTGATTCAATGGTCATCTAAATGTATTCCCTATAATTATTTGAGTTGAAAAACATGCCATTTTAGTTCATTTTTAACCTCTTCTAGAAATCATTTCATATTTTGTTTGAGTTGGAAATTTTGGCAATAGAAACCTATAGTCATTATTAAACAATGCTCAAAATTTTAGGTTGAAATTATAGTTTATTAGAAACCACTTGTTTGCACATGGTTTGTTGTAGTAGAACTAAGTGCACCCCCCAAGGTTTGACTTTGAGCACCATTATGCTGCTCAACATTGGAAGGACCTTCCTACGTTACTCCTCCCAGATTGTTTTCTTTTCATATGCCCTTGTTTTAGACATGTCCTTCGCCAAAGCCGTCATGTAGAGCCTTTGTGGTCTTTCTTTGAAACATATTGGCCTGTAGAAACCTTGCAACAAATTTGTGATGAACAAATTGCTACACTAGCCAACCTAGATATAGGAATCATATAAAAACCAATGGTGGTTTGCATTGGGAGGATGTGTCACCCAAAGAACTCTGTTGTTGGCTCAATATATGCATCTATATAGGACTCAAGAAGGTCTCAAATACTAGATTATACTGGAGCCAAATAATGTTCTTTAGTTGACAACTTATTCAAGTGGGGATTTCTTGCAACAAGTACAGTCCTTTCTAACAGAGTCAAGATGCCTTCCAATTTGGCATTGTATTCATATGTGGTTGGAGAGCATGGTGGGATCATTGTGCAGATGCATCGCTCAAGGCACATGTTTGTGATAGTGTGGTTTGATCGCATTCCTCTCTTGCTTTTGAGCACGTCCGTGGATCCGATAGCCAAGGAAACACAAGTGTTCATGTGGACTAGGTGTGAGGGATGAAGGGCATACCATACCTCTCCTATCTTGCTTGAATATCAAGAGATGATGCAAGGAGTTGATGTGGTTGATCAATGCCGCATGGTATACACCGCGTAGCTTTGATCCCACAAATGGTGGCATCATTTGTTGCTCTTCATTTTAGATACTTCTCTCAATAATGCCTATGTATTATATAAGGCTCATGTAGTTGGCTCTCGACA
This sequence comes from Antitrichia curtipendula, assembly GCA_951230915.1. Classification (NCBI taxonomy): domain Eukaryota; kingdom Viridiplantae; phylum Streptophyta; class Bryopsida; order Hypnales; family Leucodontaceae; genus Antitrichia; species Antitrichia curtipendula. The sequence continues at coordinate 20,769,837 of OX579640.1, read as the reverse complement.
AAAATGGGTGATGTCTTGGGTAGAGTTTCATTATCCCCTTGCCAATTGGTTGTGTGACTTAGAAGTGCGGCCTAGGCACACTTGTGCCTCCTTCAACAAAAGTGACCACAGACTTCATTACCGAGAAAAGCATGAGCGACTCCAAGCGAAGTACATTGTGTGTAGTCGGAAGCAAATATAATATTGCCCAGGTTGCGATGGTGCGTACATGTGCGAAGGATCATGCTACGTGAAGGTGCACACCATTCACAAGTATGCAATCAAGGTATTGAAGTGAGATTGTTTAGCAGGTTTGTTTTGAGAGCTTAGCAGACGTGTCGTGGATGTAGCCGTGCCGAAGAGTCCTGTGAAAGACAATGGAAGCCACCTGGACGGTCATTTTACTGCGGAGACTATAGGATATCTTGCTTGGCTTGGGTCAAAGAAGTAGCTATAGGAGTCAATTTAGCAGGCTTGCCCCTTTTGTAGTCATTTAGCATTTTAGTATAGTGTTGCTTGTGATTTATAGAGCGGCAAGAGAGGAAATAGAACTAGCATTTTTGCTTTGACCCTTCCCAAGCTTGGGCAAACTTTTTCTTTCTAGACTTTTGAAATTCATGTCAGTTTCTTCAAATTAATTTTGTAGGTTGTTGTAATTGTGTTGCAATAGTGTATAAGGACATGTTTATAATACCATAGTTTGGAAATTTTAGTAAATTTTAGTTTTGCAAACAAGCACATCATAGGCCAAAGAAAGAATCGCGCGACTGCCTCCAGAAGTGGACCCAAAAATGGTTGGTCCTCTTGCCTTCATGGCATTGACTTCCCTCCAAATTTCGTCCTCGTATGTGCCAGGTAATGTATCCTGCGGGTTTCATTACCTGCCAAGCAAGCTTCTCGCAGTCATCATCCTCCTTATCTTTGGGTTGGCTTCAGAATATCTCAGCCAATGAGCCCAGTGACAAATGCACCATCCAATTTTTGTGAAAATTGGTTCCTCTATTGTGTAGCATCACTATAAGTTGTTCCACCGATTTGATCTTTTCATTTGAATTTGTAGACATTTGTAGCCATGAAAAGTTTGTGAAATACACCACTCACTTTTGTATCACCCCATGCAGATTAGATGATGTTTTCTGCTATTTGGAGGGGGCCAATTGTTGTAGCACTCGTCCCCTGCCAAATATACAAAGTTGTGTCTCAATTGCACATGAACTCATCCCAGAGCACCCATTGCACTAAATCGCATGTCTTTAGAAATTGTAGTTTGGCAACAGAAGAACGTGACAACCTGGTCAATCTGCTATACCACGGCGTCCACTTTCTATAAAAAAAAATTGCAATGTGAACTTTACTATTGTAACTTGCAATGTGAACTTTACTATTGTAACTTGCAATCAGAACAATTATATTTTCATCTGCTTAGCTTTATTAATTATGAAAATGCTCAACCCACAAACTTGTTTGACAAGGGGTGCAGGTTTGAGAAATCACAGGGGCATTTGGGGATTAACCCCTTCAATTCCTTGACTATTTTTTTTTGCCAAAAACACTCTAAAATTGTCATTTCTAGTACAAGTACCAAATTTTGGAAAAAATAAGTTTGGATACATGTAACGATAGGATCTTGTAGTATGTTGGTTTTAGAAGATGTGGAAAAAACTTCAGAAATTTCCACCATGTGGATTGCAAGATATTAGCGTCTGAATTGGCAAAAATAAAAATTGGGGCCCTACAAAAAACAGGGCAGCTACACTTCATAGGCTCACTTTTCTATGCAAAAATGTCCAAAATGAGGGTGCTCCTTTGGATTCTTTTACAAGTCCTATACAAGTTGGCTACATGCTTAAAAGAATTCAGATAATTTGGAGTTGCTCATTAGGAAAAAAATAGAAAGTAGAAAAAAAGTAGAAAATGATTCAAATACAAAATTGTTAAGAATTTAATTATGGAATTGAAAAATGCCAATCCCAATGGTTGAAATGTTTTAATAAACAATCTAAATCCTATGATTTTATTTTTTTCAAAAAATAATGAAAATTGAGTAAGATAAAGGACTTCAAAGTTTATTTTAGAGTAGAGAATCCATAACTGCCCGTAAACAAAAATTCCTTGTAACTTTTGACTCATTGATCAAACCGGAATGATTAAAAGCTTTCCATGTATATATAAATCTTATAAACCAATTTCAAATTTTTATTTTTGAAAAAATTTATTTATTTTATCTGCCTAGATTGCCCAAGTTGAGAAACAAACTACATATTGGGCCATAATTTTTTATTTGTGTTCCAATGTCATGAAATTTTGTGCATATGAAAGATATTCCTTGTATCCACCTTCTATTAAAATATCAACCTAAAATATGCAAATCTCCAATCACATGTATCTGCCTAAAATTTATATGTTGCTAAAAATAGCAGGCTAGTCCTTTAGGGATTAATGATACAAAGGTTTAAGCTTGTTTTTTTTATGATTTTTCAAGAACACTGTTGTTCAAACACTTAGGAGATATGTTGTTGTTGTTGTTGTTGTTGTTGTTGTTGTACTTTTAGGTATGTATAAAATCATCATTAATCAAAAAAATCACATCTATTCGTGCCCAAAATGAAACATTAATTTTAAGGATGTACAAGGATTAAACATTGGAGTTTTTTTTGTCAATTTGTGGTTCACCTATCTCTCGGACTTAGAAAATTCATTATTTATTCTTACGTTGTCTAAATAATTAGTGCATTGTAAATTGTATTGTAATTCCTTATTATCTGTCAATTTGACTAGATAGAAGCAAATTTTGCCATTAAATAATATTTATACTTAGTTGCAATTTGTAGCAATCAAAAGTGTGCATACCATTGTATACATTGTTTTTGTAGCACCTTGTTGATGTTTCTAACTCTACATAGTTGCTTCTCAATTTATTCTACCTCATTTGCTTTCTTCTACCTTGGTGGTTTTGTAGAGTGAGTGCATAGGAATTATTGAGGTTCCCTTACAATAGTGTCGTAGTGCTCTTGTTTTGAATTTGTTGGACCAACCTTTCTAACATGTTCATGGAACAATGAGGTTGTTTGGTAATTATGCCATTAGCAAATTGAATTGCAACAAACCACCTTTTATTTTTGTCTATAATATAGTGGGGTTTTTTTGCGTAATAACATGTATATTTTAAATACCCCTAAATGAAAACATATCAAATCATTTTCAATGATAAAATTTGGAACAAAAATCCTTATATCTTACTAGATATCTTGTTTTTTCAATTGCTTTCGCCAAAAGAAATGCTCCATAGAAATTGGCCTTTAGAGAATGACAAATTGACATCTCAAATAACATTGTTAATCAACTTAAACCATTCCCCCTTGAAGATTGGGATAATCCCTCTCCAGATCCTTGGGAGTGAATTTAGTTGAATGTACACATAGGCATCATCGCCTGGCTAGGAAATTGCAACGACGGGGGCTCCCGCTTTCTAAGGAGCAAAAGCCCCCCCCCCGTCCAGGGTTGGTTAAATTCTAATGCAATCTAATGCAGGCGAATTCTCCACTGTACCTTGAAATTATAAGTTGAAATTCTAAGTGCGCTCTATCCAAAAGTTTGAAGTGCAAGTTCCAACTTCCAAGCTCGGCATGTCAGTGGTTGTCTGGGTTGATGTGAATGTTGCCGCCACTGCACATTTTAATTTGGTGGAGGACGTGGTAATCAAGTTACTGTACTCTTCATCTGTTGTAAAGATAAGTTAAAAAGAAGACGGAGTACAGAGGTCAGTCCAAGTCCATCAATGTGGGTCAAGATTTTGAACCCCATGAGAGTACGAGACCCAGGACATGGTGGATTAGTGGCCTAACTTAGTGGGCACTGGGGCAGGTTGGACAAAGCCTGTCATGGGGAAGCCTTGGTTACCATGTGCAGCTCATTTAACCTGTAAGATGGGTACACCCAAAACTGCCACTTTTTTTTGCTACTGAGCCTATTTACTATTACTAGACTGGACAAATTTTCATATGTTCTTGTTGCCAAGTGAAAGGAGGTTCCAACACACCAAAGAATGTGGCATTTGGATATTGTATGCAAAAGTTATTAAGGAACAAAGTTTAGTTCTAAAATGGTTTCTTCCACATAGGTACAGAATTGATTTTGGAAATGTACATAAAGTAAAGATGGTGTTTTAAGGGTTACTGACACATTTGGGTGTACTTGTCTTATGTGTCCCTAGCATTTTTGGTTTTAAAAACATCATTGCTTTTGAAGTGTTATAGGTCTAAATGCCACTAAGGTATGAAAATCTCAACCATACAATCTTGTAGTGTATGTGTCATAGATGATATGAATCAAATTTGGAGTCATTTGGCTACATAGATTGTAAGATTATAATGTTTTAGTTTTGAAAAAGGATGTTGGCCATGAAAATTTTCCAACAACATATTGGAGGTGAAATTTGATTTCTAAACCTACTCAAATGAAGAAACTTTAAAGTATGAAGTGCTTCAAACTAACATACAAACATATTGGTGAAAGAAAATATCATTCAAACGACTCACTATGTCATAGCAAAACAACTTCAAAATGTCAAAAAGTAGCAAACCAAACAACTTCTAATGCTAAACCTCCTTCTACTAAAATGCTTCTTTGACACTCACAACTTCTTGGATTGATATGAAAACTTAACCATACAAACTAGACTAGTATGTACAAACTTCACAATTTTGATTCATTAAACTAGACACCGCATGAAGAAGAAACAGGCTACCGGAATTCATTGTGCAGATGTCCCAAAATGTATGGATTTTGAACTTTGAATGGCTCCCAAACATTCAAAACAACTTGGATTGACAAGGAAACTTTACCACGGTAACTAGAATTCAAGAATAATCTAATCCGACAAAATTTATTGAAAACAAACATTATATGAAAGAGATACAAGCCTCTAAAATTATTGCCTTCAAAATGCAGTTTAGTGAACTAAAATTGAACCCGTAAGCTTTTAAATGGCTCCCAAACAATTAGTACATCTCTTCTAGTAGAAAATCTATGCTCTCTCTTCTAGCTTGTGTGGTAAAATTTTATGCTACGTGTACTCCAATTAGAGTACACGTAGCTAAGAGTTCCATGCCATAAAACTTTATCTGATTCCAAATCTTAGTACCAAGTTTGGGAGAATGTACAAATCGAAGGGAATAAATATTTCAAACTGTGAAAACTTTTTTGGAGAATTCATAGCTTGAAAACACCCATGAGCTTATAGATTGGAGAGAATGGAAAACTACCATATAAACCACCCCCACCCCCCACCTGCACTCCAAAACAAAACCCATTCATTCCAACACCAAACATTGCCAAATACATCTTGTCATGAAATACATCTTGTCATGAAATACATCTTGTCATGAAATACATCTTGTCATGAAATACATCTTGTCATGAAATACATCTTGTCATGGCATTGCCCATTCTGTAATTATGAAACAAGCCAAGCTCGTCTACAAGACAAAAATCATTCCTCCTCCTATCGCATCATCTTCTCGATCATGTTGGCACGAACGAGCGCCATGTCTTTGGCCGAAAATTACAGCTCACCATCTGGTTTCACATCATCTTCTCGATCATGTTGGCATGAACAAGCGCCATGTCTTTGGCCGAAAATTACAGCTCACCATCTGGTTGTTGTTTTTCCAGACACAATCAACCAGCAAAAATTGGACATATTATTCAAACACATTGGGAACTTCAGCTTTCCCCTCTTTGCCCAACAAACGGAGGCTGCGGTATGAGTGAGGGCCCCGGTGCCTCATTTATCCATTGTGACGGTGCCCAGCTGACGCAGAGTTTACAAATTAGGAATGCCAGCATGGGGGTCACATCCGAGAGGGCCAGGGCTGATCGTTTCGCTCGATCGCTTGCTCTGGCAACGCCTGTTCATGATTGTGAAGAAGTAAGGTAAGTTAAGGGCAGCATACGGTCTGCCTGACTGGCCTGCTGCTCTGTAAGGTTAAGTCAGTCCTTACACCCGGGATGGCCCCCTGCGGCCCCGACAGCAGCCTCGGTTCATCGGACGCGAAAATCTTACACTCGGCAGAGGTGCAGAAACACATGAATGGTGATCATGAATACTTAATTCGTTTTGTGTGTAAGGGAAGTCAGTCCAGTCAGTCAGACGATCACTGCATCCATGACATGACGCCGCCTGGGGTGTGAAGGACTGAGGAGACGAGGAGCGACGCGCCAGCAGACTGTTGCGCGGCGACGTCGACGACGACGACTGAGATATCAGAACTGGCGGGGCTGCAGCCTTTGGTTGGGTTGGGTAGGGTAGGGTTGGGTAGGGTAGGGTTGGGTAGGGTAGGGTTGGGTAGGGTAGGGTTGGGTAGGGTACTTGGTTTGGGGACTGTCAGCATGTGCCACTCCGCCTTCAGTGTCCGTCCTGCCCTGGCTTGCAAACCTTACTTGCTTAAGTGCTTGCTTCCAGTGAAAGCTATGGAAAATTTTAGTTGCAGTGTCAGAGAACTGAGGAAGGAGCACTCCATCATGAAAAAACACTCAGGCCCCCCATGTCTCATGCTTCAACCCATGCTTCAAAACAGAATACTGGTAGCCATTTTTTCTAATTTATAAAATTTGGAATTGACTCTGGAAGCTTTGCGTTTGAGAGGAGAGAAAAAAAAGGTACGGAAAACAGAAACAATCAACCAGTGAGGGAGCAGTGGAAAGAGACAACAATTTCTTCAATACTCATGTGATACTTGGTGGTATATTTAGATCAAAACCCCACGTGGGAATAGCGAGGTATAATTGGGCTATAATTGGTCTTCAAATACAACAATAATATGGCTATTTTGATGTGTGATACTTGGTGGTATCTAGATCAAAACCCACGTGAGAATAGCGAGGTATGGTTGGGCTATGATTGGTCTTAAAATACAACAATAATATGGCTATTTTGATGTGTGATACTTGGTGGTATCTAGATCAAAACCCACGTGAGAATAGCGAGGTATGGTTGGGCTATGATTGGTCTTAAAATACAACAATAATATGGCTATTTTGATGTGTGATACTTGGTGGTATCTAGATCAAAACCCACGTGAGAATAGCAAGGTATAATTGGGCTATAATTGGTCTTAAAAATACAACAATAATATGGCTATTTTGATGGGGGAAATGGACATTTCTTCAACAAAAATACCAACATCTTTCGGTTGTAGTTAATTGGCAAAAAATCGTGCATAATTCCAAAAAAAACTACCAATAAGTGCAGAAGCAAAGAAAGCCTTTTTAATTTTGGGGGGACACCATGAGTAGGGAGGGGAACTTAGAATCACAGACTCCAATACGCGGGTATATTATCAGGTAGTATTCACAACAACATTATTGTAGAAATTTTATGTAGAGCATCTGGATTAGTGCTGCGAGCACCCCTCATTGGATAACAATTTCGAGCTTTGCTCAAATTTTTACCGAGGAAAACACACACACATGAACTTCTTGTTTCCCTCGTATAATCAAATTCTGAAATTTCGAATTCATGTTCATATGCAAGCTAAGTCTTCCATTTTGGGTAGGCAGGAGAGTTTGCTGCATACAAAAATCAACCACTCCAAATACGAGCATATTTTGAAGTCTATTATGACACGGTAAAAATAATATAAATATCCCCCATCTGTACACTGACTGACTCGTGTGAAGCACTACTTTACACGACCTGGTTACGTCTATGGTTCTACGCTGTCACGCTACGTTGAGTTGTTCTCCTCTGATTTGGGAGACTGTGTAATCGGGTACACAACCTGATCAATTCCACTGACAACAGAGTCAGAAGTCTTGATATCTCAGTTCCAAGTTCGCAACTGTATCTGGCAACCAATGCCATCGAAGATCCCTCACACAATAAGTATTTGATGAGTACAACTCAACTCCACTGTTGTTGTTTACAAAGACAAAATATTAAGTTGATGATGATGATGTTGTTGTTTTGTTTTGTTTTTTCAGTCTACTACCAGTGGGACTGTGTTTCCCAACATGAAAGAAAACAAACAAAAAACAAAGTCATGTTGAAACAGATAATAAGGGTCATATGCTGCAGGAGCACACACTGGCATTCAGGCAGTTGGCAAAGGCTCTAATAAGGACAAAAACTTTGCAATCTTCTATTATATTAAGTATGTAGTGTCACAACTTTTAGTCACAAAATCTCTCACATTTTCATTTTCATCGTGGAGGAATTTCATCTAATTTCATTTGATGTTTGCGATGAAAAACTAGCACGCAATGGGTCGGAATGCTCTTCCTTGATGTGAACATGATGATTCATTTGGCAATTTGAAGTTGCTAGTAGAAGAGAAGTGTACCAATAATTGAAAACTAATAGCAACTGATGAGCGTACTTAAGGTTGGACCACCCATTACCAACCAGGGATGGATTTCCAACCTGTAGAGGTAAGCTAATTCCGACCAGGCAGATTTTTTTGAGAATCGCTAGATTTAATGACATGCAGGATACCCAAGGCTGCGAGGAGCAATTGCTAAATGCCACATGTTAGTTTGAAATTTGTATACATGAGTAGGAAGTAGTCTCTTCTATGATCGGAATTGCAAGACTCTACATATTGGGTATTAGTTCAGAACACTTTTTGCCTTCTTAAATTCACAGAAATTTCAGTTTTGCAAATAAAATTCTGAAAATTCTACAATCGCAATATTTTCTATCTTCCTACATGGGAAAAAATCCCATTGCACTAAATAGTTCACCATTTTCTCTACAGATCCTTAAGTGATTAGGTATGGGTGGTCCTACCTTACTGTTGTACTGCATGAATTATTTTTATTGGATCTTCATTACTAGCAAGTGAAAGGGGATTTCAACACACTTTAGCATGCATTATGGTAGAACCACCCATTACCAACTGGCCATCAATAACCAACATGTAGGGAGCAACTATTTCCAACCAAGGCTGGTACAGATTCCAACCATAGTTTGAAATGTCATTGTTTCTCTTTTGTAAGGTTGGCACTATAAAGTCATGACACATGTCTTGATTTAGTGAGCAAGAAAGCAGGAAGCAATGAGTAGGAAAGTAGTTATAGAATGGTCGAAATTGGAAGACTCTATATCCTGGATATGGGTTGATGTCAACTTTTGGCTTCCAAAATTCATAATAAATTCAGTTTAACCCCTCAAGGCCCATGGCCATTTTGGACTTAAAAACATCATTGCTTTTCAAGCCTTATAAGTCTACATGTCATGAAGGTATCAAAATCTCAACCGTACAATCTTGTAGTGTGCATATTGTAGATGACGTGGATCAAATTTGGAGCCATTTGACCTCAAGATTATAATGTTTTAGTGTTGAAAAAAGATGCTGAAATTTTCCTTAACCCCTAAGCGCTCAAACGACCATTTTATGGTCGCTGCCCAACTTCGGGCACATTTTTCGGGCAGAAAAAAACTTTTTTCAATTTTTTTTTTTTTTTTTTTTTTGTAAGAGATTGGATTGTCTTTCAATATTTATATTCAAAACTAAGATCGCTACGGTCAAACAAAAACTATAAGAGAAATAGCACAAAGAGTCTAATATTGCCTAGTGTTGAAAAACTTACTATTTGGGGAAAGTGTTGGTGTTTTCATTACTGGATCTTATGCATTTTTTCACAAATCAATAGAAACCACAATTTTGACCAATCAAAAAAAAATTCAATTGCTAAAGATAGAAATTGTATTTTTGGTGAATTTTTGAAGTTATATCTTCAAAATTCATTTGAAGAGAATCTAAGAATAATTTTATAATTTTGACCATATGGATATTTTCTTTTTTTTGTGCTTCACATTATTTATTTTAATGCAAACTTCAAAAAAGTTGTAGAACTTATATTTTATAACACATTTGTGTTTTGTCCAAACCCCTTGGGCTTTTAGGGGTTAAAACACATTTGGAGGAGAAATTTGAATTCTAAACCTACTCAAATGAAAAAACTTTACGCTAGAAAGTAGTTTGAAATCAACATATAAACACATTGGTGAAAAAGATTTCATTAAATTAAATCATTGTGTTTGTAAAATGACTTAGAAATGTAAAAAGAATAGCAAAAAAGGGTGCAAAAAACACATCGAAGGCTGAACCTACTTCTACTAAAATGCTTCTCAATCACTTGATACTTCTTTGATTGATACAAAATTTTAGCCACACAAACTAGACAAGTATGCGCAACTTTCCCAAGAAACAAATGTGAAAACGGACACAGTATGAAAAAGTAACAAGCCGCCGAAGTTCACACTAACCAAAAAATATTAGGGTTTTGAACTTCGAATTGCTCCCAAACATTCAAAACAACTTGGCTTGCCATGAAAATTTTACCACATTAATTAGATGTCTAGAGGAACAAAATACAACAAATTTTATTGAAAACAACCATTGGATGAAGGAGACACAAGCCCCCGAAGTTGCAGCCATGACAATGCAATGTGCTGAAATCAAATTGAACCTGTAAACTTTGAACGGCTGTCACAAACTCAATTCATCTTGTATTGGTCTGAAAATTTTGTCACGTAAACTAGACTAATATGCGAAACTTTCCCAGTAAGTTTTTTTGAATTTGGACATTGGATGCAAAAGTTACATCACTTTGAATTGGACTTCCAAACTATGAGAGGCTGCTTTTGAGCCCCTTGGGCGTTGAAGGGTTAAGGAAAAAAATCATGAAAACTCGGCAATGCCCATCATTTCTATCTTCCTACAGGAATGTAAATTCATATTGCCTTTGACTGTTCCAAAACATGTGCGGGATTAGTTAAGTGATGGACAATGGGTGGTTCTACCATAATTGGACACCACATGAAATTGCAAAGTGTTGTGTGCAGGCATTAGCTAGACCAAAACCAACATTAGACACATCCAAGACTCTCATCTTATGAATGTGCACATATCATTAAATTATATTATCAACATCTAGATTTTAGTGTCGCTTTTTGGTCCAAATGTCAATATTACATTTTGTTTAGTAATGATTATAGGTGTGTACACCTTTAAGTCAAAATTCCCATTTTTGGAAGCTCACTCATGACCATATTCTTTGATTTTGAGATTCTTCCCACCCCTTACCATCAATGGTATGGTTAGAGTTAGCAAACTTTGATGCCATAGTCCAATTTTTGTTGGGTTATCATGTTATAGTGGCACACATAAAACAATGGATATTGATGGCAAAAGTTCACTTGGATTTTGCACTAACCCACACAATTGATTTATAGAACATGATTAGAAGATACTAGTGACATCTTAAATTTAAAAGTTGATAAGAAGTAACCATTTTTACATATTTTGCACACTCTCTAGTATAAACTATACTTTTACTAATAAAATTACATAGAAATATTGTTAAAAACCAAAAACACCATTATTTTTAAAAGTAATAGGAATTATTATGCACTACTATTGAAGATTGATTAAAGATTATGGAATTTTGAAATATTGAAACTCTAAAATTTGAAATATTTAAAAGATATAAGCATAAAAATTAAAAATTTCAAAACTTATATTTGTTGATTGAGACTTTGTAAATGTATGACTCATGTTCTTGTAAGAAAATAATTTTTATTTTCTTATTATTATTGATGTTTAAAAATTATTAATTATTAATTTTTGAAATTTGTACATGTATAAAAATATATCTGAAAGATATGAGCATGGCTTAATTAGACTCTATTTTTTATAATCTAAATGCCCAAGCAATTATAATATAGCCTCAAAAAAATCTAAATTTTTGTAAATTCTTTACACTATACAAAATCTAGAATTTGTCAACTAAAGAGAGTTAGGAGTCTAAAGTGAGAATGTGAATGAGTAATTTGATTGATAATAGAAGGTTTGATTTTCATTTGTGAAGCAAATTTAAGTGCAAAAAAATATTTTTGGAACATGGTAGTAACCAGCAATCGATGTTCCAAACGATGTCTAATTGTCAATTTGCTCTATTGGGTCAAGTTCAACTAATTGGGTTTTGTAAATGTGTTTCTTCATCAATTTTATCTTTAACTTTTCATTATAGGCTTTAATTTACAATTGGATCTAAGACACTCAAAAGCAATTTGGTTTTCTACAATATCCTAATTGAAATAGTTTAAAAAAAAATATTGATTTACTATATTCATATTACTTGGTTTGAAGTTCCTTAACACACACAATTATTACATTTTGACTTCATTATGAACAATTAAACTCCTACATATACAAACTATAAAATTTCCAATATGGGTTGTTGTACTTGCTACCACTATTTCTATAAATGATTTGTCTTCTTCATGCATTTCAAATAGTGATTTGGACCATGAAACAATGTAATGTACACATAACCTACATCATTTGCTACAACCTTCATTTTTCAATGCAATTAGGATTATAAGGTAAGTCCTACATACTATATGAATATTCTTTGTTATTTTGATAGGGAACTTTTGAAACAATGTATAGGCTCAAGTGGAGAGCATTATAGTCATTAACTAATTTCTATCATCCACCAATCTTTGCCTCAATCCACTAATATTTAGATCATTTATTTTGTTGCAAATATATCTTTTGATTTTATATACATGTTGCCACCAAAGTTCAATCGCCTACTAAGACTCTTACATTCAAAGTTACAAAGTCAAAAAAATTGAGTTCCTAAATTAGTCTATTCCTATCATCCCACATATTTCTCATTTTTTGACCCTACATCTCATGTTTGTCTTATTAGACAAATATATTGCTTTCAATTGACCTTGTTAAGTCTCCTACCTTCAAAATTCTTAAGATTATTGTATATTGATTAATTATTTTAAAGATTTTGCAACAAATTTCTTATACATTATTCTAGAAACTGTGTAAGTTTTATGTTTGGGTTGTATGTTGAGATTTTTGAATCCTTAATGAAGTAAAGGACTTACAAAAGATTGTGCAATTTTTACCACCTATGATCTCTTAATGGAAATATTTGTGATTTGGCCTAATTGGAATGATGAATCACAACAAAGTTTTCATCCATTGACAATAGCAAGTGCAAATTTTATTTCATTAATTAATTTCCATTAGACTCGTGGATTACAAGTAGTAGTAGTAGATTATTCAACAATGAGCGTCTCGTACTACTAGTTTAAAAGAACGTGGTCAAGTTTGGGTGTTTGGAGGTTAAGGGCCAATCAATCAAAATCTAATTAAATTAGGAAAGACGCAAGCTTATTGTGGTTGATATGACATAAGGCTGCCTTTGGAGGGGAAGGATCAATGACACTATTGACACCCGCTACCTAGTTTTCCCTCAACAATCGGAGGAAACAATCCTCTACCATTTCTGAGAGTGTGATATAGCTCGGAGGGTGTGGCATTGGAATCTCCATGTCTTGAACTTGTTGGTTGCAAGGAAAATCACTCACGGTCCTTGGAGGCCCTTCACATGGAGACAAGGCATATTTTAGGTTAACCTTCCTTGCAAATTCAACTCCATTTAGAGGATATGGATGGAGATACACACCATGGTTCTTTGGGTCCTCTAGCTCCTAAGAAACGACATGGTCTTCAATAACCATCCTTGATCTCTAAAGAGATTACTTCAACACATCTAGAACGGATCCATCAACTATGAAAGAGCCGAGCGGGTGCATATAGAAGCTTTGCCCATCAATCACATGTGATTTTGTGCAAGCTTCACGCGGTGTTTGTTAGATACATGTGCAAGGCCGGAGTTTTTGCAGTGATGGATGCCGAGCAGTTGCGATGGGAAACCCACGCCCCCCCCCCCCCCCCATGCTAGCTTTGCGTTTCAGCCTCCCATGAGCATTTCTACCGGCGAGTCGTGACGGCCCCACTCCTCTTGCCGGCCATGAGAGAACTCATGTCCTCCTCTATGCTAGGCTCAATCTTGACGCCTGTGTCTGCTTGTTTGATTTGTCCATATGGCAGTTTGTCATCGCATCTATCCCCACCACGTCCTTGTGGCTAGTGGCGTTTACTTTTTTCCTTTGCAATGGAATTCCATTTCATTTGTTTCAAAAAAATCTAATTAAATTAAATCGCATTCATGGTTGAATTATATCTGAAGCTATTAAAATTATAGATTGATGTTATAATATGAAATTTATAATTTTACTATGTATAGCAAAATTCAAACGGTTGTTTAAGAAGGCAAAACAAATCTACTTAAAAAAATTGTATTAGGACATTTTTTGCCTCTATCATAAACGGAAGGCATGCATTCTACTCATGTCCATCATACACCTCAAACCATTGATATTGTGTTAAATGCTAAATCCAACAAATACAAAAATTATAAAAGATACTCACACATCATACACTAAAAGAATACATTAGCTAATATGTGAAGTGAAGAAACATTTTTTACTTATTTCAAATGGTCTAACTCACCAATTATTTTTTTGTATTTTAGTGAATAAATGTTACCATTGCTAAATATTGTAAGACAAGATGTTGCAAAACCACATCCTATGGTCCATTTTAATTACACAAATAATTAGCACTATTCAAATTCACAATTTGTTCATATAATATGTTTAAAATGACATAATGAGAGAATCTAAATCTATTTTTCAACTGTCAATAGGAACCAAAATAAACCAAAATAATTTAATAGCAATAACCATGCATGGATGCTTATCCAATAGGTTTTAGGTGTAATCAAATTATTTCAATAAATACAAGTGACACACTAATAGTTTTAGATTGCATTTTTTTATTAAAAATTATTTTATTTATTTATTTAAAAGCTATTGGAAGAATTAGGAAGTATCTCAAATTTGAAAACACATTAAACAATGAGTATATCTTGCACTCATTGAATTAACTTGAGTAAATACATGAGCTATATTCTATGCTCCAAAAAAAGATTATGGTAGGAATTCCTTTAACCTAGTGAGGATGCCGAGGTCTAGAAGCATCTAATGAATTACTTTTAAGGAAATTGGAGGAACTAAAAATTCACCTATTCATTTAAAAAGGCAAAAACATCATAATTCTTAGTTGACTATGTTTGTGACTGGGCTACGTCCTTCTATAATTATGTATTTGACACATAGTACCGTATTTGATACATAAATATGAATTATATGTTAAACATGGGGAGACATACAAAATTGAATTGACAATACAACAATTAACATTTTTCATTTGAATGTCATTATAAAATCTAAACCTTGTTGTGATCAAATACAACACATATTTCTAGTAAATTTTTTCTGAAAATCTCCTAAAAAGCCATTACTTATAATCTTATTTCTAGGACTATACTTAAAAAACTCACTTAAAAAAAATATTTCTCTTGTAGTGCTTTTTTGTGCTCTAACATTCCATTTCTCAATGATGAACATAGACGTTCCATGGTTCACAAAACTTCTCATTCATCCAAACCAATCCTTGACTTTTCATAAACCACACATTCTTTATGATGAATTTGATCAAATTGAGGTAAAATATGTATACACCATACGTTGGAGTCAAATTCGTTAGGCCCTATGTAAAATCATTTTTTGCAAGGGTGATTTTCTTTTGGTTAATTTGAAATATAATTTATAAAAGTTTATTTTTATAAGTTTTAGAATATTTTGTGACTTTCATCAATACTCACAGCTTTGCCAATATTCAAAGCATTATCGATGGTCGTAACTTTTCTAATACTCAAAATTTTTGCTTTGTGATTTTCTTGAGGATTAAGATTATTTTCATTACAATATTTTTTACACTATTCAATTGTGCCACATTATAGTTTCTTGAAATTTTCATTAAATGCCATATTTAAATATATTTTGAATTATTTTTTAATGAATCCGACCTTTGCATACTGATATATATGTATATATATTCAAACAAGCAAAAACATTGCAAAATTAAAGAAAAAGAATTCACGCAGGCGCCGTCATAGGTTCAGCCCACCTTCGTCCAAGTCTTTCACCACGTGGAAATTATTATTACCACCAATGCCAAGTCAGTGGTGGGGACCGAGCGGTATGAGTTGTCGGTCACTCACGGTTCGGTTCCTTGCACTCTACTTCATGATCATTGGGAAGGCGGGTAAAATTTCAAGGTAAAAATAGCAGGACTCTTAAACGGCCAGGGAGGATTGACCCCTGTATTGCCCCATCCAAGGGTAAATGTAAAAATTGCCCCTTATTTTGTGCCGCTTAAATTCTGCATTTCTTCACGTCTTCTAGGTAAGTTGGGGCCTTTGATTGCAAATATGAATTCAAAATTGAAAATTATATCACATGTGGTAAATAAAAAATTCCAATGTTTTCTGCAATGGTAAAACATGGGCAATACAAGGGTCAATCCTAACTGGCCAACTCTAAACCCGTCCTCCAAAGTGGACTCTTGCAGGGTGAATTTGAAGACAACACTAGATTTAAAAATTACCAAAAGAATTCACACATGATAAAATTTGCAAATTTTGAATTCATACTTGCAATCAGAGGCCCACACTAGCTAGAAGAGGTGAAGAACATAAAATTAACACGACACAAAATGAGGGACTATTTTTTACAATGATCATGTACTACACATTCAGTAACTTTCAAAGAAGTTGCCTTTCCTTTCCCAGAGACCTCATCCATGAAAAACATGCACATGGGGATTTAAAATAAGCTCCAATATTTAACCCCTAAAGGACCAACATGAGTTTTTTGGCAACATAGAAATTTGGAGCTGGAGATTTGCATTTTAGGCTGAAATTTTAATAGAAGGTGGGGATGAGGAATATCTTTCATATACGCTAAATTTCATAACATTTGGAAATACAAGTCAAAATTTATGTCCTAATAGATTTTTTTTTGTAAATAGGTAGTCCAAGCAGATTTTTATAAATCACTTTTTTCTTAAATAAAAATTTGAAATTGGTTTGCTAGAGCTATGTATACTTGGAAAGCTTTGAATCATTCTATTTCAATCTATGAGATGAAAATAACAAAGAGTTAGTTTGCAGGTAGTTATGGATTCTCTATTCTAAAATAATCTTTGAAGGCCTTTATTTTATTCAATTTTTAATATTTTTTGAAATAAATAAAATCATAGGATGTAGATTGTTTATTACAACATTTTAACCATTGAAATTGGTATATTTCAATTCCGTAACTAAATTCTTAACAATTTTATATTTTGAATCATTCTCTATTTCTTTCTACTTACTATTTTCTTCTTGTATGTTATACAATTCCAAATCATGTAAAAATTTTCAAGCATGTAGCCAACTTGCCTTGAAGAATGAATCCAAAGAAGCACCACCATTTTGGACATTTTCTCATACAAATGTGACCTTGTGAAGTGCCACTACATGGTTTTGGGTAGGGCCAAAAAAGGGTTTTTGGTCACTTCAAACACTAATATCTTGCAATCTATGTGGTGGAAATTTCTGAAAATTTTTCCACATCTTTTCAAATCAATGTAATACAAGATCCTACATTGTTTGTTTTACCTCCTACCACCCCATATGTGTATAAGGAGTTGTCTCATCATTTCAAAAATGCAAATCATAAATGCTTTTAAAACATATT
This sequence comes from Antitrichia curtipendula, assembly GCA_951230915.1. NCBI lineage: Eukaryota > Viridiplantae > Streptophyta > Bryopsida > Hypnales > Leucodontaceae > Antitrichia > Antitrichia curtipendula. The sequence goes on along the minus strand of OX579640.1, from coordinate 20,752,337 downwards.
GAAGAAATTGAAACGTTAGGTTTAATGAGTCAAATGCTATTTTCTTGAAAGATTTCTTGAAAAATATTTACTTTGTTACTAACCCAATTGAGTGCATTGTTTTTTACTAATCCATTTTATTACTAAGCTTAAATGCAATTTTGACGCAATTTTGACGCAGGTGAGTGAGCTTCAATTTCCGCGTAAAAACACGTGTAATTATTATTATTATCTTTTTGTGTGTGTGTGTGGGGGGGAAGTAAAAACACGTGTTCACTCATTTACCTTATCAGAACTGAAAAGGCTGTAACAACTGACCTGCACATTGACCTCGTGTCCGTCTACAGATCCCATATGGCCATAACTTACAAGGGTCGTCTTAAGTTAACTGGAGTGTGGCAGCTGGGCCAATAAGGGGAGCTTTCACCCAAATCATAAAGATAGGCAGACAAGGGTCCCAACAGCACATGTGCATTCCCGGTTCCCCGCCAGCCTAGATGCTCCCTGCTGGTCCCCTGCCTTCCTATTCCAAGCTCAGCATCCCCAATTCTTAGCAAGCGAGGGCCGATGGGGGGGAGGCAAGCTTGTCCCCTCGTCCCCCGCTTGTTGCCGGCTTCCGCAGCAAGCCCTCCAGGTCTCACCCGAATTGGAGGAGGCAAGCCGCTGCCCGGAAACTGAACCGTCACACTTTCAGTTGTTGGAGATGATTTTGTGGAGAACGTAAAATTGACGGAGGGTCAGATTCGGCATAAATTAGGGAGTTGGGGTCAAGGGTGGCACGTGTCATCTTGTGATTGGTTCAGAGTGACGTAGCTCTATCGAGGTACAGTGGTGAAGGAAGGAGGGGTTCAACACATAACATTGTAGGGTAGGGTCCAAGTTTTTTTCTCCCAAGGTAAGGTACAATAAAATTATGGACTTTGAAATAGCTCTTGTAGGTTTAACAATTCATCAATTGAGAAGGTGTAAAATGTATAATGTGATGAAATATGGTAGAGTAAGGTTTATATTATAATAAGTTTAAATTATAAAATAACAATAATAATAATAATAATAATAATAATAATAATAATAATAATTTTAATACTGCTACCTTTTGCTGAAATAACTTCTTGCATCCTTCTTAGGCATATTTCTAATGACAATATGGAATTGTTCTACAAATATTGTTTATATTGCACACTTTCATTACCCCCTAAACCCCTAAATCCCTTAACCCTAAATCCCTTAACCCCTAAAGTCTTGCTTGTCCCCTCGGGAGACAATTTGGGTCCGGGTAGGTTCCTATTGTCTCAATTTGAAGTGAATTTTTGAAATTGTGTAGCTTTGCAAGAGCTTTGTGGATATATACTTTTTGTTTCAATCAGATGTTGGATGAAAAAATTATGGCACAATGAGCAAGAAATGAAGATTTGCAGGCAGCCCCCCAAATTTTTAAAAAGTCAAATTAATTTTTTCTAAATTTTTTTCCTAAAATATTATGTTTTTACCTATATGTGAAGCTTTGATTCATTCTATTTGGACTAGGAATGAGAAAGTTATGGACAATCTTATTTTTTCAGGCAATTTAAGCATCTTTTTGAAAAAAACTTTTTGTTCAACTTTGACTGCTAATCTCTTCCAATCTGTACGGTGAAATTTGATGAAATTTTTACTACATGATCTCAGACAAGTTAAGTACAAGATCCTACGGTTAAATTCCAAAAAAACACCAAAATTGGTTTCCTTAAGTGAATACAATAGAAGTAGTAATTTTGAGTGTTTTTTGGCAGAAAACACCCTTGGGGCTTTAGGGGTTAAGTTCCTTGACTATGTTTTCACCAAAAACATTCCAAAACTGCCATTTCTAGTACAAATACAAGAATTTTGAAAAAAACTTTTTTTTGACAAATGTAACCAAAAGATTTTGTAGTTTGCTGACTTGAGAACATGTGGTAAAAATTTCAGAAATTTCCACTGTGTGGATTGCAAGATATAAGCATTCAAATTCACTAAAATCATTTTTTTGGCCTTGCAAATAACCGGGCAGCTGCACTTCACAAACTCACATTTGTATGAAAAAATGTCCAAAATGATGGAGTTTCTTTGAATACTTTTTCCTACACAAGTTGTCTACATGCTTAAAAAATTACACATCATTTGGAATTGTACAACATATAGAAAGAAAAATAGTAAGTAGAAAGAAGTAGAGAATGATTCAAAATACAAATTGTTAAGGATTTAGTTTTTGAACTGAAAAATGCCAATCCCAATGGTTGCAATGTTGCAATAAACAATCTACATCCTATGATTTTAGTTTTTTCAAAAAAGATCAAAAATTGACTAAAATAAAGGACTTCAAAGTTTATTTTAGAGTAGAGAATCTATAATTGCCCGCAAACTAAAATTCCTCATAACTTTTGACTCATTGGTCAAAATAAAATGATTAAAAGCTTTCAATGTATATATAACTCTAGAAAACCAATTTCAATTTTTTTTTTTTGAAAAAAGTTATTTTTTTTATCTACTCAGAGTCCCGGATTGCTTGGCCGGTGAAAAAAATAACATATTAGGCCATAACTTTTGATCCACATTTCCAAATGTCATTAAATTTTGTGTGTATGGAAAGATATTCCTTGTCCTCACCTTCTATTAAAATTTCATTCCAAAATGTGAAAATCTCTAGTTGTAGGTACCTGCCCAAAATTTCTATACGGCCAAAAAATGCATGTTGGTCCTTTAGGGGTTAAGCATTTGGGGGCTACGTAGAAATTTTGAGCAGGTACGTGTGATTGGAGATTTTCATATTTTAGGTAGAAATTTTAATAGAAGATGGGGACGAGGAGTATCTTTTTTATGCACTAAACCTCACAACATCTGGAAACACAAGGCAAAAGTTGTAGCCTAATATATTACTTTTTTCCCTAGCCATGTACTCTGGCAGATTTTTAAAAATCACTTTTTCAAAAAGTAAAATTTCAAACTTGTTTTCTAGAACTATGTATTTGTGGAAAGCTTTTAAATATTCTATTTTGATCTATGAGATGAAAATTATCAGGAGTTTTAGTTTGCGGGCAGTTGTGGAATCCCTATCCTAAAATACATTTTGAAGTCCTTTATCTTACTCAATTTTCAGTATTTTTTGAAAAGAATAAAATCATAGGATGTAGATTGCTTAGTAGAACATTGAAACCATTGTGATTGACATTTTTCAATTCCATAACTAAATTCTTAGCAATTTTGTATTTTGAATCATTTTCTACTTCTTTCTACTTACTATTTTTTTCCTATATGATGTGAAATTTCAAATGATGTGAAAATTTTGAAGCATGTAGCCAACTTGTCTAGAAAAAGAATCTAAAGAAGCACCACCATTTTGGACATTTTTTCATAATGATTTGATCTTGTGAAATCTAGGTGCCTATTTTTTTGCAAGGTATAAAAAAAAGGGTTTTGTCAATTCAAATGCTAATATCTTGCAATCCACAAGGTGGAAGTTTCTGAAATTTTTTCTACATCTTTGCAAACCGATGTACTTCAAGATTCTACGGTTATATGTGCCCAAAAAATGTTTTTTTCCTAAAATTTGGTGCTTGAACTAGAAATGTCAATTTTGGAGCATCTTTGAAAATATAATCAGTGCCCTTTAAGGATTAAATAGTTTACACCATTTTCTCCTTATTTTTTGGTGTAAAGTGATGCCTCAACAAATCATTGACAAACTTTTGTACATTTTCTAGAAGATTCAAGTCTAGAGTGATTGCAAGCCAGATTAATTTTTATCACACCATGAGCTTCTTTCCATTGCAATGGAAGTTATTTGTAGTGGACTAGAACACCATCTTCCATAAGTGCCAACTACCCAAGGTGATCATGCAAAAAATAAAATTTATTTATTGTTCCTTCATAAATAAGAATCAAAAAAGCACTTGATGTCTTCTTTTTATGGAGGTATAATAATAAGAGAACATTTATCAAAGCTACTAAATGCACCCCAAACCGTTATTGAAGTACAATCATACTTTAAAGATGGTGCTATACAATCCCACATATATCTTTCATATGATTTTTGTCACACTCTAATTTGCCTTTAATTCTTACCAATTTCAAATGATGACTTGTCTAACCAAATCACATTGCATCGATCTTCAAAATTCCATCTTTGATGAGCTTGAGCAAATGCAAGTGCATCTATTTATGCTTGTCATTAATCCGTAAAGGATCGTTTGTTCCCTTGGAGGACAATTTGGATTTCGATAGGTTCCTATTGTTTCAATTTGTAGTAAATGTTCTTAAAACAATTTGAGGACGTGTGATTTTGAGAGAGCTCCATGGATATATAATTCTTACTTCAATCGATGTCTAGGAGCAAAAGTTATGGCACAATAAGCCAACAATGAAGGTCAACAAGCAGGGAAAAAAAATCACAAAAAGTCAAAATAAATTTTAAAAATTTTCTTTTCCTAAATTATCATGTTTTTTTTCTGCATGTGAAGCTTTGATTCATTCTATTTGGACTAGGGATGAGAAAATTATGGACAATATTGTTTTTCGGGCAATCTAAGCATCTTCTTAAAAAACAATTTCTGTCCAACTTTGAATGCTGATACCTTCCAATCCGTATAGTCAAATTTGATGAAATTTTTACTAAGTGATTTCAGACAAGTTAAGCATAAGATCCTATGGTTAGATTTCTAAAAATTGGTTTTCTTGGATGAACGCAATAGAAGTGGTAGTTTTGACTGGTTTTGATAGAATATGACCTAGGTCCTTAGGGGTTAAAATGGGGCTTTCTTGGTGCAGTGCAATTTATGAAGCCCATTTCAAGCAAATATGACAGTGTTGTGTTATGACATACATTCAAGGATTTTGATATTTTTGACAATGGTTGTCTTCTGAGATCTATAACTAAATGAGACAACATTCTATCAACACAATCAAGACATTATTCAATGCCTACTATATTGAATTTTTAACAACTCCACACTTCCATGGACCTTCCAATTTGGCAAAAGAGTAAAAACGGTTAAGCAGAGAACATTTAGGACTACTCCAATGTCTTTGCATTTCATCCCACCCTCAAGCATCCCCACAATACTCAACATTCTATATGTCATCATGATGGTGTTCAATCTAACTTCTCAAGAGTCTGTCAGTTGATCTTGTGGCTATAGTAGTCATGGTCTTGGAAGGCCAACAACAATAATTCTCTTCTATGCAACAAATCTCTCATAATGATGCTCACTATAGTGCAATGAATTTTCATGTTCCATCTTCTTCACCTCTAAGTAGTATGAAGTGCAATGAACAATTGTCATAGAAGCATCACAAGTGGCTCAAGGAGCTCAACAATCAAAGATCCATTTCTAAACTCATAAAAATACATTTAAAAAAATCTAATCATATTTTCTTATTTGTAAATTTTTTTATGATTGATTGGTGGAGATTAATGACTGTTGATGGCTAGACAACTTGCAATTAGTTGGTGGAAAGACCATTCAAATCGACGGAGCTAAATCCCAAAATAAGAATGCCTTTCCATGAACAATAAAGTCCTCCCTAAGGAAATTTGGATTATTTTTGAACCCTATTATATAACCAAGCAATGGTCCTCCCTATGCTAGGAAGGTATTATACTTTGATAGATACTTGGGAGAGATTAGCTGTTAGTTTAAATATTGTGGTTGGTTGAAGAAACAAATAAAATAATTTTGGTCACTATAAGGGGACTTTTTTCGAGGATGTAAAAGGAACCCCTACCTCATTCATAAATTATGTTATGGAGTATGAACAATGTTACAATAGAGGTCATTGTTTATAAGATCTAGCAAATCTTGTTAGAAATAAAAATGTTGAATATAGGCACTTGTTGGACAAAATAGACATTGAGTTAGGTACACTCGTAATCATCACCAATTACAACCAAGCACAAATATTATTATTAGACATAAATTAGTTTTATTGAATGTTATTGGCAACTGAAAGAAAATTCTAATACATAGTAGCATGTATTATTTTGACATTCAATGAATGTGTTATAAATTTTCTAAAATACGTTCTCCAAGTGTATTCAAACCAACAACATGTCCTCATAAAATTCCATATTTTTAATTGTGGCTACATCTTATGTAATAAATATTTAAAAGAAAATGATGCTTTTAGATCAAAATGTAGATGACATAATATGGATAGTGCTGATTATGGGTGTACATACTTTAAATGAGAATAAAATTTTAAGTGAAGATTAGATTTTTCCTAAATTAACTCTTTAAGTTTCAATCTCTAAAATGCAAGTGTCACATTTTTGACATTGATGATTATGGATGCATATAATTTATGTTTTACTAAGTCTACTTGAACTTTGAAGTGTTGTGGATTTAAAAATCTAATTTAATAAGTATAGCACATGTCAATGTGTCTAATATGGATACACAAGGATTAGCATTTTGGAAGGTGAACATGCTCGTTATCTTGCTTATCATCACCTCAATGATTTTATGTGAAATTGCTCTCTGGAAGGAGTCTTTACTTTTATTGTTTTTTTTTTCAGTTTTTAAGGAATTTTTCATTATTCCTCTACAATAAGAAGTTCCTTGAAAAAGCCTCCACACCTTTTTCAATATAGGTGAGGAAATGGAAGCCTTGAAGTCCAAGTTAGATTTAGAAGCTTTTAGGACAAGTCTTTTGAAAATGGTTGAACATTATTTTTCTTTGAAAGAGCGTAAGAAGTTTGGAGATGGAAGTTAGTTGATGAAATGTAAATTTTTTTTTACTTTTCATTTACAACCCTTTGATCTCAATGCATTTTCAACAAATTTTTGGCTTGTAAGTAAGAAAAGTCAAAATATAATTACTACTACAATAGTAAAAATTTCTTAATTTGTGGCACTTTGTCACTTTCTACACAAAATTGTTGGAAAAATTTCTAAAATTTAATCCTTAAAAATGACATTGAATTCCAAAAATTCTATCAACATACTTCCATCTCCAAAAAAATTGATATAAAATTCCAATTTTTTTTAGTATAAACTCTTAATATAAGAAATGATATAAAATTTTCCATTGTTTTTTTTTTTTTTTCTTTTGAAAGAAACAAACACTCTAGTCCATAAAAAGAATTCCTTGAAAGTTTTTAATACAAAATTTGGTGACAAATAACAATACAAAAAGATGGTTAAGTTGATGGGATAATAATTAGAAAATTCTTCAAGAACTTTTTCATAACATAGCGTGTAAATAATTTTTATAGAATTTCACTAATTGAATGGACTTTAGAAATTGATTTTCACTTTCAATCATATGACGTAAATGATTCAACAACTTTTGAATGGGCTAATGACTACATGGGTCAAGCTAATCTAGTATACACCTAAGGTTAGTTTTTGCTTGCTTGCTTGTATCACTCATTCATTCTCTATATGTTTATTGATTGTTAAATGATTTTTAAGTAACTCTACATTGATCGAAGATAATAGACTATGAAAGGTTATTTTTGAAACTTTTCATTATTAATACATATGTCAATTAAGCAACAATATAAAAAATTGGTCAAGTGCCATTGCAATAAAAGATTGATATCCTCAAAAGATAATCTTTTAACATTTTTTTTAGAACATTTTTTACGATTTTTAGGAATTTTACTAATTGAAAAAAATTAAGGTTTTCCTAATTCCCTTTCCATTTACAACTCTATGAATGAGATTCACTTTCAACTACTTCTTGATTAAGGACCATTTGATACAAGATAAGTTCAATAAGTTGAGACCATCTATAAGTGAAACTTTTTTCTTCAAAACTTCTCCACTTTCTTTGCATAGTTGATAAAAAGGATACAAACATTTCCATCGCTAACCCCTTAAGTTCCTTGACTATGTTTTCACCAAAAACTCTCCAAAACTGTCATTTCTAGTACAAGTACCAAATTTTTGGACTTTTTTGACACATGTAGCCTTAGAATGTTGTAGTATGCTGAATTGAAAACATGTGGTAAAAATTTCAGAAATTTCCATTGTGTGGGTTGCAAGATATTAGCGTTTGAAGGGACAAAAATCCTTTTTTTGGCCCTCCAAAAAAACGGGCAGCTGGACTTCACAAGGTCAGATCATTATGAAAAAATGTCCAAAATGATGGTGCTTCTTTAGATTCCTTTTCTAGACAAGTTCGCTATATGCTTCAAAAATTTCACATCATTTGGAATTGTACAACATATAGGAAAAAAATAGTAAGTAGAAAGAAGTAGAAAATGATTCACAATACAAAATTGTTAAGAATTTAGTTACGGAATTGAAAAATGCCAATTCCAATGGTTGAAATGTTCTGATAAGAAATCTACATCCTATGGTTTTATTTTTTCAAGAAATATTGAAAATTGAGTAAGATAAAGGACTTCAAAGTGTATTTTAGGATAGAGAATCCACAACTACCCGCAAACTAAAACTCCTCATAACTTTCATCTCATTGATCAAAATGGAATGATTCAAAGCTTTTCATGAATACATAACTCTAGAAAACAATTTTAAAATTTCTGTTTTTGAAAAAAGTGATTTAAAAAAACCTGCCCAGACTGCCCAGCTGAGGAAAAGAGTAACATATTAGGCTACAACTTTTGCCTTATGTTTCCAAATGTTGTGAAATTTAGTGCATAAGAAAGATATTCCTTGTCCCCACCTTCTACTAAAATTTCAGCATAAAATATGAAAATCTCCAGTCATACGTACCTGCCAAAAATTTCTATATTGCCAAAAAACAAATGTTGGTCCTTTAGGGATTAATTATGATATAACTTTGATAAATAAACCATAAAAGCTTTCTCGAAAACTATTCATTTTCAAAAGCATGAATGCAACAATCTAAGATAAGCAGTGAAGTGTTTAAGGCAGTAAAAAATTTATTGACAATTCTACTAAACCTTTAAATATTTTCTATGAAATATGACAAATTATTCACAATTTTGGATCTTTTGTGTACTTTACATCTAATTTGCTTTGCCTAGGATCTACTTTCAACAATTTTAGGGTTTGTGACCAATAAATGTGAAACTAGTGTGTGCACATTAGAAGAGTATGACTATCCATCTTCTTAACTAGCTATAATAATTATGTAAATGTATATGGATGCATGCATAATGAAGCCAATCTAACGCCTTTGTGGAAGATGTAAGGTTTTTTCTTTTTAGTGCCCAATTCATAGTAGGTGTGAGATTCTAGAAGAATGTACCTCCAATTGGACATCTTTGTATCATTAATTTTGGATATTTAATAATATTAAAAATCATGAAGCATCAAGCATGACAAATTTGCAATTTTTTTATTATATAGCATATTTTTTTTGAAATCTAAAAGAATAAATGAATAAAAAAATAAAAAAACATAAATCTTCATGATAGATTTCAAATTTATCTACCAAGTATATCAATCATTATGACACAAAATATGATGAATGCACGTAATGTGTGAGGCAAAATTGTACAAGTATGTCATGTTGTTAGTCTATAACAACAGTTGTAACCTTGCATATCCCAATATGCATTCAATTTGGACTTTCCCAAAATTATTGAAGTCATTTCTAATTATAATCCAACTGTGATTCCAACAGAAGATTGAATGAAACAAGCCTTTGAAACTAATATTCAAACTAAAAATAATAATTTTCAAATTAATCATCACATATTTGCCTTGATGGTGTAGAATGTATTTTAGTCTTTCTGTTCTACGTGCTGCAATTGGGTTTAAAAAAACTCCATGTAGATCTTAGGCTTCATTCTAATAAAACATGCTTTAGATTGCACACATGAATCTAGGAAATTCACATATGCAAACCATCCCTTCCTATTGTATTCACAAATTAGTATTGCAAAAGGAGTAAGAATTTTTTTGCAATACATCCTTTGGTGTCTTACCCAAATACTCTAAGATTAAAAGAACATAAAAACTGACACGGTGAACATGATTGCCTCACTAGATAAATGGAATGATGTGCATTTTATGCCGACACCAAATTGTAGGGTGACTACAACTTGGTTTAACATCTCATGTGTTGGTACAACTTTGTTCTAAGTTATAAAAATTTTGAGCAAGTTGTATGAGGCATGACTTGTATGAACACATATCTTTATTAAACAAAAAAATAGTGTATCCAATTATTATACAACTAGCATTTTGGATTAGTTATAGCAATGTACAACAATACCAAGTTACAAACATGGAAGGTGCTATAGAATGCACATCATAGTTCAATTTTTTTTTAGAAATTATTGATTGAGTGAAATTATCCTCCCCTCCCCTCCCCTCCCCCCCCTTTCTTTTTGTAGTTGCACCTGAAGACCATTACGGTGTACAACTTCCCTAATTTGTCATTATGCTAATTTCCATGGATATATTCTAGCTAAAAGGCTACCACTTGAGTGATACAACAACCAGATTGTAGCTACATTAATTATTTGCAAATAAATTTTACTTATGGACATCTCTAAATAAAGTGTTAACCCCTAAAAGACCAGCATGCGTTTTTTGGCATTATAAAAATTTTGGGCAGGTACCTGTGACAGGAGATTTTCATATTTTTGGCTAAAATTTATTGGTAGTTGTGCGCAAGGAGTACCTTTCAAATGCACTAAATTTCATGACATTTAGAAATACGAGTCAAAAGTTATGGCCTAATATGTTACTTTTTTTCCCGGCTGGTTAGTCCGGGCAGATCAGAAAAAAATCACTTTTTTCAGAAACAAAAATTTGAAACTGGTTTTCCAGAGTTATCTATACATGGAAAGCTTTTAATCATTCCATTTTGACCAATGAGTCAAAAGTTATGAGGAATTTTAGTTTTCGGGCAGTTTTGGAATCTTTATCCTAAAATAAACTTTGAAGTCTTTTATCTTACTCAATTTTCAATATTTTTTGAAAAAAATAAAATCATAGGATGTAGATTGTTTAATACAACATTTCAACCATTGGGATTGGCATTTTTCATTTTCATACCTAAATTCTTAACAATTTAGTATTTTGAATCATTCTCTACTTTATTCTACTTACTATTTTTTTCCTATATGTTGTACAATTCCAAATGATGTGAAAATTTTCAAGCATGTAGCCAACATGTCTATGAAAAATAATCCAAAGAAGCACCACCATTTTGGACATTTTTTCATAAAAAATTGAGCTTGTGAAGTGCAACTGCCCTGTTTTTCGCAAAAAAACAATTTCAGTGATTTTGAATGCTTATATCTTGCTATCCACGTGGTGGAAATTTCTGAAATTTTTACTACATATTCTCAAGTAAGCATACTACAAGATCCTACAGTTACATGAGTCAAAAAAAAGTTTTTTCAAAAATTTGGTACTTGTACTAAAAATGGCAATTCTTGAACGTTTTCAGTGAAAACATAGTCACGGAACTTTAGGGCTTAAAGAGCTTTTAATGGTCGCTAAGTCAATACATTTTTTTTCATTTGAAACTTCAATTTTGTATTACATTTGCTCCTAGTTGTGGCCCAAAATCACGCTTTATTTAAAACATGACTGTTTTAACCCTTAAATGCCTAACTCGTGACCGTGAAAATGATCCCTTTTGGAACTATATGACATCATCTACTAAAAAAACACCAAGAAGTGCTAACTGGTGGTCAAACTATTGTGATGATCTCCCCTTTTGGCACAACATTCCAACGATAAACAATTGCTCTTCTATGCTACATAGAAAGTTTGTTTTTGTGTCATTCCTCTGCTGAAAAACAGCCGCAGCATCATTTAAGGGTCAAAACTGAATGCGTGTCCGAAAGGGATGCCTATGATTATCTAAAACCACGGGCAAGAGTGACTTTGGCGCCACGTCACTGATGAGCTTAATATCAGTATCCCCAGTCACGGCGCTCTAACTTCCATCGTACGTTCAAGCAGGGTGCCCACTTTAAGTTAACTTGTTTCCAGTTGACTATCCAAGGCAGAAGCAACGATAATAAACGACAAAATTCGCCGCAAGTCGGTCTCTGCAAATGATAACGTTAACTTCTTGTGGACAACAGCCGTGCATTCACTGCATTTAGTTTCATGCAAAGCGGATAATTTTCAGATGACGTTGACTGGACCGATTTCAGAAAAGACCTCCTTCAATTTTAGGTCTAAATTCTTTCCTAAGGCCCTCATTAACAACACTCTTTAATCTCCAAACGCCCCAGGAGACCAAAAGTGTCCTCACATAGTTTCAACTCCAATTCAAAGTGCTGTAACTTTTGCATCCTATGTCCAAATTCAATAAAACTTGTTGGTAAATTTGAGATCTCTCTTCTAGTTTGCATGGTTAAATTTTCAAATCTATCCAAGATGTACTGATTTTTTGTAAGCCAATCGAAGTTCAAAGGTTCAATTTGAGTTCACCAAACTGCATTTGATGGGTGTAACTTTGGGGGCTTGTATCTCCTACATCCAATGTACGTTTTCAATAAAAATTTGTTCAGTTATGTTTTCCTTAAAATCTAGTTATTAGGGTAAAAAATTTCATGTCAATCCAAGTTGTTTTGAATGTTTGGGAGCAATTTGAAGTCAAAATCATGACATTTTTCGATTATAGTGAACTTTGGGGGGTTGTTTTAGTTTTATACAATGTCCGTTTTCAATTTATTTATTTTTTGGAAAAATTGTGTATACTAGTTTAGTTTGTGTGGTTGAAATTTCATATCAATCTAAAAAGTTATGAGTGACTGAGAAGCATTTTAGTAGAAGGAGGTTCAGCCTCATATGTGTTTTTTGCAACTTTTCTTACTATTTTTTGATATTTTGTAGACACAATGAGTCAAATGAATGATATATAAACCTATAATTTATTCCAAAAGAACCAAGAACAAATGGCAGAAAACCAAAGACATAGCCCTTGAAAAAAATAACATGTCCAACAACCAAGAAGCCACAAAAAATGCTAATTTACACAATGGACCCACATGTGGGTTTCTTTATGTATACTACAAGATTCTTCAATTGTGATTTCTATACCTTAATGACATGTAGATCTATAATTCTTCAAAAGCAATAATGTTTTCGAACCCAAAATTGCCTTAGGCTTTTAGGGGTTAATACCAAATGTGAATGTACTTTAATAATAATTGCATTGAAAATAATTAGCTTCACCTCCCTAAAAACCGCCATCATGTTTCTAATTTAGCCATCATGTACTTACACTACACATTCCAAACCAAAAATGTTAATTTCTTGTATATGATGATGGATTTAGAAAACATGGGAGTTCTAAGTTGGTCAAACTTATGAAGTGACAAAGTATAAAGTTCAAATGTATTGGCTCTTGCATTATTTATTAGCTTCATCCTTTAGACAAAGTCTATGGCACCAATTCTCATCACAACTATGGTTTATAGATCCGAGTTTTCAAATCCTATTTGTAATATTATTCATAGTATACAATGTGGTTAAGGTTTGGTTGGAAGGAGGGTCCGACTAGTCATATGGAAGGGCCTTTTTTAATTTAAAAAAAAAATTATAATTAGTTTTTAAAATTTTGCTTGCATATCATTGATTCAATTTTTTCTTTGTTTAAATTCTCACTACTATCTACCACCCACTATCAATAAACTGATATTGTTGTTTACTTAGGACATAGTGTCGTAGTCACACCGTTCTTGTTTATTTATTCTTTTGCATATAGAAGAGTATTTAATATAAAAGGGTAAAAAATCAAATACAAAACAAGCGTCATCCAAAAATTTAACAGGGGGTCGGGACTAAAAACCTAATTTATCAATATTAGACATGGATTTACATTCCCATTTAACCCTCATGTAATTTGTAGATAATTTAGTATTTATCTATAGGATGCCATTTGCTCTAAAGCCGATTCTTGATAGGAAAAGACCCTACACAGTTTTAAACAATGAGCATATTTGGCAAGGGATTGATCCCTTATATCATTTTGTATGTACAGTAGGTCATACACTAGTTTCTTGTATAGTGCAATTTTTATAGATGGAATCATGAGTGTGTGATTCATGATTGGCAACAATGTGTCATAGCCTTGATGTATTATAACCTTTAATTATGTGTAAAAATTTATAAGGGATAATGTCATTGCAAGTTAAACAACATTTGTAATTAGATTTTCTTAAATCATGTGAATGTCATTTTAAATTGTATTGACAACTTTTTTTTGTTTTCTATTTTGTAATTTTAACCCCTAAAGTCCCAAGATCTCTTTTCCATCAAAAACCACTCAAAATTGCCATTTCTATAGCAAAGAGAAAAAAAACATTTTAATGTTTTTTTTTTTGCATATCTAACTGTAGGATCTTGTAAGAGATTAGTATAAAAATGCATGGAATAAATTTCACAACCTTTGACCATGTAGATTTCAAGATATTTGTGTTTAAAATAAAGGAAACATGTTTTTTTGCACCTTACTCTACTACATTTGGGGGCTTTGAACCTTCTTAAACTTATAATTTTTGTTGTATTGATTTTGAATTTTGAATTTTATATGATAAATAATTGAGTTGAGAATCTAGGGAAAAAAATTGAAACAATAATCACTTAGTTTTCACGCGTTAAAAATTTGTTAAATAGAAATAAGTTCAAGATTGAAGAAAAATCGTAATTGTTATTAGCTCTAAGATGGAATTGAAACATACTAATTTCAGCGATGAGATTGTTCTAGTAAGAAATCTTTGCCTAGTGAAACTTTTTTTTGAAAAATTGTGAAAATTGAGGTCAAAACTGAATCCTATAAGTTATTTAAAAAAAAAATGCTTTGAGCCTTTGATTGCCCAAAAAACAAGATTGTCCATAATGTTTACATAACAAATCCAAATGGAATAAATAAAAGCTTCCCATGTACATAAAAATAGAATATATACAAAACAAGATTTTAAAATTTTACACTTTAAGTTTTTTTGAATTTTTTTTCTGCCTATCAATCTAAAAAAAAGCTTTTTTGTGCCATAACTTTTGCTCTTGGGCTCCAATTGAAATAAAAATTATGTTTTTGAAAAGCTAATGTGTTTTTCTATTTTCATAGAAGAATTGAGAAAATCACAACAAATGTTGAGACCATGGTAGCTTGCCCAAAATCCATTTTGTCCCCTAAGGGGACAATGGGACTTTAGGGGTTAAATAAACATGTAGCATTGAACCTACTATCAACCTATGATATAGTATATAAATCAAAAAGTTAAAAATACACTGATTAGAGGGTCAATGTACTGGTTGGACTGAAGGTGTTTTTATTGGACTAGAGTTGAGTAAAGTTACTATTGAGGTTGCATAGAGAGGCAAATATTGAACTAATTAGGATGTCAAAAACAAAGTTTATCCAACTCTTTCAATAGTAAACCATTTTTTTTATAAACTATCCCATATAAAATCAAAAACAACTAAAATGTCTTCAAGCTTAACTCTATGATGTGGATATAGCATCAACAAAGTTGCTTACAAATAATTGGATGAAAATCATCCTTTTTACAATATGCATAAAAGCTTAGTTGACCATGTGAGGACCAAAATTGAGTCTTCAACATCATTTTAGGATTAATTATGGAAGGACTCTATCTCATGACCATAATTCACTCAAAAATGATCTGATTTTCAGACCACTGGATTCATTCTTTATTTCAACCATGGAAAGTCATCCATTGGACACTTTTAGGTTGCCGTGCCCTTAGAGGGTTAACATTGGAAAAATGGGCCCATAACCAAGAACTTCAAGCCTCATAGTCCTCCACTTTGTTTGGTGCCATTTTGCGACTACATATAAATGATTTTAATTTTAATTTTAAATTTTTTTCTAGAGATGAAATCACATATCTACTTTGAGTCATAAAAATTTCAAATCTTTTTGTAAAAATTTGAAATTGTTATGAATTTTTTAAAATTAAATAAAATTCATATCAAAATATCAAATATATTAAAAAATCTGAAATTCTCACCATAGATATATATTATTGTGTATAATATCATGGTATAAGCCAAAGTTATTGTGTCATTTTAAAATTAGAAATTCAACAAACTATGGTCATAGGCCTAAAAATTTGAATTGCAATAAAATATTGAATTTAAAAAAAAAATTTAGTTTTTAAATTGAGAAAACAAACAAATTTGGTAAATTTTATTTCATTAGTAGGATTCAAATTCAAAAAATATGATTTTATGGATAAAATTCACATCAAGTAGCAAAAATATATCACTAAAGTGATTTATGGATTAAACATCTTCCTTTGAAAAGTCAATAATACCATAATGAGACAATATTTCATTTAATTTGTTTAAAATGCGTTCAAGCAATGCACTCCCCTCCCGAACTTTAATAAAAAATTATTCTACAACCAATTGTCTTCACCAAAGTTTTAGGATTAAATTGTCATTCTACCCTACCTTGGGACTACATTGCTTTCAATACATACACTTGGTTGGTCATTTTTTGAATTGGAAAAGTCAATTCTTGATGTAAATATACTTGCACTCTTTGAAATATAATATATTTAGCAAAGTAGGTTTCACAAATTTCTACCATGTAAATTTTTATAAAAATTTAAAAAATCTTAGAAAAATCATATGAATGAAATTGAACATTTCTATTAGATCCTAAACTGGTACTCAAAAGGATGCATATGTGAAGATATCAAAATGGTTGCTTGCAAAGTTTGAAGGTTTGGAGATAATTACATTGTTTACAAGAACAATTCAATTTATGCCAAATCTGACCCTCAAATAGAATATTCCCACTTGTATTGGGGATTTTTTTTTAGTTTTGATAGTTCAATTCTCAATTTGAACCGGTTTTTGAAGAACTAAGACTGATTATTTTTCTCTATTTTTTACTCTAATCAAAATTTTACAATTTTTTCACCAGATTTTTGTTGATGTTTTCAAATTGCAACCGGTTTTTTTTTCCCAATTCCTCCAGCTGTAACTTTGAACTATCCACCGGTTCATTCCAAACATTGATTTTCCCAAACCCCCAACCCCATCCCACCCACCCACCCACCCCCCGAAAAGGAAAGAAATAAAAGCACACCCCGTTGCCGGTGCCCCGGCCCTCCCCCACCCACCAGCCGACGTCGCAAGCGACGGCAAGGTCGTTCCAAGCGATCACCACTCCAGTGTGGAAAGGTTCCATGGCGGCTCAGATCGGGTCCTCAATTATCAATAACAGAATACGGAACCCCCTTGCAGGAATTTCCACATCCCAAGGAATTTCCACAAGCAACAAACAAGCCAAGCCAAGCCAGCCAGCCAAGCCAGCCAACACTAGAAACGGCAGCATCCGTAGCAGCTGCTCGCTGCGCTCGCTACAGTCGCAATACTACACTTCCGCAACTCTACACTACGCTACTACAGTTGAGTAGCAAGCTAGTTAGATGACGATTAGCTAGCTAGATTACAAAGTAGCCAGCACTCGATTTCATCCTCAGTCAGTCTAGTTGACCATCGTGCCAAGAAAATCCAAGAACAAGTCGTCCGACACACGACGAACCGGGTCAGTCAAAAATCTCAAGTAACGCCCACCCAATTCCCCCACATTCACATTTTCAGAAAACTTTCACATGAGTTTTGGAAACTGGGGGAACGCGAGGGTGAATCTATATAAAGTGTCGTGGAAGCTCGCATGCTAGCAGTATTGTGAAGTTGTGGCCTTGAGTGGGACGATTTCCATGTGACGAGAAGAGCCTTTGGGATATCATAGCTAAGATCGATAGATTTCCAACTGGTGGGGGCGGGCAGGCGGGCCTTAGATTCGGGTGGAGTGCGACCAGGAAGCCACGGGATTTGGTGACAAACCCATTTTTGTGCCATATCCCTCCTGTTTTGTGGTCTGGTGAGAAGGCGAGGGTGCGCGATAGGGAATGAGTCTTGGTCGGCGAGTAACTCGACAACAGGCCGCGACTTTCGTTCGCAGAACGCTTGCATGTCGCGCGAGTTAACTTGCTTACTTCGCGCGCTCCTTTTTAATCGAGTTTAGAATGAATTCGTAGCGTGAGCTGGAATCGATCCTGACGAAATAGAAGTGGAATATATAATAAGTGTCGACGTCGATCGAGTGCGAATTGGGATAGTCCAGCCTTGCGTATGAGTGAAGGCATTCACTGGCAACAGAGAGGACTCACTGACTTTCACAACAATCGGTACCGTCGTTGTCGTCGTTGTCAATCGTCTGCGTGGACTCTCATGTGTCGCGCGTTTCTTGAGGTTGAAGCTTCAGGAGCTAGCGTCACTCGGGTTTTGAATAAGAATCGAGTGAGCTTCAGTGCACGAGTGGAGTGATAGATTGAATTATATTTGGGAAGAGAAAATTGGATTGTGCGTTTCAGTACACGACAGGACCAGTGAAGGTGCGCGATTTGAGTGATTTCTTGGATTGTGTGTGTGTGAAGAGTAGTAGATCGATTGTTTTTTCGATTTCAGTAGCTATGGCGCCCTACGCGCACAATGCAGCCGATTTAGCCGCAGTGTTATCCAGCACCGACACAACGATGCGTAACGCGAGCCTTCTCTCCGCTCTCGCCGCGTCGAAGTCTTCGCCGCTGCCGCCCATGTTCGTCGAAGCCGAGGATCAGCGTCCTGTTCTCGACCTGGAATCAGATTCCACCAGCACCTTGATCCCCATCATCGACATGTCACGTCTCCGTTCCGTCGACCCCGCGGCTCGCACCTCTCTCGTCACAGACATCGCCTCTGCTTGCGAGCGGTTCGGGTTCTTCCAAGTGGTGAACCACGGGGTGGAGGAGGCGTTGATCAAGAGGTGCGAGGGGGAAGCACACAAGATGTTTGAGCTTCCGTTGGAAGTGAAGGAGCGAGTGCATCGTCCACCGCAAACGTCGTTCGGCTATGGCGCTAATACGTGGGTGAACCAAGCGGTCATGCACTGGGCGGAAAGCTTCCACATGCAACTGCATCCGAAGTCGAATATCAGGGAATTCTCGGGGAAACTGTTCGCTGAGTCTGATCCCACCAAATTCAGGTACTGTGAACATGCCCTTGTAGACACAGCCTTCATTGTGGGGGTCTGATTTGCTTTGCTTTGTGTATTAGTAGTTGCGCTGAAGGCCATGTTGGAGCTAGCTTAAGCGAGAACTGAGGTTGTCTGGTTTGTTTTGTAGATTAATGGTATTCGTATAGTGCATATTGGTTTCGTAGGCTTGCGTTTCGAAGTCGTGAATCCTGATGTGTCCCGTTGCTTTGCGCAGTTCCACGGTGGAGGAGTACATGGGCCAGATTGAGAAGCTGGCGCGTGAGCTGCTGGAGCTTTTGACGGAGGGGTTGGGCTTGGAGGCGACGACGTTCAACCATTACGTGGAGACGGAGCGGATGATGTCAATGCGGTTCAATCTGTACCCGCCGTGTCCACAGCCAGAGCTGGCGATCGGGCTGCGAGCGCACACTGACCCGCATCTGCTCACCATTTTGCACCAGGACGAGGTTGCTGGGCTGCAAGTGCACATCGACGACGAGTGGGTGACGGTGAAGCCGCGACCGGACTGTTTCGTTGTGAATGTTGGAGATCTTTTCCAGGTCTGTGATTCAGGACCTTGATCTCCCTCAAACTCTGGACGGATGCGTTCATACTTGTTTCGTATCCGTAAATCTACGCTTCTAGACAGAAACCTTCTGTTTGCTCTGCTGTGTGTATTAGTAGACTGGCTTTAGCTAGAACCGAGGATTAGGGATTTCTTTGTGTATTATTTAGTAGTTGCACTGAAGGCCATACGATCGAATCTTGTTAATCTTACCACTTGGATTCCCATCTTTTTCACTCTGATATAGTTTGAATATGCTCGCTGCGGTCCATGATAGTGTCCCAAGTGTGCTGGATATTTTCAAATGTCATATTAAAGGTGGTCACAGTCAGGAGATTGTACAAACTTGACCTCAGTGGACTGACTCCCTTCGCTTATTGATTCCAGGTTTTGAGTAATTCCAAGTACAAGAGCGTGTTGCACCGAGCAGCAGTGAACGGCACATCCAAGCGTCTCTCCCTGGCGTGTTTTTTGAATCCCCCACTAACGGCAACAGTGGAAGCTCCACCAGAGCTTATTACTCCCGAGAGGCCCCAGGTGTACCGGCCCTTCACATGGGGGGAGTATCTCTCCAACGCGTACAAGTTCCACCCCGCTAACGGAGGAGAGCGCCATGAGCGCTTCTTTGTGGAGTCGAGATCTTGATATCACCAAATGGCTATCCATTTTGCATCCCCACACCAAATCCTTCACGAATCCTTCATTATGCCAAAGATTTTGTCGTCTCTCTTTCTGGTCTGTGAGACTAAATGATCATCACTTATCCAATGGACGCCCACTGAAAGAGAGAACGATGATCGCATTTAGCTCTTCACTACCACCACTACTGCCAAAAATTTCGAAGAAAAAAGGATCAAGAGAGCTCTAGTGGTAGTCGAGTCCGTTACAAATTGTGTACATTTTTGAACAGAGCGCGCTTGTAGATGCAGCATTCAGGAGATCAGATTGATCGGAGCCTGTGTGGCGATTTTGTTATTGGTGCCTGCGTGCACTTGGGAATGGAGATTGTAGGGACTTTTTTAACTACAAGAGGCACTTCATTTTGATACTAGTCAGACAGCAGGATTGTTGTATAGTAAGCATTCAGTTGAGGCTTCACTAGGAGGCAGGGATCGGAATTGGCAGAGTTACAAGACACTCTTGTGTAAGATACACAGTTCATATAATCATTCAAGGTTTTCAAGCAGTTGTGTGTACAATGGCTCTGTTTGATGCTCCTTCCGCAATGGCTTCTGTGCATTTTACTAATAACTTCTTTTCTTCTTACATACATAACAGTAACATTCTTTTCCTAAAGCCAGTTAGAGATGCGTGGGATGTGTGAGATTATGCTTTTGTGATTTACGAGGACAGTAGGAGGTGTTATATTGGTAAGGTTTAGAGTTAAACTGCCCACAGTTCTAGGAAAAGTCTAGATTTATATTAGGTTAAAAAGGACCAATCTTGTGAATAGTTGCTAGTGTAATGAAATTGACATTGCGATCAAATTTTGCTGAACATTGGCGCAGATGAGTGGGCTATAGAATGTGTTTGTTATGCATACTTTCGTCACTATGTACGGTTTCTTCATCCAGTTTCGTTTGTCAATTTCGTTAAATTATTATTAGGCAGGATCCTACCGTCAGGAATCCTTTTTAATGAGTGAAGATGCGAATCCGGGGACAAGATATGCCGGCCTACCACATGCTTTAATTTTGAATGTACCAAGCATGCAAGTCTCCAGCAATACAAAAAAAAATGGAGTTGACAATGCTTGTAAGGCCTAGTGCGGTGCAAGTACAGAGTCGTTTAGAAAGGCAAAGGGGGGTATGTTCGGAATTATTAGTACTACAGAATCGTTTGGAAAGGCACGGCCGGAGGGCGGGCCTGTTGATGGAATCCTTCAACTTTTGGAATCCGCGCGCGCGGCTCCAGATGAGACAGGCCCGGGGGAGTGACGGAGGGGGGAACTGGTCCACTATGTGGGAAACCATGACGTTAATCGGGCTACAAGAACGCGAACTCCGAGGAGGCGCCGGAGGTGCCACTTTCTCTTGGCCCGAGATCAATTGCCGCAATCCGTCCTGTCACTGAATTATTACTTGCAAATATAACCTCGATGGATTGGATTGAGATAAGACGGAACGGAACGGGCCGGGAATCGGAGCCTGACTGCCTGATGTTGGCATGGAATCACACCTCCATGCAAGTGGCCGGGGTGCGCATCCAAATTCTTCGGCCCTCGGAGTCGGGGGCAGGGGGTGTCTGCATGCTGTGCCATGACCTTATCACGACGTCCTCGTCACAAAGAGATAGCGCCACCTTCTGGCCCTAAGGACTGACCCCTGCCAAAGAGCTTGACGAAAGAATTGAAATCAGATTAGTGTTGTTGGCTTTCTGTTGGTGTTGGGCTTTGTGTTTTGCTGGTACTTGTAGTTGGTTTCATTGAAGGGGTTGAAGTTGGGGTTGTGGCCTTGTGGGCTGTTCCACCACCTGACTTCAGGAAAGGTTCGTGAACGCAGCCTTGTCCGCAGCACGCCCAAGTAGGGAAAAAATGAAGACTTGGGGGCGGGGGCAGCAAGCTCTGGTACGAACTACGAAGCTGTACAGGTTTGGAATATTGATTGCAAGTGCAGCGTAGGAGATAAATGGGCAATTTCGTTAGAGCATCGCCACCGTGGCCCGGTCTTCATGGCCGGGACAGCATGGGCCATGACTGGAACCCTAATCACCTTCCACCGTGGCACGGCCGATGGACTTTGAAGCACCGGCCATGGGATAAGTAGTATTTTTTCCCACAGGTTTCCGTGGAAGGTGAGATACCCGGTGTGACTACTTTCACATTATCTTCCATGTTTTCTTGTTGAGTGGGATTGTGTATTGATAACAAGGGGCAACCGTGCAATGTTGGGAGGATACATAGACGGATGAAGTAGCTGTACAATCAGGTACTGAAAACTTACGAATTGCGTTTTGGAGCAATTCAAAAATTTGTACATGATATAGAATAGAATTGAGTTTTATTGTCTTTCATAATTATCACTTAATTCTTACCCAATCCCAATCAAGCATATCAAATATTAGTTTCAAAAAAGCAAAATTTTTTTTTTTAGTGAATTTTTTAAGTCAATTTTTGTGATTTTACATGATATTTTACATGATATTTTTTTTAATTCAATTGCATGGATATGTAAGGAACATCCATATGCACATTTTTCATATTAAAAAACACCCCCTTGAGTAACAAAAAGATGACCAATGAAAAGTTCAATGAAAAGTGTCATATGACCAAACTTTGAAGAAATGGATATCTCTATATTTTAACTTGATTTTGGCAAAGTAATTGTACCATCATGTTTAAATGTACAAAATTAGTTACTACTTGAAGTCCAAATAGAAAAATCTAATTACAATAAAGAGATATCTATTTTACAAAATTTGGATAGGATCACCCTAAGATTAAAATCTCTACAGATGGAATTTTGAAGCTTTTTTGGAGATGCTTGTTGAAGGAAAGGTGTGCATATAGATGTTTCATACAAAGCTATGCAATAAAAATTTAAAAACTCATCACCAGTGATTTTCAATCAATGATAATGTAAATTCCCACAAATTTTAAATGAAACAATTCATCAAAAATGGAGTTTTGATTTTTTGAAACTAAAATTTGGGTATGGTTGATTGGGATTGCATAAAGATGCAACAATAATTATGCTCACAAAAAAATATATCAATTATAATTCACATTGTAAGAAAAATTTGAATGGCTCCAAAATAGAGTTTGTAAACTTTCAGTACCCAACTGTACACAGAGGCAAGTTAGGGAGAGGCAGTCATATCCTTTCTTCTAATTTATCCCATCCAAGTATGTGGGGACACTTTGGAAGCAATCCTTCACACAATGCACCCCGTATACTTGGGAAGGGTTTAGGGTATCCTAGACAAATAGAAATTAAAAATATAAACAAATATTATATATATGTAAGAATACATGTAAAGATAGACTTTTATTTTTATACTCTTAGCCATGTTACCATGTATGGAAGTAGGGTCTAAAATTAATTCAAAACTCATACTTAAAGCAAGAAATTAATATTGTTCTATATGTACTTGATATAAATAAATATATATGTCTCATATAATTATATATATTTATAACTTACTAGGTAAAAGATGAAATTTTTT
This sequence comes from Antitrichia curtipendula, assembly GCA_951230915.1. Lineage (NCBI taxonomy): Eukaryota > Viridiplantae > Streptophyta > Bryopsida > Hypnales > Leucodontaceae > Antitrichia > Antitrichia curtipendula. The sequence continues at coordinate 20,728,708 of OX579640.1, read as the reverse complement.
TTTTTAATCTGTTAGTTATCTATAAATGTAGGTTCTAAAGTTAATTCAAAACTCATATTTAAAGCAAGTACATGTTGTTTTATATGTGTTTTACCAAATCCATACATAGGATCCTCTAATTAACTTTTTCTATTAATAAGTTGAGAATTATAAAGAATTTGAATTAAATGGTTCAAATATTTTTGAGTAGGTACTTATCTATTCAATCTTTAGAAAATAATTAATATTTTATTAGAATATATTAGAATATATTAGCAAATGCACAAGCCCTTCAAGCATCCATCTTGAAGCACTCACCCTAAAATAACAAAAACAAAAACAAGAGAACTCCAAACAATTGCAACAAAAAACTTGTTTAAAAACAAGCCACAACCATGGCCAAGACAGTAGAGCAGTGGAGCAGTGGAGCAATAACCAATGATCTCTAATTAAAATTAGAATGTCGCTTTTCCATTAATGGTCCCACAATCTACTTTTCTAGATTTTCCATTAATGATCCCAAGTTCACATGGTGTGTCACAATGGAAGGATTTCAAAGCATTGTGCCCGCTTTGCCAAATGAGCCCATCAAGGGCCCTTTGCCATGGAGATTTGACTGCCCCACGGTGGCGATGCTCTTAGAATGGCAAAATTCCTTGATTTTGATATTTTTTACAATAAAGGTCATATTTGTTATATTGAGACTTTTTGTAGTCTTATTTTTATCCTTGATTTGAAGATAAATCACTTTATCTCTTTACTAGTATTTTTTTATAAATAGGTAACAATACCAACTTTTAGAATTTTATTCTAAGATCACTATTTTAGCATTATTATTTTTTATTTCAGTTACTATTTTTTTAAATGAATTTTCCAATAATTAATATTCTGTCTCAAAATCTACAAAAAGTCTCAATATAACGAATATGGCTTTAGTTCAGATTGTACGGTTTTAAATGTAGAACAGTCCTAAATGCTTGAAATCTATACCATTTTACACAGAATAGGGGTTTTAAAGGGAGCCATACTAATTAATCAACATTACACACTATATAAATATCTACCTTTGCTATATACCAATAGTTACTGGAATGTCCGGGGGTTGTACATCATGTTTCAAACATCTATAGTTTTTTACAATAAGTCCCTACAATTTTTTGGTCTCCTTAATATCCCTATTTATATAGATGTCTAAAATCTACACCCGTTATAGATTGCAGTTTCACAATTTAGATTGAAATCTACACCATCTCTAGATTTTTGATATTTATATTAGTCCTAGATATCATTTTCACAGTTGAGAATGGACGGTTTGAAAATGGCACATAGAATTTTGTCATTTAAACAGAATTCCCCATATAAAAATTACTTCTATGAAAATTTAATTTTCTAATTTTCTTACCTATTAAAACTTTGCAATTCCATAACTTTCCCGCCGTAGTTCCAAACGTCACGAAACAAAGCCCGTGCACCCCTCCTCACAGAGGACTTTCCGTTGGTACCAAGAACGCTATCGGGAGACACACGGTCTAGGAGATCTCATTGTATCAAACAAAACAAACAAGAAAACAAACAAACAAGTAACCTATATTAGATTCTTAATGGATGGATGATTGTGCCAAATCATGTGTGGTGAATTATATACCCAAAAGATGCATACAATGTTCTTCAATTCAATTAACACACACATTGTTTTGGCAAAAATCCAAAGCCATTGATCTTCCCCCCTTCTTGATCACTGTTGATCCCCAATTTAAAAAGTGAAAAATCACGATTGATCGCCATTGCAAGAGGCAATCTTGGTTGTCACTATGGAATTGTAACAAACATATAAGATACAAGATAAGACAAGACAAGATGAGTTTCTAGATAACAAGATTTGATATTAGAATTTAAAAAAATAGAGGAGTAGAGCTTGAGTCAAGAGCTAAGGTCAAAAGAGGTGTTGTCGAGACTGAGGATTATTCAACCTTGCTTCCTATATATACTACTAGCTAGGAGCTTCTTCCAAAAACTTCTAGAACCTTCTTGTTGCTTGGAGAGCTTCTCAAGAAGCTTCCTTCAACTACAAGTTTCCTAGAGAGGGTTCTAAACTATGTTCATGACATCACCCCTTTCTCTAACGACAAGTTCCAAGAGGAGCTCATATGGTCTTTGTTCTACATTTGTAAAAATTTAAGGATGCGACAAATAGTATCTACAACATAAGCTACTCATTGATCTCTAGGCAAAGATTGGACAGAGCCACATAGCCAACAATTGTAACCACGACTTTCTTCTACAAGAAGAAACCCAAAATATTGCTCCATGTTGAGGCCTTCAAAACATCTTTGAAAAGTAACTTCTGATCCATCAAGCTTGAGTCTTCCAACTTGTAATAAAATCACCAGAGCTCAAGCGTCAGGCTAGAGATTACCATGCCATGGCTAGAGATTACCATACTATCGCTGCTTGATACGTGGTCGCTTTTGTTGTGTCGAAAATTTTCCTTTGTCTTGAGGTTGTAGTGGCGGAGAATCTATAGGTTGTAGAAGCTGATCCGGTAGTTGTGACATAGAAAGCTCAAGCTCGGGCTCGATAGTATGCTTGGGATCTAAAGAGTCTCTAAAATCCCTCCAATTAGACATATTGGAATTTCCATAGAGACCTCGGGGAGTTCACTTAGAATGTCCATTAGAAACCACGTGCAAATAAAATTTTGGACCCCCTATTTATTTTTTGAATTTTGAATATAAATAAATAAATAAGACTATGAATAGATTTTCCTACTTTAAAAGTTTATGTTTTGAATTATTGATATTTTTATTTGTTGATAATAATCTGTTATACATTTTTGAAGTAAAAAAATACACTATAGAACTGAAAAATAACTTTCACATCCCTATATTATATAAAAAACATTTGTCTAAAAAATGAACAAAAAATTTCTAAAAATAACTCTCTATTGAAAGCTCATTTTGAGTTGAATATTGATTCAATGGTCATCTAAATGTGTTCTCTATAATTATTTGAGTTGAAAAACATGCCATTTTAGTTCATTTTCAATTTTTTTTAGAAATCATTTCATATTTTATTTGAGTTGGAAATTTCGGCAATGGAAACCTATAGTCATTATTGAACAATGCTCAAAATTTTAGGTTGAAATTATAGTTTATTTAAAACCACTTGTTTGCACATGGTTTGTTGTAGTACAACTAAGTGTAACCCCCAAGACAGAGACTAACCAAAAAAATTAGAGTTTCATATAACTATAAATATTTGATTCCACCATTGACCAAGCTTGCCGTTGATTCCCATGTGCATTCATTGATGTCGTATCCGTGCCAAGGTACCAAATACTCCAACTTCCATGTCTACATCGTGAATCAAATATTTTTTTCACCTCATATTCTTTATGGTTGTCTATTTCGATAAAAGGCGATGGTGGTCGACTTCTTCGCAACAAAGTTGACTCTTTATACGGTTCAAGAAGGAAAATCTGAAAGACCAGATGTACTTTTATGGATGCTGGAAGTTCTAATTGATAAGTGATGGGATTGATTTGCTTTTGAATGGCCCAAGTCATCAATAATCCAATTTGTCACATGGTCAAGTGGTCTTAATGTTGTGGCGAAGGAGCCAAACCTTTTACCAATTTGGAATGGAGGTAATTCTTTTTGCAATGCGTCTGCTGATATCTTGGAATGATCTTGAGTTTTTTGTAAATGCAGTTTCATGGTGTTTTGGAGCTCTAATAATCGTAAAGTTAAATCTTTGGCTGCTGGATTGTCTATTTGAGAAATATTGAATAGATCAAACTTGGAATGATATCCATAGTTGGCATCAAATGATGTTTGTTGAATAGAAGTATGGATAAAAGTCATATTCGTTATATTGAGACTTTTTGTAGATTTTGAGGCAGAATATTAGTTATTGAAAAATTCGTTTAAAAAAATAATAACTGAAATAAAAAATAATAATGCTAAAATAGTGATCCTATAATAAAATTCTAAAAGTTGGTATTATTACCTATTTATAAAAAAATACTAATAAAGAGATAAAATGATTTATCTTCAAATCAAGGATAAAAATAAGACTACAAAAAGTCTCAAAATAACGAATATGACCTTAATTGTAAATAATATACGCAAACTCCGCCAATGTCAAATGTGAAATCCAATCATCTTGTTGATAGTTGGTGGTGCAGTGTAGATACTATTCCAATACTTGATTTACACGTTCAATTTGTCCATCCGTTTGAGGGTGAAAGATAGAAGAAAGTTTGATATCCACTTTCAAATTTTCAAAAAGAGACCTCCAAAATTTAGAGGCAAATTACGGTCCTTGATCTGATATAATATTGTCTGGTAGTCCATGATATCAATAAATACTGTTGAAAAATAGCCTCGTTGTTTCCTTGCTAGTAATTGTCTTATTGCATGAAACAAAATGCATCATTTTCACGAGTTGATCCACAATCATGCATATAGAATCAAAAATCTTGGATGAAGGTAAATCTGCTATGAAGTCTATAGAAATCAAAGACTATGGCCGTTTTAAAATAGGTAATGGCTAAAGAAGTTCATGCGGCCAATGTCGAGGAACCTTAGACCTTGAGCAAGTGCCACAAGTGAGTACAAAATCTTTGACAGCCTTCCACATTTGGAGCCACTAGAAATCTCAAGACACAAGCTCTAATGTTTTGTTGAATCCAAAATGTTCGGTTGCAAGAAAGTCATGTCGAGTTTGAAGAACTTGGAGACGCAAGGGCCCTTTAGGAATGTATAAATATTTTCAAAATACAATAGTTTGTCCAAAAGCGTGAAGTTATCACTATCATGGTGAGAGCTACGCTTGATGTTAAAAACTAGAGGATTTAAAGTCGATGCTGTACGAACTTGGTCAAGAAACAAAGAATCAATCATCATTGCCATTGCTGTTGCATAAAGCTGAAATTGCTTAGACTTAAGAAGGATCGTTTGTTGTTGGTCATATGTTGCTTCTCCTTCTTTTAATACCAAATATGATCTCTAAAACAAAGCATCTGACAATCCTAGTTAAAGCGAGATAATGACATATTCCAACGAGCTTGACGTTGATTCAAAATGCAAGCGGACATAAAATATTCAAGATTTTTGTGATTTGTATATACAATCATTTGATGTGATGCACCTTCAAGTAAGTGACGCAATTCCTGAAACAAGCCCATAATAGCAAGGAGCTATTTGTCGTGAATCTCATAGTTAATCTCAATAGCCAAAAAAATTCTTGAATAGAATATGACTAGATGAAGTCTTTCCTCTTCTTCCATTCGCGAAAGAATTGTTCCTAATGCAAAATCTGAAGCATCCGTTTCCATGAAAAATGGTTTGGAAAAATCTGGATGGACCAAGATTGGGGATGTTGTAAAAGTTGACTTCAAATGTTCAAAGGCTTTCTCTGCTTCAAGTCCCCAATCTAGTTTGTCTTTGCATGTGAGTTGAGTTAGTGGAATTGTTACTTGCGAGTATTTTTTTATGAAAATTTGATAAAAGTTTGCAAATCCAAAAAAATATTATCCATCGCATATTGTTTAAGGAGTTGCTTAGTCTGTGATAGCTTGAATTTTCTTTGGATCCATCAATAGTCCTTCATTAGAGATGATGTAGCCAAGAAACTTCACTTGCGGTTGATGAATTAAGCATTTTTCTAATTTGGCATATAATCCAACATCTCATAGCTTTTGTAACATAATTTTCACGTGTCTCTCATGTTCTTCAATATTCTTGGAATAGATCAAGATGTCATCAAGATAACAAACGACAAATTAGTCCAAGAACTCGTGAAAAATGTCATTCATCAAATGCTGAAAAATAGCTGTTGCATTTGTAAGTCCGAATGGCATGACATTGTATTCAAAGTGTCCATACTTTGTTTGGAATGTTGTCTTCCATTTGTTCCTTCTTTTAATTGCACCAAGTTATATGCTCTACGGAGATCAATCTTTGTATAGATTTTAGCTTATCCCAATTGATCAAGAAGTTCAGATATGAACAGCAAAGAATATCGATTTTTCACCGTGATTTTGTTCAGGCTACAATAGTCAATGCACATTCATAAAGAGCCATCTTTCTTCTTTACAAAAGTATCGGCGCTCTTGTTGGAGATTTAGAGTGTCGAATAAAATTCTTTGCAAGATTTTTGTTGATGTGCTCTTTCAGTACCGAAAGTTCAATCTGCGACAAATTATAGATTGGACCAAATGGTAGTTGAGTCCCATCTTTGAGATCAATGGCACAATCGTATAGACAATGCTTTAGCAAAATGTTGGTATTATTCTTTTTCAAAACATCTCCAAATTTTTGATACTGAATTGCAATACTCGATGATGTGTTGCTGTTTCACGTACCAGAGTTGCATAGATAATATAAGGAGTATCATTCTTGCTGCTTTAATAAAAGCTCTAATTCTAACAAATACAAGCTTAGTGTTTAAGGGCTTTGAAAAAGATTCTGTGGTCGAGGTTTCCATAGAAAACGATAGGTTTCATGACTTCCAATCTACAATTGGATTGTATTTTACAAGCCAAGAAAGTCCTAGAACCATGGGATTGGACGGATTTTTTATAATATTGAATATGATCTTACTTTTATGTCCCTCGAATGAAACCTCTAATGGTTTAGTTTTATGAGTGATATCCCTTGAAGATAAAGCGCGACCGTCTATAGCTTATATATGTACAGGTCTTGGTTTGTTGACTAGAATTTTTTTGTGATGTTTTGCAAAATCTTCATTTAAAAAAAAAGTTGAAGCTCTAGAATCTAATAAGGCATGAATTCATAACTTCTTCTTGGGGCCCAAACGTAGAGGTATGATGAAACAATGAGAAGGTTGAGAAGAAAGATGAGGACCTAAATTCGTTTGTAAAACAAAAGGCTCCAACCGCACAGTCCCTACTATGGCTGAGTATCTTCGTTTTCTTATACATATACAACTCTTGTCTTATGAGGGCGTTGCTTCTTGTGGCAGTTAGTGGCCTTGTGGCTAGGGCCTCTACAATATAAATACAAATTTTTATCAAGATGTCGGGTTTTTTCCTGCGTAGTAAGCGGTCCAAATCGCACTGCATTGATTTGCATATCTTTAGGGCGTTCAAAATGTGTGCTTGTAATATGCGTTGCCTTTACTGTTGGCAAAAAATTTGTGTGTGTTGTTGGTGCGGTCTATGATTGTTAATCTTGACGTTTTTGAAATAATTGATTGTCACATTTCACAACTTGGCTTATCACTTCATTTGATATTTGAGGGTCAGAAAATGATAATAATAAATCCTTCGCATCATCTTTTAACCCTTAAATTCCTGTTCTCCCCTCGGGGGATAAAATGGATTTCGGGCAAACTCCTACGGTCTCAATCATTTTTGTGATTTTCTGAATTTTGTTTGTGAAGATAGAGATTCACATTATCTTTCCGAAAATATAACTTTTTATTTCAATCGGTGCCTGGGAGCAAAAGTTATGGCACAAAAACTCCAAATTTTATTTCGGCGGGCAGAAAAAAATCCTCAAAAAACTTTAAATTAAAAATTTTAAAAATTTGTTTTATATATATTTTATTTTTATTTACATTAGAAGCTTTTATTCATTCCATTTGGATTTGTTATGCAAAAGTTATGGTCAATCTTATTTTTCAGGCAATTATAGCATCTTTTTGAAAAAATAACTTGTAGGATTCATTTCTGAACTCAATTTTAACAATTAAAAAAAATAAAATTCACAAGGTCAAGATTTCTTGCTAAAATAATCTCACCGTTGAGATTAGTATATTTCAATTCTATCTTAGAGCTATTAATGATTTAATTTTTCCTTCAATCTTGAATCTACTTCTACTTAACTAAGTGTGTTAACTTTTCTTTTTTTTTTAATTTCTAGATTCTCAACTCAATTTTTCATCACATAAAATTAGAAATTCAAAATCATTAGAGCAAAAATTTTAAGTTAAAAAGGTTCAAAGCCAAAAAATGTAGTATAGCAAGGTACAAAAAAACTAGATTCCTTCACTTTAAATGCAAATATCTTGCAATCTACACAGTCAAAATTTCTGAAATTTCTTCCACACATTCTTACATTAGTCTAGTACAAGATCCTACGGTAAAGTATGCAAAAATTAAATTTTTTTTTTTGCTCTTTGATCTAGAAATGGCAATTTCGAGTGGTTTTTGATGGAAAAATGGCCTTGAGACTTTCGGGGTTAAGTCCCATTGAAATTGACTCGAAAGTGTTTTTTTGCCCCTGTTGATGTCGCAAGCAAGTTGTCAGAATTCAAATGCATATATATAACAAAGCTGAGCGAGATCCTTGTTGTAAAGAACAAACTTAAATTGTTGCCAATGGATTTTGTCATGTTCTCCAAATTGCTTCAAAAAATGCTACTAAAAATGCTTCAAAGTTGTTTAGAATTGAAGATCTTTTTTCAAATAGAGACAAAAACCAAAATAAAGTTTGTCTAGTGAACAGACTTCCAACCAAGCCAACTTGTGATTTGTTAGTTGGATACTGTTGAGGATGAAGAAAAATAATGAGCTGAGTTTGATTCATAAATCCTCAAAATTTTGATCTAGAACCATGAAAGTTTTTAAGGAGACTGATTTGTGGCTTCCTTGTGATTGAAATATTTGAGTTGGAATTTTGAGCAAACAAACTTGTCTCTGAAGTTGAAGCAAATGGCATAGATTGAGATGCTCCAACCACTCTTGAACTTGTATTAACCGTCGCAGCAAATTCTTCAAGAACATTTGTTTTCATGGACAAAGAATCAATAGCATACAAGATGAGATTTAATTTGGTTGCTACTCAAGTAGCTTTTTCATTTCCTAACATCTTGATTGACTTGGAAAGAATACTAGAAAATTGATCTACTGATCAAAAACCAACAATTTAGAGATGGGTAGTCTCCAGTCTCTAAATATTAAAGTTGTTTTCAAGAAGGGCAGTGGTCCGCACACAATCAAGAGAAAAAAATTGAGAAAAAAATAATATTAGTTTAGAGGAGGGTAATCCACAACTTCTAAGCGCTTCGATATTTTCAAGAAGTAGGATAATCTACACTCAAACAAGAAAAATCAAACTTTAATATTAGTTTTACCCTTGGTTATGTGAACAACTAGTATAACAAGATATGAACTAAATTGATACTCTATCCGTTTGCTAAGAAGTTTGGATTTAAATTTTGCAAAACAAAATTTGAAAAGTCAGTCTCAACAAACTGTAACGGACGTATAAGATACAAGACAAGACAAGATAAGATGAACTTCTAGATAACAAGATTTGATATTAGAGTTCAAAAGTACAAGAGTAGAACTTGAATCAAGAACTAAGGTCAAGAGAGGTGTTGTCGAGATTGAGGACTACTTCAGCCTCGACTCTTATATATACTACTAGTTAGGAACTTCTTCCAAAAACTTTCGTTGCTTGGGAAGCTTTTCAAGAAGCTGCCCTCTAGCTTGAAGGTTCTTCTAGGAACTTCTAGAACCTTCTTGAGAGCTTCTCAAGAAGCTTCTTTCAACTACAAGCTTCTTAGAGAAGGTTCTAAACTATACTCGTGACAGGAATATGGATATAGATATGGATATAGATATGGATATATGTTCACAATACAAATACGGATACATAATATGGATATGGGTACATATATATAATATAGAATACGGATATGGATACAAATATGGAAATATATCCCATCCCAATTGCATCTAAAGGTGCAATCTAAAATTACAAATAGGTATGTGTTAATTTATCACAAATTTGTAATTTATTAAGGGGTAGGTCATTTATCACAAACCAACAACAAATGTTTTAATTGTTAATACTGAACACAATGTTTTGTCACTATGTATCCAAAAGATGCAAACTTGCATCTTCTGGGTATTAATACTTAACACTATTTTGTGAACTCTTGTTGTAACGTAGGCTTGATTGTAAACCATATCTTAACCTTTAAATGCTTGGATTTGTTTTTGTTTTAATTTTTGCACATTTTTGCTTATATCTTAGTGTAGAAATATCATTTCCCACAATTTCATGGAATCTATGTCTTAAGTTAGTTTGTTTTTGTTTTTGTTTTTTTGTTACAATGAGATCTAAAAAATTATGCGTCCCTTGGTCATGTTTTTGGTATCGTCGGAAAGGTCTTTGCAAGGAGAGGTGCACGGGCTTTGTTTTGTGGCATTTGAACCTATAATCATAATTGTCACATTAGACAAGCTACTATTCATTTTATGTCATGTAAGACGAGTTACTATTCATCAAATGTACTCGAGAAGTACATTTGATGAATAGTAACTCGTCCTACATGACATAAAATGAATAGTAACTTGTCTAATGTGACAACTATGCCTATAATGTAAAATTAACTGAATTTTGAAGTTGTTTCAAAATAAAAAATTACTTTCACTTTTATTTTGATTGTGGCAACGGCACAGGGCTCACTAGTTGGTCACTAAAGAAGGTTGGATTTTCAACATTCAAATATGACATTAGATGAATGAGAAGTTAGTTGAAGTGAATAGTGCTTGCAAGCCTTCTATTCTTCCTCCAAAGTATAGACGTCGGAGCACTTAAGGGTTAAGGAAACAAAGGTTGTTCAATGTGAATGAACATTCCTTTCAAATAATATAATTATCTATCAATTCTTTAGTGCCTAAATCTTTTCTGGAATTTTTGCATATTTTTGCTTATATCTTTTTAAATGTATACTATTTACTTCAATTTCATCAAATTCGTCATACAGAACGTTTTTTTTTTAAAAGGCAAGCATTGTTTTGGATGAGTAAGAAGTTCTATGGTAGAAAAAAGAACTTGAAACCTCCATGGTCATTGTCTAGATTTTGGATGTCAAAGCGCTAAGGGGATTTATAACTATTCAAAGACCGAGATGTAATGGCAAAACAATACAAAACCACCTAAAAGATCCATGATCCATGTTTGATAGATAATGTCATATCCTTGGATACCTAAAATTCAACAATGAAAAACAATTGACACAAGCGGGTAGAACACTATTTGCTTTTGGAACATCAAATTTTAGACCTTGGTTGACAACATTGGCCACCATGTACACAAAATAGTTAACATATGAATCCTCAAGTTCAATTGTAATTGTCTTCTCTTTCCCTTTAAATACCCAAACAAGTTGTAGTACAAATTATCTATAGGTTGAAATGATTTTGTATCGAATTAAAAACTAATATATAATTAACCCTTATTTGACATTGCAAGTTCCATAGGCATTTTGAAAGTCAAACTTGAATTTTCACTTATGATTTTAAATGTCTTTAAGCTTTACTACAAAAATTAGTTCCAATAATCTACTTTTCATTCCAATTTTTTTTAATTATTAAATTATAACTTTTGTAACAATTTGAAGACAACATCTTAAAAGCTTAAAATACACCACTTTTAAACTTTTTCTATCAAATTTCTCTTGGTGTGAGCTCAAGGTGAACATCAATTACACCAAGATATTTGTCACTATTATTTTCATTTTTTTGAAATTTTCACATTATTTTAAGCATTTTTGTAATTACTATAATTTTAAAAAATCATCTTTAAAAAATCAAATAAATTTCAATTTGATGTTTATAATTTTTTTTTAAATGAGATTAAATTTAAGACGTATATTACTACGTGTGAAAAATATCAAATTTTTGATAACTGTGTTTTGATGTAAAAATCTAATGAAGCTTGACCAAGCCTGGAGTTGCTAATATGAATTGTCCATTAAAGGTTAACACAAAATTATTTCAATCCATGGCAGATTTTGTACTAGCAAAGTCAGCCATTGATTATGATTATTAATGTCAAAGTTGTATTATAGAAGAAAATGACCTCTATTGATGACAAATTTAAATTAAGCTCTAAAGATCGTGAGTTAAATTTTTACATCAATATCTCTCCATCAAAAATCTCCTTCCCAAACAAACAAGTGATAGAGTACTAAATGAATGTTTAACATGATCTTTACAACAATATGCTATGCACATGATTTGGATTTAAATAGCAATAATAGTAACTACAATATAATAGTGACATGCAATTTATAGGTAGTTTTTGAAATCAATCAAATGAAAGTTGCCAACAGAACTCCTTGGAACGTAAGCTTCCTAAGTCAAATGTTTACTAAACAATTCAAATTTTTAATCCTTGAACCTTGAATGTTGCAATCGAACATGGGTCTACATCACTGATTCCTCTTATCTTACTGAGGAGAAATTAATGTCACTTAGAAAACCAGTGCCACCTCAAAGTGTTATTTCAATTTGCGAAAATAAATACTTCAATGTGCACTATTGCAAAATAGTGTGATTTTGTCACATGCACTATTAGGACAAATCATTGTATCTAATTTTAATTAAGATGCTTAAAGGTTCAACCAATTTGTCACACACTTCTATACATAACATTGAATAATCAGGCAATGGTACTCCTTTCATTGGGGAAGTGCAATTACTATGCTTTGTTAAATACATGCGAGGGACCTATCAGTTTATTTAACCCTTTAGTGTCTAAGAAGCCCAAATTGGGTCTCACGATTTTTTAAGCAATGTTGAAGAGTTTATATGGAGATTTCTTTAAACTTAAATAATTGTGTATTTGAACCAATGCATACAATGTTCTTCATTTAAGCTAATGATATAATAAAATTTTCTATTTCTATTATATTTTCTATAATATAATTAATCAAAATCTGCAACTAGAAATCATGAATTCTTAGTACATAAAGGGTTAAGGATATCAATTGGCAGAGGAACCATATAAGACAATATTGTTCACTGTAAGGTATGGTGTTCTAAAAGTGGCCACTAACATAGAAGTACAACTTGCATTCTCCAATGTATCAATAGTGTATGTTTCAAGAGGGGATCGCTTTTAGCAACCCTTGCATTTCAACTTCAAAAAGTAATAACTAATTCCACAAAGGTCCAAAATATATGAAACGACTTGGGTTTGATGCCAATTTTGTTCTTTTTCCTTCCTACAAAAATGTACTCAAACTTGTTTGAAGAAGTTTAGCTTCCCCCAAATGCAATCAGCTCTTTAAGAGTTGCTTCAAAAGCATACTACCTTAGGAGTCCTCTTTTCAAAAATGCAAAAAGGACCCCATGTACCTCATTCATAACATTCATTAGCCTTCAGAGAGGCTGCCTTTTCCTCTTTGGAGTCCTCATCCACAGAATTCATCCTCTCAGCATTAATGCAAGCTTCGGTACCGGGATAGTGACAGTAAATTATGATATTCTCCACTTTCTTTTGTTAATTTTAGGACCAAACATACAAATTTAGTTTGCCAAAAACACTAAAAATCCAATGAGTTATACACTATTGTAATCTTACTATTTGCCATTAATAACTCATTTAGAGATTTTTTTGTGAGAAGACACTCTTTATATACACATGGGTTGGTAGGAGGTAGAACAAATCATGTGGGATAAACACGTTAGAATTTGTTGTTTGTGAAGCACTCATAGTTAAGTCAAAAACAAATAATTTTGTTAAAAGTGAAATTTCAGACCTCACTTAGGCATAGTATAATGATTCTTCTCAAAAAACTTTGAACTAAAAGAAGTTGGTAAGTGAAGATAAGTTTCACCTCCAAAAATCCGTTTGGCATTTTGAATATCCAATCAAAACTTATGGACAAATTTGAAAGAGGGGTTGGAAAAATGTTAAAGAAATTGTCCATTCCAACCCCTCTTTCAAATTTGTCTATAACTTTTGATTGGATATTCAAAATTCCAAACGGATTTTTGGAGGTGAAACTTATCTTCACTTACCAACTTCTTTTAGTTCAAAGTTTTTTGAGAAGAATCATTCTACTATGCCTAAATGAGGTCTGAAATTTCACTTTTAACAAAATTATTTGTTTTTGACTTAACTATGAGTGCTTCACAAACAACAAATTCTAACGTGTTTATCCCACATGATTTGTTCTACCTCCTACCACTCCAAGTGTATATATATAGCTTTCTTTACCACTAAAAATTCAAAAGAGTATTAGTTTTATGTAGATGCTAGACAAAAGTTAGAAAAATAATGAATCATGTTTTTGGCTTGCATTCATACATAACCAATAATGTTTTAAGTTTTCAAAACATATAATGTATAGGTGTAGAATGCTGATTATTGTGTGTTTGATTTAATGGGTGTATGGACATTGGTTTTGTTTTAATTTTTAATGTATGTTGTACAGTTGCAGCCAACTGGCTTACCCTTTGACGAATTTTGACACGTATCCCCATAGCTACTGATGGTGTGGAATATTCCACACCATTCTGTCGGGGGGAAGGCAGCCCTTCCCTCTGCTACTGAATGTTATGTTGCTAAACAATATTATGTAAGTTATTTTATTGATATTGCCTTGTCAACTGACACTGATAAGAAACTTACATGGAGGAGGTCCGTCTGCCCTCAAGGTCTTTCCAAGGGCCATGTGAACAATGAAGCCATTAAGTTAATTATGCTGATGAGTCTGACCCCAGTCAAACACATACCCAAGACGGATGTTTTTATGATGATAATGGAAGGAAGGGTGACCAAGGGGGGTTTGTTATTATTTTTTAGTTTTTTTAGTTTTTTTAGTTTTATTTATTTTTTGTTTGAGCCAGTCAACAGAGGGGATATCACTGTTTGCAGTTGTGGCAGACAAGAGCTCGTTTGGAGTTTCCAAACAAGACAAGTTTAGTCACAAAACTCAAGGTGTGGGAGACTGGACACTCATCAGGCAGTTACCTTGGAGTTTTGGAAATGGCAAACTCCGGGCTTTGTAAGGTAGAAGGTCCAGAAAGCGCCCATCTAAGGGAAATCGGGCCTTTCTGGAGATCTTGGAGGACTTCAATTTTTTTGCCCTTTTTTTCAGTGGAAGAGAATTTGAAGATGGCGCTTTGCTGATTTTTTCAGAATTTTTGGAGTCAGAGTGAAATTACAGCAAATTTTTAAAGGCTAATGTTAGTAGGGCTCTATTCTTGTTCCTAGATACTGCAATAATGAACAAGACAACATGCTGGAAAAGACCAAGTGGTTGTAAAAACCAATTAATAGGATGGGTAAAACCGTTCATGCAAAGCTTTTAAAGCATCCAACACAAGTCAGAAATTTAGAAATTCTCTAGTGATTTAATAATCATGCAAACTACATCCTCTGATTCGAAGTGCTGTAACTTCTGCATCCGATGTTCAAATTCAATAAAAATTTGTTGGAGAATTTGCGCTCTTTCTTCTAGTTTGTGTGGTAAAATTTTCAGGTGATTCCAAGATCTACTGATTTTTTGGAAGCCAATCTAAGTTCGCAGTTTCCATTTGACTCCTTCAAATTGCATTTCATGACTGCAACTTCGGGGGCTTGTATCTCCTTCATCCAAAGTTTTTTTTAAATAAATTTTTTTGTATTATGTTTGCCTTGAAGTGTTCTTGTTGTGGAAAAAATTTCATGTCAATTGAAGTTGTCTTGAATGTTTGGGAGCAATTCAAACTTTAAAATCCTGACATTTTTTATTTACAGTGAACTTTGGCAGCTTGTTACTTCTTCATAAAATGTCCGTTTCCAATAAAAGTTTTTAGAGAAGTTGCGCATACTAGTCTAGTTTGTGTGGTTAAAATTTCAGAGCAATCCAAGAAGTTATGAGTGACTGAGAGGCATTTTAGTAAAAGAGAGTTCAGCTACAGATGGGTTTTTTGCAATTTCTAGACATTTCAAAGCCATTTTGCAGACCTTACCAGATTTAGGTTCTTACTGTGAGTAAAATCAATCATGATAGTGAACCATCTCACTTGTTCCATAGCCTAAAATCATTCACATGGGATGGCAGTTCCTCATCGCAAAAAGTTAATTCCATTTCAACACCCATGTGCACTGTTTTAGAGCCTTTTGTAGGGGTGGTTCTTAAAGCCTGAGCCATTTTACAGCCTCCTCCTATACTAAAGATCCGTCCTTGCACGACACTTACTTAGTTGTGTGTGTCTCCGGAGGAAACAAGTTCGCACGAATCGAGCAAAGGCTATGTCATGTTTGTTTTCGGAAGGAAAGAAGGCAGGACATTAATAAAAGTGGTCATACAAGTTGGGACGTGCATGGTGAATTTACCCCTTGGGGGAGACATTACAAATTTTTAATTTACCACCCATGTTGGAATTCATATTTGGAATTTGAGGCCACTTATAACTAGGAGAGGTGTAGAATGTAGAATTAATCATGCACAAAATAGGAGGCTATTTTTTAATAATTACTCTACACATCTCAAAAATTCTTCTTGCAAGGCCCATTTTATATGACCACTTTAACGTCCTGCATTCTTGAGTATACTAGAGTTACCATGTAGATTAACAAATGTGAACGGCAAAGATGCTTCATTACAATTGATTTGTCCTAGTAGTGTGTATGAAACTAATTTACTATAGTCACATTATTTTGAATTAGTGCATGTTGAAATATTCCTAGATTTGACCAATTTCCTATAAAAAAAATAAAAATTGTAGTGACACTAATTCTCTAGGTGACATTGATTTCCCCCCTTCAAAATTTCTTTTTTCAATCAGAACAAATTAGTACAGCTAAACCACTAAAGTAACTACACCAATTTTTTTACAAATAATCATGGTTTCTATTCTTAACTTCTACAAAAGGGTATTTTTCAAAGAAAAATTGTTAATATTTCATGCATTAGCCAAATTTCTTTTTTAAATTCCAAATGTAAGAGTGTGGTAGACCATTATGTTGATTTGTGAAAAAAATTTAGGGCATTTGGTAGCATGAATTGCAAGATTATTACATTTGAAGCTGGAACAAAAAGATTTTTTTATCTTATTGGAACAAAGATCTTTTTTATCTTATTGGAACAAAAAGATTTTTTAACCCGAGAGGGCTTTATCTCTAATCCGAGAAGGCTCTCAGATTAAAAAAAAGTTCTCTACACAAATTTAGGATGTACACCAAATCTTGTTAGGTAAATTCATGCAATGCTTTAAAAGCAAATAAGGGGCCCACGTCACTCTAAATCACCTTTAATATGAGGAGGTCAAGTAATTTGGCAATACACTAGCCATTTTTTGACAATTTTTTATGCACTATGGAGTTTATTTTTTTGAAAGTCAAATGGTTAAAAAGTAAAGCCAAACATTTGGAATATATGGAAAAAATTTCAAAATCTTTGATTTTAGAAATTGCAAGATTATGTCATTTGAAGTTTAAAATAATGATAATTTTTTTAAAATTTTCCCGACATAGTTATTAAAGTTTGACTCTTCTTAATGTGTGATTGTAGAACTACAATTATTGTTTCTTTTAGAATTTCTTGCTATACCATGATTATTAACTACATACATGTCCCCCCCAAAGGAATCCATTAATAGATGCCCAAAAGTTGCCAAAACTACCCCATTTTTGTATGGGCAACATAATTTTTCTACTAGTCATTCAGTTATAATTTAATTTTTTTTAACGCAAAAGTGGTTAGTGCATGCACCTATGTCAAGATTTAGAAACATTTGTTCAAAATTGACTTTGTTGAAACCTACCCCAACATTTAATTATCCATTTAATGAACAATTATTCTTTAGTGGTTAATTTGTCTTACATTGTCAATATATATATTCTTAAAACAGATTTTATATTGCTTATTGATTCAACTTGCTTTTTTGGTATATGGTACTTTGTACTGAAATAGTTATTTTTAGAGGTAGAAAGTACTTACACTAGTTAAACTATATAATATTTTTAATAAAACCTTTGCAAAATCTTTAGCATGCAATGTTCAATGAACTAATACAAAAAATTACAAACACTTTGGATGTTTTAGTTTTAAAAAATTGAATCTAGAAACAAAGATATTTGGTCTTTGGAACATATTTAAATTCATTCATTTTTCTAAATTTGAATACATTGTTCTTAATAAGAGGTTAAACTAATATAAAATTAAAAAATTAAAAAATAACTTATTTGATCCCTAAACGATCCAAATTCTATAATTTTTTTAACAATTTAGACTACTTCCTATGATATCAGTTTTTATTGTGATTTCTTTAAAAAAAATTGAAGGTAAGAGAATGTACAATCTTTTTAGGAATATATATATTATTTATTTATTTATTTTTTCAATAGGTGCCCAATTACAAAAGTTATGCCCAAATAAGTACAAAATGTGCACTCGCAAATAAAAAATAAATAAAAAACAAAAAACAAAATTTTTTAGTTTTATTCTTCTTCACATAATACATTATTTATTCTACTTTAATCCCTAAAAGACCAAATTGCAATTTTTTGCAACACAACAATTTGGGATAGCTTTCTATGAATATAATTATTATTTGTTTTTCTTCAAAATTTTTACACAACATAGGAACAAGGTTTTTCTTTATAGCCCAACAATTTTTATAGCTTTAGACTACATGGTTAAAAATTTATTGTATGATATGTAGTTTTTTTTCTCAGCTGGATTGTCCAAGTAGATCAGAAAAAATCACTTTCTTGGGGAATTTTTTTAAAAATTGAATTTCTAGACTAATATATACGTAGAAAGCCATGAATCATATCATATTGATTAATGAGATGAAAGTTATGAGGAATTTTGATTTGCAAACAATTATGGATTTTCTACTCCAATTAAAAATAAACTTTGAAGTCCTTTATTTAACTCAATTTTCAGTATTCTTGGAGAAAAAATAAAACCATAAGATGTAGATTGTTTATTACAACATTACAACCATTGGAATTTTTATTTTTAATTCCATAACTAAATTCTTAACAATTTTGTATTTTGAATCATTCTCTATTTTTTTCTACTTACTATTTTTTCCTATATGTTGTACAAATCCAAATGATCTAAAGTTTTTCAAGCATGAATTCAACTTGCCTTGAAGAATGAATCCAAAGAAGCGCCACCAACATGGACATTTTTTCATACAAATGTGACCTTGTGAAGTGCAGCTACTTTATTTTTTGCCAAGCCAAAAAAAACATTTTTGTCAATTTAGAGGCTTCTATCTTGCAATCCTCACGATGAAAATTTCTGAAATTTTCTCTACATTTTTTCAAACTAGTGTCTACAAGATCCTATGATCATATATGTCCAATTTTTTTTCTAAATTTGGTACTTGTATTAGAAATGGCAGTTTTGGAGCATGTTGATAAAAATATAGTCAAGGAACTTTAGAAGTTAAGTCTACATTTCATTTTGAATTAGTGATGTGAAAATTATGGGGAGTCTTGTCTTATTGGCAAATTAATGCATCTTTTAAAAAATTAATAAATGGGATTTGGTTTTTTGAATCCAGTTTTTATAATTTCTCTTCTCCCCATCTCTTCACAAAAGATTATGAAGACTAAATTATTTGCTACAAAAATTTCACTATTAATATTGACATGTTCCAATTTGATTTTAGAACTATTATTAAGATGTATTTTGTCCTTCCATATAGTACCAAGCCTACTATTAGACAATTTTTTGAATAATTAAAAAAAATTTAGTTAGTTTTAGCTCTAGTTTTTTTTATTAATTATCAACTCAATTATCTAAGATGTAGATCAAAACAAAAAATATTAGCTTGTGAGCATAAAATCAATAAGCCCATGAGCCTAAAAGTCTATTCTAAAGACACATTGTGTGTCTATATTATAAGTACCTATGTTATAGACTCTTTTCATGCTATAAGTACCTATGTTATAGGTATATGTGTTATAAATACCTTCAAATTGTTGTAGATACATACCTAAAATTAGGTTCAAGGGTCATAGGCTCATATTTGTACATGTGCTCACATACTAGCATCATTGGATCAAAACTTTGTAGTGCAAAACAATTTAAGTTAAAAAGATTCAAAGTCTAAGAATCGAGTGCAACAAACTAAGGGCAAAAAAAACATTTCAATTTCACTCTAAAATTTAATATCTTACAATCAACTTAATAAAATTTTATGGAAATTTCTCACACAATTTGTAGATAAAGTTAGTGAATTGATAAACTTTGGAAATTTACCAAATCATTGCAAAAGACTTGAAGGGAACCCTTTTGAAAAGAAACTTCTAGTGATAGAAATTTCAACATTAAAGCCTCATAAATTGTTAAAATTATAGTATTAGTTTGGATAAACATTTAACCTCTAAAGTCCCATTGTCCTTATGGGGGACAAAATGGATTTCGGGTAGGCTCCAGGCTCCTATGATCTCAATTTTTACTTAAACTTTTTGAAACTTTCTCATATGATAGAATAATTTATTAGCTTTATGGGAATATAATTTTTTTTTTCAATTGGTGCTTGGAAGCAAAAATTATGCCACAATAACCTCAAAATAGGGGAGACTGGGTAGCAAAAAAAATCTACAAAAATTGAAATTTTTTTTTTAATAAATTCTTTTTGTAGATTATATATTTTTCTAAACGGAGAGCTTTGATTCATTTCATTTGGATTGGTGATGTGAAAGTTATGGAGTTTCTTGTTTTGCAAGCAATTATAACAACCTCTTGAGAAAAAAAACAACTTTCACTTTGAATGCTAAAATCTTTCAATCTATATGGTCAAAATCACAATAAATTTACCACATGATCTAAGACAAATGTGTAACAAGATCCTATGGTTACATTCTAGAAATGTAGTTTTTTTTTAAATTTGTAGGTGAATGTAGGAAAAATGATAGTTTTGAGTGGTTTTTGACAAAAAAATGACCTTGGGACTTTAGAGGTCAAGTAATGTAGTAGATTGTAATGAAGGTCTTTTATAATATTATCAAAAGATAAAATTAAAAATTTGTCAAAGACAATAGATAGCTTGTGTGAAAAAACCAAGAATAAGAATTGTACAATAGAAGGTGACTTTAAACCTCTATCTTAAAGAAAAATCCAAATACGGTCAAAGAAAATACAAATATGTTAAAGTAATAAAAAAAATAAAAAAAATTGCTAAAAAATAATATAAGGCATTTCATCAAGAAATGAAAAAAAAAATCTTCTTAATCCAAAGAAAAAAATAGAAAAAGATTATTTTGTTATCACTTGAATATTAAATTAATTATATTTACATAGATTTAGCTACCAATTTTTTTGTACGATTTATTTATTTATCATTATAAAATATTTATCCTGATTTTTTAAATATTCATTTAAAATTTAATAACTAAAGTATTACCATACCTAATTCACACTATAATATTGACTATAACATTCACAAATGTTTGAGTTTCTAAAAGAGTCTAATTATTATATTGAAATAAATGAAATAATTAAAATGATCTTTAATTATAATTATTTATCAATCATCTTAAATTTTTAACACATTAACTATTCACAATTTATATAAATGTTTATTATAAAATTATAATATATAACATCAAAATGATTTTTGGTATTTAACATATTATGAATAACATTAAGATATATACAAGTTTTATTCCGATTTTTAGTATAATAGCCCTCCCCACAATGTTTGAGTAATTTCCATATAAGAGTTTTAGAGATTGTAGGTGACATGAATAACTAAAAATTGTGTTAGCACACTGAAATGCACTTTCAAAAACCTTAAGTTCAAATAAAAAACTATCAAACTCATAACACAATCTACTTTGCAAGTGTTGAAATGCAATTTTTTTAAAGTAGAAATTGCAAATAATTCCAAGTCAATACTTGCATACTTAGATTTTTAATGGTGAAAATCATTAAAACACTTTATACTTTTCATTGGGACCATTTTCAAAGCAAATGGATACGTACAACTTTTTAGATCTCAAATCAAGTGAAACTGATAAACTTTATTTAAAGCCGGGAAATGAAGTAAAGTTGACAAGCTTTATACTTCACTAATTGTATGTACATGAGTTTGAGGACCTCTAAATAAATCAAATATTTATCTTCTTTAGTGAAAAATGAAAGCTTCCAATAGTTAACTTTCAAAACTATCCTTAAATTTTTTTTAAATGATCAAAGGAATCTAATTGCCCACACCAAAATGAGCCTAAAACTTCAGATCGACCATATATAGTTGATTAGGCATTTAGGGATTAAACATTTATAAATTACAAATACTTATTTCAAACTCTTTTAAGTTGATTTTCATTCAAATTGTATTTTATAATTCCTAAATGAGTATTTGAAATAAGTATTTGTATTTTATAATTTTGTAATTTGTAATTGTTAGGCATTGCACTATTCAAATTAACAAAATGGTGACAAATTTTTATTAACGTGTGCCAAAATCAATTGAAAATTGTCAAAACAAACAATACAATATCCATTTCAACAAAAATTGTTGATGTTTAGTTGATTTGGTCACTATTTTCCCGGTAGTAGAAATTTCCATTACGTGGATTGCAAGATATAAGCTTTCAAATTCGTAGAAATCTTTTTTTTGGCCTTGCAAAAAAACAGGCAGCTGCACTTTATATGGAAAGAGCTCTTATATAGTCACATTTGTATGAAAAATGTTCAAAATGGTAGTGCTTCTTTCATTCATTCTTCAAAGCAAGTTAGATACATGCTTGAAAAAAATTCAGATCATTTGGAATTGTACAACATATAGGAAAAAAACAATAAGTAGAAAGAAATAGAGAATGATTTAAAATACTTAATTGTTAAGAATTTAGTTGTGGAATTGCCAATTCCAATGGTTGTTAGGTTGTAAAAAAACAATGTACACCTAATGTTTTTATTTTCTTTCAAAAATATTAAAAACTGAAGTAAAATAAAGGACTTCAAAGTTTGTTTAAGAATAGGGTTTCCATAACTAACCACAAACTAAAACTCCTCATAAATTTTGATTCATTGATCAAAATGAAATGATTAAAAGCTTTCCATGTAAATATAAATGACAAAAACCAATTAAAAAATTTTGTTCATGAAAAAAGTGATTTAAAAACATCTACAAGGAGTGCCCATTTACAAATAAAACAACATGTTAGGCCATAATTTTTGCCTCATATTTCCAAATGTCTTAAAATTTTAGTGCACATAAAAATTATTCTTCATCCACACCTTCTATTAAAGTTTAGGCCAAAAACATGAAAATCTCTAATCACACGTACATGCCCAAGATTGCTATGCTACCAAATTCAACAAGCTAATCCTTTAGGGGATAATCTAAAGATATCTTTTAATTCCAACTCTAATTTTTGTATTGAATTTTTTCTTTAACTACCCATAATTACATCTCTTTAATAACCATTGGAGCATCTAACCATTTCAAACTAATAGAATTTTGATGGGTTCAATTAATGTACAATGACATAATTTTTTCAATTGATTGATAAATAAAATTACTTATAGGAGATCAACAAAAAATACAATATAAAAACTAGAGTTGGAGTTATACAATTCAATCATAGTAGAGTTAGAGTTATAGAATTTTTTATATCTTTCGCTTATCTGTAATCATTGAAGCACTATCTAGAATTACAATGAACTACTCCAATAAATGATCTTGAGCATGTAATTTCTTCTTTACTTGGTTGGTATTGAGTGTGTGTTTACACCCAAAAACTTTGGATTCGAGTCCAAACAAATGAAGTGTTTTGATTGGAACTCTAGGTTGATACCATAGCTATCTTCCAATGAAAACACTCTATTTCTTTGGGCTCCAACCCAAAAAAATTGGGTGTAAACGGCCCTAAATACATACTAGTATAGCTTGTTTATGTTATATTTGAAATAGATCTATATGTTTGAGTTTGTGAAGGTACTTCCATGCGCAATATGGTAGAACCACCCATTACCAAACATGCATCCATACCCAACTTGTAAGGTGCATCTATTCCAACCAAGACTGGAACAAGTTTCCAACCAAAGTTTAGAATGTGATTTTTTCTCCTTTGCAATGTTGGGACTATAAAGTCATGACACATGTCTTGATGTAGTGAGCAAGAAAGTAGGGAGTAGTGAGCAAGAAAGTAGTTATGGAATGATTGAAATTAGAAGACTTTATATATTGGATATGGGTTGAGGCCAACTTTTGGCTTCCAAAATTCATAGTAATTTGATTTTAAGGAAAAAATTGACAAAAAATTGACAATGCCCATCATTTCTATTTTTCTACAAGGCAATAAATTTATAGTGCCTTCTACTGCTCCTGAACATGTGCATAATCACTTAAATGGTCGACACAGATGTGTTAGGTACTTATTATTACTTTCTTTGATTACTTTCATTTATAAAAATAGAAATAAATATAATTATCCTTTAAATTTTATATACATGCTATATATGGGAGTAATTTCAACAACTGATGACTTGGTGACAAACACAAGTTAGATTAGTTAATTATACGTTAATTCCCTAATAGAATAGTGCATTTCCAATCTTGAATCTTGTTCTGTCCCCTTCTCCAATTTTGTTTCCTATAAAGTACATTTAAATAATCCTTTTGAGGTTCTTTTCTAGTCCATAGCCAAATGAATTGACCAATCAAATTCTTGTTTTGAAACTTTAAGAGGTTAACTAAGGAGAGTTTTTTTTACCAATAACTATTCCAAAATTGTCATTTCTAGTGCAAAGAGCTACAATGATTTTTTTGACTTGTACTAGAATGTACCAAATTTTATTGACTAAGTAAATTGTAAGATCTTAGTGTTCATAGTGAAAAGCAAATATTCTTTTATACATGGATATACTAGGTTTCACACTTTGAATCCTCTTAGCATGTAATTTAGTCTATATAGTTTTGAGGTTTAAATCTTTATAGTGGATATTTGAATTGGAAATCTAGGAAAAATTTCAAAAACAAAAAAACTAATTCTCAACTTAGACAAAATGTAAAGTGAATATAAACACAAGATGGAAGACAAAATTAAAACCTTACTAGTTTTAATATGAAAGTGAAACATGATAATTCTAATGATGAGATTGTTTTATCATGTAATCTATCCCCTATAGACCTTTTTGTTTGAAAATTGTGAAAAATAAGTTCAAAAAATGACTAGTTTTTTTATGAAGATGCTCCATAACTTTCACATTAATAATCCAAATCGAACAGATCAAAGTTTTTTATATTGGCACACATATATTATTTGAAGAAATATAGATTAAATCATTTTTTTAAATTTGTTTTCTACTCAAGCTAAGAACCATGTATCTAAAATGACATAGTTTTTTTTTTCAAGTATTGATTGAAAAAAATCATATTTCTACAAAAATATGTATTTGAAACTAGAATTCCGTTGTTTTCTGTGCTACCAATGACACTTGATTGAAGGTGTGAGGACCCTGTTTTGGGTTCATAAGACTTAAATGATGGAAATTTTAATATAGATTTTAGAGCTTAGGGTTGCTTCACACTATGGCCAACCAAGTTGAAAGGCCATGGGATTGAGTGGCCAAACTTTGTTGAGAGTCCAAACAAATGAGCAATAAATAGGCAGTTAAATATAAGGATTGGAGTCTTTGGCTGGTCATAGTGTGAAGTCTCCAAAAGCCAAGTCCAAAGTCCAAACCCTTGGCAATGAACTCCCACGACCTCTCAACTTGAATGGCCAAAGTGTGAAGCCTCCAAAGGCCAAGCCCAAAGTCCAAACTTTTAGCAATGAACTCCCACCTATCAATCTAACGGTTGAAATCTTGCCATAAGTTGATGGCCTCTCCGCCATAGTTTGGGTCTCTATTTTTAGTCAATCCAAAACTTCCTTTGAGAGTCTATCGCCATGTAGGCAATTTATTGCCACATAGGTAGTTGGAGGGTGATGGGCTTTGGACTTGTGCCTTCTAGTGTGAAGGGTCAAGAGGCCAAACTTTTGGTTTCTTAAAATTTTATTGGTGGAAATCCACAGCCTCTCGACCTTTGGCCATACTGTGAAGTGGACCTTAGAAAGCATTAAATTTCTTTTAGAATTTTTCTTTCAATGATACTCTTCAATTATTCATTAATTTTACTTAAAATATATAATTTTTTTTGAAGTACTTACTAGCAATTTGGAAAAGTGAATTTATAACCATTGAGTGTTGATTTTCTAATTTAGAATGCTACAATGATGGAATATGTATCGTGATGTTTGACATTAAACATAAACCTAAAGAGATTACAAAAAATTGGACCATCAATTGCATTTAATATGAATTGTTTCACGTTCTATTTTAAAATTCACGATAATTATAAAAAATTCCAAATAATGTAAAATTTTTACAACTAGTATAAGACATGTAATCACATTTGTAAAAATATAAATACACATTTATAGATACCTATAGTATGAAGTTTGAAACCCTATATTTTAAAGGTGAGTTGACTAACAATTGGCGTTGAACTTTGTATTTGTCAATACAAATCTCCAAAGATGCCCCTCTAGATGCAAAGTGAACCCTTAAATTCAACTCTAATATTTTCAAGTCCAAATTCCAATCCAAATTTTATAACATTTGTTTCGGAAATTAATTGAACTCTAAGGTTCCCATTGGTTTCCTCAAATTACTTTTCAACTCCCTCATTTGAAAAGACATAGGATTCTCTATGGGCTTTAATTTTAGTTGTATAACTTCAAAATTCCATTATTTTCATCGTGGCATCATTCCACCATTTTCTTAATTTGACTTCAAAGATATTCTATGGTTACAAAGTAGACCCTATATTTGTCATTATAGAAATCCCATTGGTTGGTTCAAAAACCTTTCAATGCTCAGATTATTATTTTCTAATCCTAATTTTTTTTGTCTTTTGTTTTATAAATTAATTGAATCCAAAGGTTCTCATTGATTTTCTTAAAACCTTTTGAACTTCTTCAATTGAAAAGACACTATCAATGGGCTTCAATTTTAGTCTTGTGACTTCAAAATTCCATCATTTTTATTGTTAGGAAGACCACTTAGTGTTTCTATAACATATCATATGTGTTCAAGTTATTTTTGGGCCCCTTATTTATTTTTTAATAAACTATAATTTCAACCTATAATTTTGAGCTTTATTTAATAATGACTATGGATTTCTATTGCCAAAAATTCCCAACTCAAACAACATATGAAATGATTTCTAGAATAGGTTGAAAAATGAATTGAAATGGCATGTTTTTCAACTCAAATAATTATAGAGAATGCATTTAGATGACCATTGCATCATCATTCAAGAAAAATGAACTTTCACAAGAGATTGATTTTTAGCAGTTTTTTTTTCATTTTTTAGACAATTTTTTTTTAATATAATATAAGGGTGTGAAAGTTATTTTCAAGTGTACAATGTATCTCTTTACTTCAAAAATTTGTAACTAATTATAGTTTACAAATAAAAACATCAATAATTCAAAACACAAACTTCCAAAGTAGAAAAATCTACTCATATTTTTTCTTTTCCTTTTATTTAAGTCTTAGGATATAACTTACGTAGGATTTTTTAAAATCTTAACACACGTAGTTTCTAATGGAAACTCTAAATGATTCCCTCGAGTTTTTGTCTTGCCTTCATTTCACCATTAGTTTATAATAAAAATTTGATGTTTCTTTGGATGAAAGTCAATCATACCTAACATCCCAATTAAACTTCCTAAAATTTCATGTTGTTTTCATTAGTTTTTATGGTCAATATTCTCAGTGGGTTCAAATCAGGTTCCTCTAATCTAGATCCATAAAGTAACCAAACTCTAAAATCTCCCACCTCCTCAAATGTACACTATTAGTACATATTGCTTTTTCATTGTACCAAAAATATACAAATATTTAGTGTACATTCTAGGAAGTGGGCGATTTTAATGACCATTGCATTTCGACTTTAGAAATTCATAACTAATTTCACAAAGCTCCATAAAACATGAAACGATTTCGATTAGATGCCAATTTCATTTGTCTTTTAAGGAAGTCTTACTAAAAAAAATATTTCAAGAAGTTTCACCTCTCCAAATTCAGGTTCAACTCTTAAATGGATGCTTCATGGACCTCCTACCTTACCTTCTAAAGGTATGTTCGCACTTGGTGCTAAAGGTGTAGTTAGTGAGGGTCTTAGGAACAAATTTAGACCTACTTTTGGACCAGATTCACATTCCAGACAACACCTCTAACCCCAAGTGGGAACATACCTTAAAAGTCTTGCTAACAACTAAGGTAGGCACCCCCAAAATGGCACCTGACCTTAAAGTGCCATCTACAGGTTGTGTACATTTCCAAAATCAATTATGTACTTATTTGGATGGAGTGCTTTCAGAAACAAACTTTGACCCTTAATAACTTTTGCATACAGTGTCCAAATGCCACGTTTTCTAGTACGTGGAACCTCCTTTCACTTGCCAACAACAAGAATATATGAAATTTGACCAGTCTAAGGTCGAACCACCCATTCTCGATCAAGGACCTAATTGCGATCAAATGTAAAGACCGTATTCATTTTAGAACTTAAATGTTCTCATGCCATAGATAGCTTATGGTTTGTTGACCAAAACCTTAAACTATCTATAATGTAAGAACATTTAAGTTCTAAAATGAGTAGCATCTTTACATTTGATTGCAATTAGGTCCCTGATCGGGAATGGGTGGTTCGACCTTAATAGTAGTAACTAAGCTCGGTAGCAAAAAGTGGCGGTTTTGGGTGTACCCACCGTAGCACTTTTGAATCAAATTTCATGATTTGTGTGCCTGCGAAGGTTTTTTACAGTTTTTTGGGGCAAAGAAGTTGATCAAGGAATGCTACCTGATCTCAAATACTTTTTCTAAGAGCCAATCACTGTACAGTACAACATACCAGCAGGGGAAAAGAGAATTCCAAAAGAAGTTATGTTCCTCTCCTTTATGGAATGTTTTCGCAAGTACACTGATTTTGTCCCGTTAGGGCATATGATGACACTAATTTAACAAAAGCTCCACTATTTGGAAATATTCAGTAAATTAGTGTAGGCTGAAATACTGCACCCCCCAATAGGACAAAAATCAGTACTGTACTGTTGTTTGACCTCGATATGACATTAGGCTTTCGAAGAAAATATGGAATGTCAAACTCCAATTCATTCTTAGTACATAAAATTGATACAATAAACTTTCTTAAAACCGACTCCGTATTAGCCACCTACTAAGATAGGAGTCCCTATTTGTGTCTCAATTTAAAAGCCAACCTACTTGTGCCACTGTGTATCAATAATGTACATTACAAATATTCAAATGTATACTATTGGTACATAGTGGCACAGACACTCACATGGCACAAATATGTTCTCTTACTTCTTTAAAAAAAAATGCCCCAAACTGCAAACTTAGAGGAATTGCAAACTCAGAAGGAACAATTTGTATCAGAAGTTTCTTTGGTGGCATCAAAATGAAACAAGCAGAAAGAGTCTGTTCCTAATATGAACATTTTCTAGTCTTACCGTTGTGTGATGTATACGAATATTAAATGATTTTCCGCATGTCTTATTTTACCCACAATAGGATCTTAATTTTCAATTTTGTTACGAAAACCACAGAATTCTTAATTTCTACATCAAAAGAAAATATGTAATATAGTCCAAGGTAAAAATTATTGTAATTTGGTAGCATATTTTGCACCTCTACATTAAAAAAACCAAAAACATCCAGTGTTCGACAGCATTGAACAAAAGGCTTGAATCGAGTGCATTGCGAGCAAGGTCTGCATTGGACTTCTTATGCATTGACACAACTGCGTGAATGGGTTCCCGCTGCACAAAGTGTGAAGTGAGTTCCATTACACAAGATTCTCTCCATGAACAGACAGGGACAGGATTCTCTAGATATGGAGAGTCAAATCCATAGCTAGTTCCTGCACTAAAGAACAGTCAAACAAACGAAACAACGAAATCAACAAGACAGTCTCTGACCAAGGATCGGAGGTGCTTTACAACGAAATTACAAGCGAAAACAAGCAAATTAATTCCCGAGTTGAAAGCTGCAGAAAGCGATCCTTCCGGATTTCAAAGGAGTTCCTTCCCACGCTGTTCATGTGTTGGTATCAGTTGAGATTGACTAAGACAGTACCGGTGATTCATTCACTGCCACCCAGCTTGCTTACGTAATTGCTTGTGAAACAGTCGAAGTTGAAATGGACATCCCCGCAAAATGAGGGTCAGATTTCCAGCTCATCATTCACACTCTTGGTACTATCACTGGCATAAAATCGTCTCCATCTAATAAGTTTCACGTTGAAATGCATGGATCCCTTGCCTCGAAACCATTTTTTCTCCAGCCCATGCCAACAACGAGATGCAGCCTTGAAAGTCCTCCAAACCTCAAGAGGTTCCGCTAGTAATATGAATCATTTACTGCTGCATTGTGTGTGTTCGAAGTTCTTACAAATTAACTTCAGGTTTGTCGCCCGGAATTTGGTACAAGAAAGTTGTTCTCGAGAGTAGGGACGATCAACTCATATAAAGCTCTGCAGGTTTCGTACGTCCAATTCATTAGGTTTTATTTGAGAGCGTGAGCGGTAGTAAGGGTTTGCGAGAATCATAACTCGAGACAGATTTTTTCTTGTAGAAAAAGTTGCAGCCTCTGACTTGAAGTTCGTCGCAACCGCACAAGACGTTATAATGTGCGTAATGATCCCGTAGGAAAATCTGCTGCAAATGCTGAGTTTATTTGGTTGATGGTTTCACTTCTCAATTGCAAATATCCTGCCCTCTGTACAGCTGGTGAGATTTCTCTTTCCGCGACTCTTTTTTTTTGTGAATATCCAATTCTTTGACATAGATTAGCTTTTAGGGCTTCTGGATATCGTGAAGCAACAATTCCTTCTCTCTGCAGATCTTCGTAATTCGGGTCAAGTTGAAGCAGCAAAGCAACTAAGAGGACTCCCATTGCAAACTATGTCATCGGTACGCCCTAAACCTTCCCAGGGTTTTGCTTTTCAATCAGAGCGATGGATGGGTTCGCGGGAACAAACTTCTTCCCGAACAAATCCAGCAATTTAGACAGGATTGATCCAGTTACTCGTTGGCTGAATCCCCTCTTGATGATTTCGCTAGTCCCTGCGACCCTTAGTAGGATGTGCCTCTGCCTGCTTGTCATGGAACGGAAAAGAGGTGGGTTACGACCATTAACTTCATCTTCTAATCGATGTGGGAGTGACGACGTTACCGTCAGCTAGGCGCAGGACATGAGAAAGAATTACGTCGATGGGAGCCAGTCTCTGGCGCGGGTGTCTTCAGCATCGACAGAGACAGATTATATTCCTGCTACGGTGCCGTTCGACTGGGAGACTGCGCCCGGGAGATCTGCAGCTGCAGAGCGTGAGATCATTGAAGCGCCCTCGTTACCGCTTCCTCCTGGAAGACGACCAAAGGATGGATTCTTCCTCCCAATTTCCAGGTCAGTACAGCGCACCAATTTGCTGAATGAAGAGGGTGGAACCGACTCATCACCCAGGGAGAGGAGACCGTTCAATCTGAAGTTCCCTGGCTCTTCGAAGAAGACTTTGTTCAAAAGCCGAAAGCAAGGAAAAGTCCGCCAGCATGCGGATTGTGTTGAAGACACAGGTAGCTTTTTCAATCCTTTATCTGCCCATAGATTTGGCTCGAGAATCACGAGGAGAGTGCTTGTGGAGTCCCACAAGAGTCCATCCTGTTTCGCACAGTGCTTGCCGGTTGGAAGGAAAGCATCTTCGTTGCACATTGATCATCACAGGGGCAGAGGATTGGATGCTGTACAAGATTCAGATGGGGAAGAACATTATGCCACTCCCCGCTCATCGGCCTCCTCGGGATCTGCTCTGTCATCACCCCGTCATGGACATGGGAAAATGCGAGATTCATCCATAACTGGAGCTGGGAAGCAGTTACAGGTACCAAGCAGTCGATTTAATATGGCATCCATGTTGATAGCTTTGTTTCCTTCTGAATCAGATGATTCTGATGAATATAATCAAGCAGAAGCTGTTGATGGAGGCCATAAATTCACTGAAGATGATGGTGGCGAAGTCAGGATCTCTGAACATTTGTCAACACCGAGGGCCCCCATCTCCAATTCTCCCAGAAGTGGGAAGCTCCAACAGATCAGATCTGGCAGTGACGATTTCACAAACATGTCCGATGAGAGACATACCTTCGCGGATTGTGAGGGCAAAGTCGCTGATGTCTATTCTGTAAGCGAACCTCCAGACAGGGAATTACGTCTCTCGCCGACTAGGAAATCACCTCAATCCTCATTTTCATGGAAATCAAGTGATCAGATTAGGGAAAAACTGGATCCGCTCGCGACTTTTCTGACGGTGAACGAGCAGGAACCTGAGGAGTTTCCAAATAAGAGGTCTGAACAGATTGACGGGGAAGAAGACATCAAGCGCCGAGGAAGTTGCAGCTCGCTAGTATGGAGCCTTACCTCAAGTCTTAGCGACTGTTCATCATCTTCAAATCACTCACGCAGGTCCACTGGCCAAAATGTTGTACTTCTGGACACAGCATCTAGTAAGGTGGTTTTGCCAACGCCACGGTCCTCATGTGGAAGTTCAGATTTTCCCGTCATCAACAGCTGCAGCCTTGATAACCCGAAGGCTGAAGTTGATAGAGGTAGATCGCCCTCGGCCTGTGCTACTTTAACTGCTAAGTCTTCTTCGCTTGGAACGGATTCTTTTGAAGAGCGATTGGAGCGGAACATTGCCATACCCAAAGCCTTCAGAACTGAGAGCATGAAGGTCCCTAGCAATTCGCCCCTGTGGTTGGAAGAGCTGAAATCCTCCTCTCTATGGCCAAATCGAGCTCAAGAGATGTTCCCTCAAGGCGATGCTGGTAACCGAGACAGTGGCGATGAATATGGCGAAGATATAGAGCACAGCAGCACGGACTCGTTTGAGTACAGGACTCCGAGAGCGGGCTCGTCAACCCCGTCAATAAGCTCTCCAGTCCTCCGCAGTTTAAACACATCCCCCAAACCTGCAACATGGGTGGTGTCAGAGGAGGTGCTTAAGTCGTCCTCTATGTTCCAGCGCAAGCTCCAGCAACAACAGAGCCACAAGTCGCCGCGAAGCTCATTCATGTTGGATGAAGAGACCGCCGCAGTACCGAGCCCCAGTATTGCTTTCGAACAAATTAGTGTCACAGCTACCAGATTACCCACAGGGACACCCGATGAATGTCACGCAAATTCCCCAGATTATGGTTCCAAACGTCAAGATCTCGCAACCGCACTTTCAGAAACGTCAAAGTCCGGTTCCGAAGAGATGAGCAAAGAGGTTCAGGAGGAGTCCAAGAATGGAGTTGGATCCTCTGGCACATCGTTTCCAATATATCTGCGTCGAAGAGGAAGCGCGATCATCACAGGCACAGCAATTTCAAGGTAACGGAAGGGTATGCAACAGGTAATCCTGTCAATACTGAAGTAAATTATCATCATCTATCTGAAGCTCCGTGTTCCAATCCTTGATTTCCAATTAGAAAGTTCTCACCGTGAATGCTCATTCTGGAACGCATGAATCGTGTCGAGATGTGACAGTGACGATGGATTTGGGGAAGATTCTGATAATAGCAGCACGGACTCATTTGAGATGCATGCGACTCCGAGAGCAGTCTTGCCGATACAGTCACGGAACTCGCCAGTCCTTTGCAAATTCAGTGTATCCCTGGAACCTGAAACATGGGTGGTGTTTGAGGAATTGTTTGAAGAGGT
Organism: Antitrichia curtipendula; assembly: GCA_951230915.1. Lineage (NCBI taxonomy): Eukaryota > Viridiplantae > Streptophyta > Bryopsida > Hypnales > Leucodontaceae > Antitrichia > Antitrichia curtipendula. The sequence goes on along the minus strand of OX579640.1, from coordinate 20,695,228 downwards.
TCGTAACTCGTCCTCTTCACTCCAATGCAAGCTCCAGCGACAACTTCAGATCATGGGCTTGCAAACCAAGTCACTGCACGGAGCAAACCATTTTGAGAATAGGAGCACGAACTCATTTCAGCACGGGACTCGAAGAGCAGTGTCGTTGACACCATCACTGGACTCTCCCATCTTCTCCAAATTTAATATATCCCTAGGACGTGAATCGTGGCTGGTGTATGAGGAAGTGTGAAGAGAAGCCCAAGTAGGCCTGCTCGCTCAGGTGACAACTCGACAGGCTCATAGGCTTGCAAACCAAGTCCCTGCATGAAGCCAACCATGTGTCAAGAACTGGGCCATGCTAATTCCGAACCCTCTGCAAGTAGGGCAATGAAACAATTGTAGCGAAAAAGATGAGCAAGGAATGGCTCTACAGACTTGTATTGGAGTATGGTAGGTATAGACTAGCTAAGAAAACAGAAATTAAAACATGTGAAAGCACATCAAATTCAATTGTCATACTTATCACATTTTCCAGATTTCTTTGTCATGACACTACAAGTACTCTCTTCCCTTTTTTCTCATAGAAAATTTCTTCCTAATGATCACAAACATTTGTCAATATATTGTAAAATAACCTCCATGTCTAAGAAGTCCTCATTATCAATCATTGGATCACAGATACTCTCTATACTTTTTTTTGATCGTGAGACGACAAAGGTTGGAAGAATTTGACATGGTGAACTCAAATTGGACTACGTTGCAAGGTTGCTTTTATAACACTTACGTATTTTGGTCTCTATTTCCACCTCCTTCACATTTCTTGCACTCGATACAAATTTTTAAACTCTTCAAGAATCCACAAACAGAACTATCATAGCCAAAGAGACTATCTATCTCATAATAACACTTCCCAAACATGAAGTATATTATAGCCTCCTTGAAAACAAAAAAATGACACAAAATCTCAATATGACTATCAAAAATCAATTCTTCCATTGAATAGGCTACAAAGTTCCTCAAAAATAAATGCTTCTATTTTTTTGCATAACGAGACTAACAATTGTAGTAAGCTTCCAAACCTAAACCAACTAGACAATAATTTGACTAATTTAAATTACCTCTACAAACCTTCATCATTGGATCACAACTTGAATACTTGGCAACAAATTGTTTACAAGGCATATAATTAGGGCTAATTACTAAAAATAAAAAATTCTATGATAAACTACTCATTAGATATCAAAACAACTAAATCAACAAACTCTTTGACATATGGCAAAGCAAATCATGCTTGTGTCCAAATTTTTAGCATCACGTCACATTTGGACATCATGCCATCCATTGAAATGTTCAGATTCAACCCTAGTGTCCGTCAAAATTATGTCTGCTAAAAAAAATTAATTTTTTGGACGACTTGTCCCTTTAAATATAAATAAATAAAATTCTTCATAGACATAATCCTTACACATCAAGATACGTCCAAACAAACAATGACAGATGATTGCATCAGTTCATTATTCAGAGTTCCATATAGACATTACATGCAACTTCAAGCTTTTACACAAAACCACATTCCAAAGCCATTGTTTTCTTTGCCACCCCAAGTTCTAAAACCATCTTCACCATTGTCCCTTCAAAGGCTATAAATCCCACTAAGGTAAAACATCCCATTACGGACCAAATGGGGAGTTTGCCCACTTGTCATTTTTGAAATTTTCTATTTTTTTTTCTAGAGAAAGTCAAGTAATAGAAATGGTGAGAGCATTTGAAATTGTATTTTTTTTGACAAAGTGTGAATTTATTATGAAATTCTGAAGTGTTTAGACCACGGTCTAAAAGAGTCTATAGACTACCCCAAAACCAACCAAAATTGATCCATAACGCTCATCTTACTCACCTATTGAGGTCACAATATTTTCTAACATAGAAGACGTGAAAAAGGCACTTCCTACAGTGAACTAACACTAAAAAACTGAAAGTTCCTATTGTAGTCACTAATCACTCCATTCCAGTTAGCTAAGACATTGAATGTGGCCCAAATCTCAATAACTAAAAGAAAACCATAATGGGGTCATTCTTAGGAGTCCGTAATGGATAAAAGGTCCGTAATGGGTTGTTTTACCTTATAGATCTTCTTCCTCGCCCCTTCCAAGGCTATCCTTGCCCTTTTTAGTGCATTACAAAATGAAATTAATCAAAATCTTACAACTTGCACAAAGCCAACCACAAGTCAAGAACTTGTGTTGTGCTAAATTATGAACCTTTTGGAAATAGTGTAATAAAGTAGTTGTAGTCAAACACTCAGCTCTTCCATTGAACATGCCACATAATTCTTCAAAAACAAATGCTTCTATTTTTTTACATAATGAGACCAACAAGTGTAGTAAATTTCCAAACCTAAATCAACTACACAAATATTTGACTCAATAAATTACCTCTACAAATCCTCATCACTGGGGTGCAATCTCTCAAAAGAGACTAGTAATGGAAACAACAAATGCACTAGCTTGGCAATTGAGCTTGGCATGTGCATGAGAGCACTAAAGATGCTTTGTCCAAGGCTGGAAATATTTGACAATAAGTTTCTTACAAGGCATACAATTAGGGTTAATTACTAAGAATAAAAATTATAGAATAAACTACTCATTGGATATCAAAACAACTAAATCAACAAACTCTTTGACATATAGCAAAGCAAGTCATGCTTGCGTCTGGTTTTTTACTCTCACATCACATTTGGACATCATGGCATCTGTCGAAATGTTCACATTCAACCCTAGTGTCTATGAAAATTATGTTTGTTAAATTAAATTTTTTGGATGGCTTGTCCTTCTAAATAAAATAAAATAAATTTTTTTACAAACGTAATCCTTATGCATCAAGATATGTCCCAACCAACACTGATAGACATCCTAATGCAGAAAGCCTACGTCACATTAGGATAGAAAACCTTGGATTGCATCAATTCATTATTTAGAGTTCTATACCAACATTCTATGCAACTTAACCCCTAAAGGACCAAACACCGTTTTTTGACAACATAGCGTTTTTGGGCAGCTCACCACGAATGGAATTTTTATTTTTTTTCTTTGAAATTTTCACACAAGATGTGCCCGAGGAGTAGCTTTAGGGCCCAACAATTTTCATAACTTTTGACCACATGGTTAAAAAGTTATGGTATGATATGTAGTTTTCATTGTTTGGCGGGCAGCCCGGGCAGCGAAAAAAACTTCTTTAAAAATCATTTTCTAGAGAAATGAAAATTTGAAATTGGTTCTCTAGATTTATGTGCACAAGGAAAGCTTTGAATCATTCCACTTTGATTTATGAGATGAAAGTTATGAGGAATTTTAGTTGTGGGTAGTTTGCGGGTAGTTATAGAATCTCTACTCTAAAATAAACTTTGAAGTCCTTTATTTAACTCAATTTTCAATATTTTTGGAAAAAAATATAAACACAAGGTTTAGATTGTTTATTACAACATTACAATCGTTTGGATTGGCATTTTTCAATTCCATAATTAAATCCTTAACAATTTAGTGTTTTGAATCATTTTCTACTTCTTTCTACTTACTATTTTTTTCCTATATGTTGTACAATTCCAAATGATCTGAAATTTTTCAAGCATGTAGCTAACTTGCTTTGAAGAATGAATCCAAAGAGTTACCACCATTTTGGACATTTTTTCATACAAATGTGACCATGTGAAGTGCAGCTGCCCGGTTTTTCGCAGGGACAAAAAAAGGGTTTTTGTCACTTCAAATGCTAATATCTTGCAATCTACACGGTGAAAATTTCTGAAATTTTTTCCACATCTTCTCAAACTAGTTTACTACAAGATCCTACGGTTATATGTGTCCAAAAATATTTTTTTTCCAAAATTTGATACTTGTACTAGAAATGGCAGTTTGGGAGCGTTATTGTAAAAACATAGTCAAAAACCTTTAGGGGTTAAAAGTTTCCACAAAAAACTAGACTTCAAGGCCTTCGTCAAGCCCATCTTCACCCTTGTCCTTTCCAATGTGGCACAATAAGAAATTTCTTGAAATCTTACAACTTGCATGAAGTCATTGAACCATTTGTCAAAAACTTATGCCATGCTAATTTTGAACAGGCCGTTGCAAATATAGTAATCAAGAAATTGTAGCAAAACATTAAGCTATTCCATTGAACAGGCTGCAGAGTTCTTCAAAAACAAATGTTTGTATTTTTTTTGCATAATGAGACTAATGATTGTAATATGCTTCCAAGTAAACACTGATTTTACTCATTAAAGACTCTTAAGCATAGTCTTAATAGATGTAGTTGATCATTTTTATCTTTGTAAAGGTGGAGCCTATGACCATGTCGTAGTTTCAAATCTCTATGTTTCATGTGATTTTTAAGTAATAAAAATCACATGTCTTCTAGAATTGTAAAATTTTCAAATATTTTTGTGAAAATTTTAAAACTTTAAATTTTTAATAAAGATAAAATTAATATTAAATATATAATGTGCCAAAAAAAATTCAAAATAACTAGCTGTTTATTACAATATATTAATAAGATGACTAGTGTGATATAGCTTCAAGTCGGACATCAAATAAAACCTTTGCCTTTATAGAGAGGCTTTTTTTTCTTCCTTAGCATTAAAAAACTTGAACCAAATTCTACTTTGGATGTCCACTTTTAAAATAGAATTTTCCATAGTAACTATTCTAGCAATTGCTTTGAAAATTGCAAGGCCTACCTACTCAATGATTTAATAGAGCTTTTATGCCACTAAATCCCTAAAAGACCTAATCCATTGCAAAATAGTCAAACATCATATTTGAGCTAAATCTAGCGTTTTAGATTGCATTCAAACAAAAATCTCACATTTTTATTGCGTGATATTGTGAAATGTATCTTAGTAAGAAGATTTTATTTATTTTGTAAAGAATTGTCATTATTATAATTTAGTAGCAAAAAACAGAAATAAAATAGTAAATATAGCAAAAAAATCCAATTAATTTGAATTCTTTTCAAGAGACACAAGTCACAATGGAGATTGGTGTGAAAATTTATCACTTAATTACTTAATATATTTTACATCCAAAATACACTTGCCAATGACCTTTAACCCCTAAAGCTGAACCAAGGCCTTTTCTGTGCCAAGAAACACTCAAAATTGTCATTTCTATAGCAAAGAGTAAAAAATTTGAATTTTGTTTGCACATCTAACCATAGGATATTACACCTAATTAGTGTAAGAATGTGTGAAATAAATTTCAGAAATTTTGACCACATAGCTTGCAAAATATTTGAGTTTAAAGTGAAAAAAACAAGTTTTTTAGCACATTGCGGGACTAGATTATTTGACTTTCAACCTTCTTAAATTAAATTTTTTGCACTACAAAGTTTTGAGCTTTAAATATTTATTGTGTGGAATTGAGTTGAGAGTCTAGGGGAAAAAAATTTGAAACAAACTTACTTTTTATTTTATTTTATTTTAATCTTTTTTGATACATTGAGATCTAACAAACCATGAGGCGTTTGGCGGCAATCTTGGTATCGCTTGAAAGTTCTTGGCAAGGAGGGGCCCACGGACTTTGTTTCATGGCATTTGGACAAACGGTGTGAAAGTTATTGAATTTCAAATTTTTTATGAATTTTTTATGAATTTAAATTATCTTTTATTGTGCAAAAAATCATAATTTTCATTTTGCTCATCCAAACGCTACAAAACAAAGTTCTTGCACTCCTTTGTGAATAAAGCTTTGTATTTGTTACAATTTTGTAACGTTTGGACTTGTAGTATGAAAGTTATAGATTTTTTTAGTTAAATTATTTTTTATTTGTTTATTTTGAAAAAAACCATAACTTATGTACAGCATGTCCGAATGCACAAAATAAGGCTTGCACTCTTTTGTGCATAAAGCTTTTTATTTGTAGTAAGAACACAACCTTTTATACTACAGTGTAAAAGTTATTGAATTTTAAAATTCTAATAAATTAAAAAATTATAGAATTATTTTTAATTTTTTTGACTGTGGCAATGGCACATGACACATTAGTAGGTATGAAAGAAGAAAAATCCAAATTATCAATATCTTTAAAATTGAATTAAAATGCACTAATCTCAATGGTGAGATTGTTTTAGGAAGCAAATTAAACCATGAGGAATTTTTTTTTTTTTAAATTGTAAAAATTGCATTTAGAAATGAATCCTACAAGTTAAATTTTCAAGAAGATGCTCTAATTGCCCTCAGAACAAGATTGTTCACAACTCTCTCATTACAAATCCAAATGGAATGAATCAAAGCTTTCCATGTAGACAAAATATAATCAATGAGAAAAAAAATTATAAAAAAATTCAATTCAATTTTTTGTTGCCCCCTCTTCCCTATTTAAAGCTTATTTGGGCATAATTTTGGTTCCTGGTCACCAATTGAAAAAAACCCATATTCCTTTGAAGCTAATCAGTTTTTCTATCTTCAAATAAATTTCAAAAATATTTGACAAAAATTCAGCCAGTAGGTTACTGCCCAAAATTCCATTTGTCCCACAAATGGACAATAGTCCTTTAGGGGTTAAATCAAATGCCATTGTTGAGCTGAATTTATTCTTTTATATAACTTACGTATAAAATTTTGATATTTTTCAATGTTGAAAGAATATATTCTCTATTGGATTTGACTTTTTCAGAGTTTTTGATGAAAAAAATAAATTATTGTGATTTTCAAAGGAAAAAAGAAAAGAAAAAGAAAACTGAGTCAATTATAATATATATTAGGATAATTTGAAATTTTGTAATTTAGATTTGTAAATTTAAAAAAAAAAATCAAAAAAAAAATCTACATAATATTATATAATTTGGATTTTAACATATATAACTTGCAATACAATCATCCTTTCAATTTAAATGGAGTAGAAAAAAATCCTATCAAGCTTCTTTTTTATAGAATAAAATAAATTCCAAAAGTGTTCAATTTGAAATTTGCAATTAAGGTTAACCAATGTACATCTACTTTTGCAACATGCAAACCTTCAAGGATTAGATATTGTAATTTAGTGTACAAACTAATTCAACTACACACGACTCTCTCTCCAAAACACAAAAAAATTGGCTTGACAAGAATGTCAAGCCAAGTAAGCCTCTTCGCTTAACCCCTAAAGGTTTTTGACTCTGTTTTCACAAAAAACGCTCCCAAACAGCCATTTCTAGTACAAGTACCAAATTTTGGAAAAAAAATATTTTTGGACACATGTAACTATAGGATCTTGTAGTAAACTAGTTTGAGAAGATGTGGAAAAAATTTCAGAAATTTCCACTGTGTAGATTGCAAGATATTAGCATTTGAAGTGACAAAAAACCTTTTTTCGTCCCTGCAAAAAACCGGGCAGCTGCACTTCACATGGTCACATTTGTATGAAAAAATGTCCAAAATGGTGGTAACTCTTTGGATTCATTCTTAAAAGCAAGTTAGCTACATGCTTAAAAAATTTCAGATCATTTGGAATTGTACAAGATATAGGAAAAAAATAGTAAGTAGAAAGAAGTAGAAAATGATTCAAAACACTAAATTGTTAAGGATTTAATTATGGAATTGAAAAATGCCAATCCAAACGATTGTAATGTTGTAATAAACAATATACACCTTGCGTTTATTTATTTTTCCAAAAATATTGAAAATTGAGTTAAATAAAGGATTTCAAAGTTTATTTTAGAGTAGAAATTCCATAACTACCTGCAAACTACCCACAACTAAAATTCCTCATGACTTTCATCTCATAAATCAAAGTGGAATGATTCAAAGCTTTCCTTGTGCACATAAATCTAGAGAACCAATTTCAAATTTTTATTTCTCTAGAAAATGATTTTTAAAGAAGTTTTTTTGGCTGCCCGGGCTGCCCGCCGAACAATGAAAACTACATATCATACCATAACTTTTTAACCATGTGGTCAAAAGTTATGAAAATTGTTGGGCTCTAAAGCTACTCCTCGGACACATCTTGTGTGAAAATTTCAAAGAAAAAAAATAAAAATTCCATTCGTGGTGAGCTGCCCAAAAACGCTATGTTGTAAAAAAACGGTGTTTGGTCCTTTAGGGGTTAAGCACCCAAAAACAAAACAATGGATCAAACTCTACATGGGTTTTCTAATGATTATAAAGTCCATAAAACATAAGTTTGTAGCCCATTAAAAAAACAAATATAATGAGATTCAATCCTAGATGCCACATCAAGTGACAACAAGCCTAACACTAGAGAAAATACAAAAATGTAATTATTATCACTTAGTTATTTCCATGGCAATTATTGGAAGGAGTAGAAAAAAATAGTATAGATGCTTATCTTCTTAACCTTGGAGGGATGCCGAAAAAGTTTTGTGTTGTTTGAATGGTCTACCAGGCTTTGTGCATATTGGAAAATGAATTAATTTCATTCCATTTTTTGTATTGCAACTTTATTAATGTTGAGCCGCATCATTGAGTTAAGTTCAAGACATTTTAATTGTTTTTTAAAATTTTAAATAGGACAATTTATCAAAAAAATGGTACACTATTCAATATATTTGAATATTTTGAGTTTTTTTCCCCTTAAAACTTGATTTTGACATTCAAAACAATTTATTTTGCTTTTGAGCAAAATTAACAAAATGAAGATTTTGAAATACAAGTTTCACTCCACTTGAAAATTTGAAATGTTTCTTATAGCAATAGAGAAAATCTAGATTTTCCTAGAAGGACATTTCTATTTTGGCCCCAAATGTATAAATATAACAAATATATAATAATGTTAAAGATGATAGACCACATGATTCCTTTAGGTGTCACATTAGATTGTTATATTTTAATTATTATTAAATTTATTTAATTATACAATTTTTTGTATTTGTACAACTAGATGACATGTTAGTCTTCTAAAGATTCTAAATTTTCTCTAAATAATATAAGCATTTTAATTAACTTTGAGGCTATGATCTATAACCACATTTCTAAATATAGAGTGACAAGAAAGTTTTCTTTACACTACAGTTCTACAATATAATGTACTTCTATTCTAAAAAGTTTAGATTTTTTGAACATGATTTGTATTTGATATAAATTTTCATTATTTTTTCTTCAAAAATTCATGGTAATTGGAGTCTTTTATTAAAAAATTTGAGAACTTTATGACAAATATTAGACATTTGATTTCATCTTTGAAAAATAAAACCATAAATTTCACTCATAATTAGAGAAGAAATGGAAGATATACATTGAAGGACTTCCAAGTTTGACTAGGTAGTTATAGGCTTTGTCTTTTTCTTTAGGGATTAACCCTAACGAGTAACAACACCTAAATTGCATTTGTTGGCTAAATAGCAATTTTGGGCAACTTACTATAAATGAAATTTTTGTTTAATTTTCTTTGAAATTTTCATGCAACATGAGTCCAAGGAATAGCTTTAAGGCCTCATAATTTTCATAACTTTAAACTACATGGTTAAAAAGTTATTGCACGATATGTAATATTCATTGCTTAGCGGCAGTTTGAATAACTAAAAAACTTCTTCATAAATCACTTTTTTTCAAAACAAAAAATTGAAATTGTTTTTCTAGATTTATTTACATGTAGAAAGTTTTGAATCATTCCATTTTGATTAATGAGATGAAAGTTATGAGGAATTTTAGTTTGTAGGTAGTTATGCAAAATCTCTACTCTAAGATAAACTTTGAAGTCCTCTATTTCATTCAATTTTCAATATTTTTGAAGAAAAATAAAACCAAAGAATGTAGATTGTTTATAATAACATTTCAACCATTGGGATTGGAATTTCTCAATTCCATAAATAAATTCTTAACAATTTTGTATTTTGAGTCACTCTACTTTTTTCTACTTATTTTTTTTTCTGTGTGTTGTACAATTCTAAATGATCTGAAGTTTTTCAAGCATGTAGCCAACTTGCCTTAACCCTTTAGTGACCGGTCGACCACTTTGTGGTCGATTTTGGGACTCTTGGTCTAATGCTATTCAAAATACATTTGATCACAAAAAACTCAAAGAGTAACGCAATTAGAGTGTCTTCATGCGCTTCAAACAAAACCAATTTTAAGGGAGTTGGAGCATTGATGAATTAGCTATGAGGTTGCAAACTCAAATGGCTTGGACCTTCAAATGGAAAGTGTTCAACAAAAATACAAAAAATGTCAACCAAATTGTGAGATGTTTTTGTAACTTGATGTCTTGACAAGGCATAAGTGTTTCTTTGTAATCTCATGAATGCCCAAAGTAAACTTATGCATTGGTATTTATGTAGCGCAAATTCTAAGGGGTCATTCAAATCATTGATTTTTGAGAATTAAGGAAAGCAACTCCAACTCCAACAAGGCTCTAGAAGCAAACACGATGTAGAGGTACATTTTACTTTCTTCAATATACCAAATCTGCACATTTTAGAAGGGTATTTGCATTGATGACCACATATGACTATTTTTTGTGAACTTCAAAATTTTGTTACTAATTTCACAAAGCTTGAAAAAATATGAAACTACTTGGGTTAGATGCCTATTCTACTTTTCTTTTGTGGAAAATTTACTAAAAAATATTAAAAGATGTTTCACTTCCCCAAAATTCAATTTTAGCCCTTAAAAGGTTCATTTATGGACCTTCTACCTTATTTATAGAGATTTGTACCGTTGGATGAGTTTGATTTTTTGTTAGGTTGAAGAATCTCCCTTATGGAAACACCTTATACGGTTTGATCTAAGATTACATCTTTAGAGTGGCCACAAAGTTCACTTTCTTGAAAAACTACCCCCGCCCCCCAAATCAACCACGGTCACTAAAGGGTTAAAGAATGAATCCAAAGAAGCACAACAAATATAGATATTTTTTCATACAAATGTGACCTTTGTGAAGTGCAGTTGCTTGGGTTTTTGCAGGGCCCAAGAAAAGATTTTTGTCACTTTGAACACATATATCTTGCAATCTACACATTGGAAATTTTTGAAATTTTTTCCACATCTTCTCAAACTAGCAAACTATAAGATTCTATGATTCTATGTGTCCAAAAACATTTTTTTCCTAAAATTTGGTACTTGTACTAAAAATAGCAATTTTGGAATGTTTTTGATGAAATCATTGTAAAAAACCTTTACTTATTAAGGATTGGGGGTAGTTCAAGTTTGCAATATTACAAGGAGTTATTATAGAATGCAACTTCAAAGAATGATTTGAGGATGTATTCTGTATAGAAATTGTGAAATAAGATTTATAAATCATATATATCCATGCAGTTAAATTTATTATTTTCAAATGAATTTTTTTCCATACCAAACTGTCCAATCAGTCATTTAATGATAGTTGCCTATCTTGAGCAATGTTTTTGGTACAAAAGAACATTCTTTTTCAAAATTGTATTTTTTTCTGTTCAAATTGCATCAGGTTGTATGTCTATTATAAAACTTTAAACCAAGACTACTAAGGTCAATTTCTTTTATAAGAAAATTATACAAGGTGTCTGGTACTTGCCTAGTATTGGAAATTATACTATTTGGACAAAGAGTTGATTTTCTAATTGTTAAATCTTATGTTTTTTCTCACAAAGCAATAGAACCCAGTATTTGGTTTGTCACGTAAATTTTTAGCATACTTAAACAAATAAATAATTAGGTGCAAATCAAGTGATCCTTGTCAACAAATAGTACCTTGCTTCTTTGATTGACTTCTCCCACGTGTTTGTAATTAAGACTCAAGTATTTATAACAAACTTTGTTTGATCTAAGAAAGTGTCTTATTGAACATGCATTACAAGAGAAATGAGATATGAAGAGGGTTGTGAAATTCAAATAGCAGTGATGTCACTTGATGTTGTTGTTTTTTATTTGGAAAAAACAAATCAAAATTAAAAAAAATTGATTTTAAAAATAACTTCATAATTGTAGTACTTACTAATTGAAATTCACATAGCTATTTTATTAATTTTTTCTACAATTTTTGGTGTGTTTGTTTAGAGATTAGGGGCCTTCTTTAGGCCTCACTTTTCTTGTAATGAGTGAAGGTTAGATAAGATGAGGTGATCCAAACCCTCAAAAGAGGAGGTCTTAAGTTTTTAAATCTAATCTTGCACCAAGCCTTCCAAATGCCTATCTAAAATAAAGATCCAAACGTTTTGTCTAATTATGGAGGTCCTTAATCATTCACTATATCTCTAACATTTGCCTACTTTGTAAATGTTGAGATTTTATCCAATAGCTTCTCACATGCTAGGCTAAAGTGTTTTGCCAAAATTCCTTCAACAATAAACAATTTAATCTCCAAACAATCATATGCTTTCTTGCGAAGACCCATATAGACTCATCTTATGACATTAATAAAGCTTTCATACCCTAAAAGACATATGAAATATTAAAGATTGACTTGACTTTTGATTTTTATTAGTTTATCAGTATCAAAATCAAATTTTTATAAATATAAACAAACCATTTTAGATGAAAAAAATAAATTGTTCATCATTGCAAAAATGAAGGCAAGGTCACAATATGGTAGACACCAACAAACCTAAAACATCTATATTAGTGAATAAAACTAAAAATTGAGTACAAATTGAAAAATGCGCTTAGACCCTAGAATACATTCGTAATGTCAATCATCACACTAAATTTATGCATGTAATTCTCCTCATTTATGTACACTTAAAATAAATTATCTCCTCAAATGTGACACCGTGACATCAAAAGTGGTAGACCATAGCATGCTTTCACCCAATCGTGGAAACTAATTAACCGCGTTCACTTTCCCTTTGATTTAGTTGAATGGGCATAGCCAAAGAAATATAAAGTACTAGAGAAAGATTTCTTCTTATACATTTCCAAGTGAAATATTGCATTCAGTCATTGCAAGCCAAATGGAATTTTATGAGATTTGCCTCATAGATGCAAACACATGGATTAATTTGGTTCTAATGCGCTAAGTTCTTCATGAATATATGATGTCTTTGGAGAGTCATGAAATCCAAATCTTTATGTGCCTTGCCATTAATTGTGGCACTGTAGTTGGCACCTAAGTACCTTGTTCATTCAAATTGACATCATAGACTAATGTGAGTAATGTCCAACTTGCAACTTCCTAGTCTTTGAGTCTATTGAACATTGCCGTTCTCTTTTGCCCTTGATCCACCCCATTTGGAGTGGATTTCACACCCTCCAAGCTTCTTCATCAAGCCCATGTCTTGATCGCATCTTTTGAATTTGTTTGGATGCTTGACATACTTCTATACTAAAGACAAGAGATATCTTTCTTGACAATATATATACCTCTCCCTTTTTATGTCTTCTAGCTTACCCCTCACTCCCTTTCTCCCTTGTTGACTTTCCGTCCCCCTTGTTCATATGTTTTTAGGTCTCTAGCAAGCTTCTTGTGTGGATAGAGCCATGTTTTTTCTTTGGGGGACTAGTTTTTTGCATGTAGATTTCTCCCCCCTACTTTTTTATTGTAACCTTTCAATAATCTCTCTTCCTTCTGGACAAGCCCTTGCTTTCCTTTGCCTTGCTCTGTCATGTATTGGTTTCTCACTACCTAATGAATACTCTTCTCCATGATTATGAATTTCCATGGAAAAAAATAGCATAATACAAATCTTACAAAATCATGACAAAAAAATTTAACTTTTGTAACTTGTGTCTAAACAATTAAAATTTCAAAAAATATTTATAAGTTTGATTCAAATCAATTGTGAACATTTTAAAAAATTCACCAAAAATAAAATTTCTATGAGAACTGATAGTGAGAGTAATTGATTCAGCGAGAGAATGTGATATTAGAGACGGTGATGCGGGTGTTGTTCGAATACCAGTGTTGAGAACCTTTTAATAGCGGTAGTCACACCTTCTTCCCCAGGCAGGTGGAGAATGGAGAATGACAAGCTCATGAGGATTTGGAGGAGCCAATGGGGAGCCACAGTGGATGAAGAAGGTGTGACACCCCCAAAAGTTGTTTGGAGAACAAGAGTGGAGAATCGGAGACCAACATTTGACGTGGAGCGTAGGATGAACATGAAGACGGTGTACAATGCAAGATGGAGAATATACTTAAATGAACAAGTCTTCACCACTCCCATTATTCACCTCCGGAGGTGAAGACTAGGAGTGCGGAAGATATAACTAGTTAAGAATATTCTAGCATGGAGGGCCAACATGAAGCCAACCTTAAGCCGCCACATCTCCGTTCTCCATTCTCCAAGTGCAAAGTGAAGAAGTATTAGATAACCAACGAGCCGCGGTAGCAACGAGTAGGTTATCGGACATAACCGGTTGTTGACTTTTCAATCACAACCTTTGATCTTCATGATCCAAGGGTGTGGGAAGCAAGTTGAAAGGAAAGAAGGTTATGAGTTGCAACTTGTGATGGTAATGGTGACGGCTAGCCAATGGAATAGTGGCACGTTAGCGTTGAAAAGTCAACAACCGGTTATGGTGTGACTACCCCTAATATTCGTGAGGTCGAGCAGGTACGGTTCTCTGCCGTCTAGTCACAGTCCAAATATTTCCCCCTTGAGCTCAATTGTGGCGCTCAATTTGAACAGTATTTCAAATTTCGTTTCTGCTTGAACACTGGACGGAGTTCTCTCTGTGTGATTGCACAGGAGTTCCATTGCAGTTGGTGCTCGCCATTCTCTTGGAGTTGGTTGTCTTCCATTTACTGTGAAACTCTCACTTGCAAATTCTCTCGCATTGGCCATCTATGTGTTGTGATTAATTCTTTATCTCAGTTGCAGTCTTTGCTATGTAAGCTTGAAGGTGACCTGCAAGTCTCAGTGGGAGCAAACTACGTCGAGGTACGTTGGAGTGCGGCTGCTGGATCACCTTGACGTACGATAGATCGTCGGCAGCTGCATTTCCTGCTTCGGACATTTCAGGTTCTTGCCGTTCGGGGCTATTGTATATCTTTCTTCAATCTTGATAATGAGTATCTTGTGAGTGGTAATCGTTCTAAATTTCAAGTGAAAGTTTCTTGATTCCCGTAATGAATGCTATGCGTCAATGCGTGACGTTAACTTGGTTAAGGAAAACGAAATATTCTCGTTCTCCGGTTTCTAATTTAGAAACAATTTGAACGTTTTTGTTTTTTTAAGCGATTTCAATCTTTTCACACTCGCTTACAGCTTAAATAACAGAGTCGTTAGAAACAGAAAAAAGAAGTGTAAGAACGCAAACGCAAATATTATGAGAGCGATTTCCAGTAATTAAGGTGACCTCTCATGAGTGTTTCTTGTTTCCCATGAGGACTTATATGCTATGCGAGAGTAATGTATGAAGCATTTTCACTTTAACTAAAACTTATTTTCTTCATAATTTTGTGACTGGAATTTGGTCTCCAGAATTTCTATCTCTGTGGTTGCAGAGCAGAATCGAGCGGTCCTCGATCTAGTTGACGATTGCGGACAGATGACCATGGCTTCCGTAGCAGAAACTCAGGCACAGGCTACGAGACCAAGAACTGAGGTCTCGGAACAAGAATCTTTGCAACTCGTACGTAAATCTCACATCCATGAATGAAAGTTAAAATTTACAGTGAGGTAGAATGCTTACAATTAGTACGGCTGCATGTCGAGATGAATATGAGGATTTGCTGGTTAAGTCTTGCAATTGCGCATACTTTGATTAGAATTAGGTTTTCAATTCCTCCGTGCTTCAACTTCTATTTGATATCCATGTCAATTGCTAGACTGTCAGTAAGGATCCTAGTTGTCATCTTCGCTCGTCCAATCAAATTCTAGGTGTACAGTCAAATGATCAAAAAGATCTTCTAATGCAGACAAGGAATCTTCTCCGGATTGCGATGTCTAACATTAGCTACGTCAGGGGATTTTTTCCTGAAAACTTTTATCGTGAAAAGTTCGTGCCAGCACTAGGTATGTTTGGCTGAGCTTTGAGCAGCCACCTGCACATTACTTAGGCTTCCTTAATTATCACACCTTCTGTTCTTTAAGTAGCTGTGCAAATAGTTTTTAAGAGAAATGAAATGAATCTTACATCCATCCTTGTCGACTTACAACTTCTCAGTATACTTAACTGAGCTGCATGTAATTGACGTTGAAAATTACACTGGCAGAGATGAAGGTCAACAAGTTATTGCCTATGGATATGGAATCAAAAAGATTCATTGACTGGACAGAGAAAGGTATTTTTCACCAGCGTGACGGATGAGCTACATACGACTTTTAGCAGGATCTTATCGATCGCTTGTAGGAGTATTTCAATGTCAGGAGCGTTTTTCAATGGCAGAGTTCAACTTTTCACATGCTTAACATAACAAACTCTGTGATGATGCGCAGGCGTTTTTGATGCTTTGGAGAAGAAATATCTAAGGACGTTGTTCTTGACGATTTGTCGTGGGCAAGACGGTCCACCGATTGAGGAATATACGTGTAAGCAATCAACTATCGCAGTAGCATGCTGTGTGGCATGTACTGTAATCGACCGCCTTTTCCAAGTCCCCTCGATTTCGAAGAGACGTCTTGTTAATAGTTCTATTAACGCGTTAAAAGAATGGTATTGCATGCTTTGTGCAGTTTCCTTCAAGTATGCTGCAGATGGGGCTTCGGAGAACATCACCTCTATGACTATTGAAAGTTCGAGTGGCGTGCCTGTCTACACTGACACGAATAACCAGATGTCTCCCCTGCAGATGAAGTAAGACTCCTTGAATCCACCACAACAATGTAGACTGAAAATTTCATATTTTTTGGAGATACTTCCTTCCAGGTTTTAAGATGATCAAACCACAATACTGCATTTCTGTCTACTACGTCAATTTCGTTAACGTGGCGCGATTAAAGTGCCAAAACTTGTGACATATATGATCATAAAGGTCTAACATCGAGGACTGTTATGGATTCATATTTCAGGACACTTGAAACGTGCCAAAGTATTGGAATACCTCTAGTTTAACGAAATTGACGTTCTACCCGCAGGCAGTCTGCATGCCAGATGGTGCGCATGCTTGTGCAGCTCATGTACACATTGGATGATGTCCCAAAGGAGGTACATGTTCAAGACTTTGTGAGAGAATTTTACAAGTTACACCGACGTCATTTAAATTTTCTTAGGATAATATTTGGATGCCGCTTAGTCGTGCACGCATAATCTCCTGCCTGATGTTATGAAATGTGAATCGACCCGAGAAATTGGCCATGAAAGTTCAGAGATCTCTTGGGTTTCAGTTTGGACAAACTTTACTCACGAAATTTCTGGCCGCTTTGTGATCACACTCGTGAATAAACCATCAGCGCACCATCGTCATGAGACTCCATTACTATGACGACATTACGGTAAGGTCTTCACGCCTACAAGCTGATATGATAAGTCCTGGACTGCATTTAATTTCGAGATTAAAGAACGAATTCTTGTGCCATGTGGTTGTGGTGCGAGTTCTAGGTGAAGTCATCAAAGAATAGGCTTCTACTCATGGAAGTAATCTCTTGATGAATTTTTCAGCCAGAAGATTACGAGCCTCCGCTTTTCATGTCGAGTACTGACGACGACCCCAATCCCTGGGACCATGAGCCTTTTAAGATGAACGTTGGCCATGTCGACGGCAGACATTATGAGCTGGCAATCAAGGTAGAATAAAGGCGCCCCCCCTCCCCCCCGAAATATCATGCCACCACCATTTCAGGGGCTTTGTGGTGGCCTACTTAAGCTTGACATGTTTAAAATAATGCACATCATGCACAATGTTTATGTATAACAGGTGAAGAGCGTGCTTGATCCTTGCGACGATTGGCACGACTTGGCCGAGACTGGAACATGCTCCAGTGATCTAATGCTCACAAGCGATAATGATTCGTCCACCAGCTCTGAGAAAGTGGCAGCAAATACACCATCCAGTCAACTCTGTAGCCCGCCCATTCAAAAAGTTTCACCACGAATGGACTCTCCAATACAGGTCTAGATATTCTCAAGCTTTGAACGCACAGGATATTTTTTCGCATTGAGTAGTCCTGAGCACAGAACATGTCACGAGCAACAGATCACAATCCAGATAGTAATCCCAAGGATGTTGAAACCAACGCATGCGGTTTGGTTCTACGCGTCTTCTGACCTCTCACGCGAGAATCTAACATCGCAATTCCTCATCGTCTCTGCCAAAACAGGCTTCAGAATATAAGGAACAAATTCAGGGGCCAATAGTAGGTGAGACATGGTTGGATATATTGCAGCATTTCCATATCAGTTGGGGCTCTGCTATTATCATGTTGTAGTTACGTACAATGATGACTCTCCATTTGTCAGGTTTATTACCGTCTATTGGAATGTTTAGTATTTAAAAATATTTAATATGACGTCTGACAATTTCTTAAAATTGTTTGAGGACCTTTGATCTAGCAAGCAGAATAAAACTTAGGAAAACGGTACTTAAAACATTCGCGAGTCTTTAGTAATCTCATGTACGAGTCCAATTACAACTGTTTGTGGTATCAGAAACTGCGCTTGCGAATTCGTTTAAACCAATGCAGTCGACTGCGGAAGAAGCGAACAATAAAGTTACTGGTAAGAACCTCTACTCTTAACTCGACAATCTCCAGGGATGTGATTGGTCCTTTAAACCAGGAAGTGTTCGAGCTTGGTCTTTCCCTTGCTAATGTAAATCTTACATTTCGACATTTAGCCTGCTCTAAAGTGCTGACGATCATGGTGATGAGACTAGGTACTGATCTAATATTGCAAATTTTGTTCCTAGTGTGCAAATTCAGTTTGTTGCTTTGGTGTGTGGGTGAATTGTAGACAAAAAAGAACACGCAGTTTTCGAGGTCGGAAGTCTGCGTCGAAGCAGTCGATTTCGGAAGAGAGAGGAGATCGCAACCGACGTTATAGACATTACCGATGAATCCTCGCAACTTTCGGAGGTATGTGTCTAACGATTAAGTGTTTTCTTACGCCTATGGACTGTTCGAGAGCGACCTTATTATTTGTTTTCGATCAGTGCTATCACCGGTTTGGCTGCTAGCTGCTTGTGTGTGGGATAGCTGGAATGTAGTTCCGCTCCTGTAGAGTACGCGTAGCTCCTCCGAACTGTCCTCAACTTCCTTGTACCTTTTATGTATTTTTAAGTTATTTCATCTTCCTCCGACGAATAGCTGAAATAACCTTCAGGAGTCTTACACGCTGTTATTTGTTATCAGGTCGAACCAGAGTGCCGGGTTTATCAACTTAAAGAAGGCAGGTGGTCGAATGACACACAGCAATATAGCGAACTTAAAACGAGGTCTCCTCTTACAAATGCTAAAACTAATAAGGTATCAGAAGCTGAAAAAAATAAAGAAGACCCGGAGGCCGACAATGAAGAGCAGATCCTCTATGAAAAGGCGAGTCCTCACCTGCTTTCGATTTCGTACCTCTTTGGTCAATCCATGTCTGTCCTTATTTTAATAATCAATTGTTGGATCTCTTTCCTCAAGAGTCAAGAAACTCAATTCTCTTGATAAGGCTAGGAGTTCTGGTAGGATATTTGTTCAGCAGTATTCAAGTTTGAACCTCAACAACAATAGAAGGTAACCCTGCTCTGCAAGAAATTCAGGCCCTACTTCACACATTACCGCGGGAGCATATTACAATGAAGCAGCTTCAACAGGGCCTGGTAGACGTGAATCCTGCAAATCTTAAGAAGTTAATGTCTCAAATGTGTCGTGACGGTTACATAGAGATCACACCGAGGGTCAGACGCAAGGGTATGAATTCTGAATCCGAACATTCCATGTTCTTGTTAAGTTACTTTCCTGAGCATGACTTTCCCTCAACGCGTTTTCGCTTCATGTTCTCTCTGACTCTATTCGCATTACTTCTCAACCTGACATTGATGATATATTTCGCGGTGTGGTTCCATCTCTACCTGGCAGGTCGCCAGGTTTTTCATAACCCAGAAGCAGACAAGAAGCTGCAATCTTTGCGAGCCTTCTTCGATTCAGAGATGCGGGATAAAGAAGAAACCAAGGTAAGGTCATTTCACATTGGGTTCCTAATCTCTTGAAGATTATGATACTCAAGAATGTTGATTGAGCAACGCTGTGGATCAGCGAACGTATTGAGCATTTATTCAATGTTCTCTACATAATCTGTCGATTCATGTTGCTGCTCGATTCTTACACTTGATCAGTTAACAATTGATTTTGGTTTGCGCACAATGAAGTGACTACGGAGAGGTCAATTTCATAGTGGATGCAATGCATCATGCTCTCAAGTAGGTTTGAAAACTGTTTTTTGTCGGTAATAGAGTGGCCAAGCTGAGCACTGGAGCAGGTAGTTTAGAGTGGACTGACCGTTTGATAATAATGTGAAGAAAATGGTTGATTCCGTGGCTGATTTACTTATAATTCAGATAAACAAATGCGTCAATAGGGATTTATCGCAGCCATGGGAGGGCCTCGTCCTAAGGAACCGGACTTGCTCGATCCTCCAAAATACTACAAGTAAGTGGTTGCCTGATTTTTGACAGCAATGTGAATTCTCGAACAGCGGAAGGCAGGAGACCTGCCACAGAAACTCGGAATTTGAGGTGAATTATATTTATGAGTATACCATATATGAGATAGTTTAAAATGTTAAGAACTGCTTGTTTGGGGCAGAAAAGGAGCAATCCAAGACTCTGGAGGACTCAGTATGTGGTCGCAAGGAAGTTGTTGGCTCAGATATTACGCGACAGGGCTTACAAATTCAACAAGAACACTCCTCAGTCAATAACAGGCACACTAAAGAGATTCCAACTCTCCAGGAATTACTCCTGCCGCAGAAGGCAATGCAGGTACTTGATCATCAAAGGCAGGTGGCACAGAGGAAGGAGGTTATTGAAGGTCTTGAATACGACGTCAATCTACTGGAAGAGACGGAAACCATGGAGACCGAGAACGAGGCAAATACTTTCAGCAGGCTACAGAAGAATTTAGATGAGAAGAACGAGGACGTGAAATGGTTCAGAGACTGGACAGTTACTCAGGAGTCGGAACTGAGTGAAACGATCGAGGACAGGGTGGAGCGAGTCAAGGTAAGCAATACTGGTGTACAAACATATAAATCATTAGGGGGAATATAGAGTTGGTTTCAGCAAAATCATAGATTACATTTCTAGTACGTGCATCCTTCATGAACTTTATTTCTCCCATTCTTCATCTCAGTGCTTGATGGGTTGAGTTTCGATTAGTTTTTTGTAAATGCTAAGCGGAGGGTTTTCAGGCTTCATTGAGATAAGGAGTTCAACAATTGTGACTGGCCCTTGATTTTCACTTACATAAATTTTCTCTTCTAATGTCAGGCGTCAACTCTATCACAACAGCCAAATGTACAATCCCCATCTACATTGGGATTGAAAAGAAAGAGGGTAAGATTTCAAGATTCGGATTCACCTGAGGATGTCTACGTGGATTGTACCCTCCACCTCAAAGCCCGGAAGGTAGCCCACCCCGTCGCTCACTTGTAAATTCCATTTCTTTTAATTACATGTGACATTCATAATGCGAGGGTGCTCTGAAAACCGTTATCTAGAAAATTCAAGATTGTTCGAGGAGTGCTAGGCTTTCTATGACCTTGAATTTTAAGGAAGTAAATACACTATCATTGGATCCCACCGTTTCAACCATGGCGTGCTTGCCGTCTTCGCAGGTGGATGGCCCGGTGGATGGAGCTATCTATCGGTCACTTTTCGAACGTGCTCGAGCGGAAAAATATGTTGGCGTTGCTCGTAAAGGAGACGACCCTTATCACTTCGATACAGAGGGACCAGATAAATCACTTAAGAGAAAATTTCGGGGCAACTCCATACCTCAACACGCTTCAATCAACTCTCTGAAAGGGCGACCAAAAACTCACACTTATAACAATTTCGATTCACTTTACGAGTCGGATGAACAAGCAGTGACCCTGAATGCTCGGAAAAAGACTCGGCATCGCTTCTTACAGCGAGAAACTGCTCTCCAGAAATGTCCTCGGCCAGCAGTTTACGTCCGGAGGTCACGGGCTGCCTAATGCATCCAAACCACGGACTTACGAACAACCTCCTAATCGTCATTCAGCTCTGAGGATCCTGCGGTGTGCAAGTGGAGGCTTAGATATGGATTTGCCGTACTATACGGATGCTGTTTACTGCTACTTCTGTCCGAGTTCCATGAACTTGATTCACGACTTTCGCCATCAATTTCACAAAATCCAATGTAAAATGGGTCTTATAACCATCGCAGACAACACCTTCAGCTGAAATGTTTACAACATTTGTATTGAAAGGCAATTGAAAACCTCCCTGGGAGCGAGTATACCATTCTATCTTCCATTCAATATGAATGGCCTCGTGAATGGCAAGACGGTTGCACTCCTGGAAATCACATGAATGACCTTCCCCCATTTTTCAAAACTCGCTGCATAACCCCTGACGCTCTGGAATCACAGTCACGTCTGAAATAGAGACCCGAATTTCAAACCTCCCTTGGCTTGCCATCTGCTAAACCATGTACGGTTTTCATGGCGTGTCTTACCTACCATATGGGAGCCCTACATTTTCTAGAGAGAAGACTTTGTTTCCTGTCGATTCAATGCACCGTCAGACAGTAGTTGGTCATGAGACAAACTAGCTAACCAGGCCAGGCCAATTGCTCGCTGATTGACCCTGCCAGACAAACAGAGAGAAGGAGAAAACGTGGAAGGTGCCACTGACCACGTGCTTCGTACTCAGTGCTCACGTTCTTAAGGAGAAATTGAAATAAATAAATCACAGGATAAACACACGATACTCACAATACAAGAAAGAGATTGAATATGAATCATTCTACGCTCTCAAGCTACCCTTGGCTAAAGGCCGACTAATGTACTGTACTACACTAGCATATGCACATCTGTGCTTTGAATGCTTCCACCCTCGTGACATGAGGGCATTCAAATGGTTGAAAAAGATGGGAACAGGGGGACTACCGGTATGGTCAATTAGAAGCTCTTGACAAGTGTGTTATAAGGTAACTACACCTAAAATCACATGAATAAGCTCTGTGACATGACCAATATGCTATAGAAAATGAACAACAATTTTTGCACGTTCAGGTGAAGGACTATGAATCAAAGTGCAAGTGGTTCCATCATCTTTGGACACATTGTGAATAAGTTACAAATTTTTAAAGATGCAAGGTGTAAGGTGTTGAAAGTGTCATGTAGGAGTGATGCCAAAATGCATTTGATGCACATGAAGAATGACACTAGAGAAGAAGTTAAATCAATAGAAAGTGTACCTAAAATTATCCACTTCTAAGGTTGCCACCTCTGGAGTACTATAAGTAGAGGTGCACACTCTTCAAAATTCACTTTACATTTGTCCTTGTCATGCGCTTCATTTTGGGTGTCCTCTCTATTCAGTTTTCCTTCAAAAATAGGGGTTAATTATGAGGAGTGGTTCATTTTAGGATTTATTTTCAGTCTCTCACACTATAAAATCACTTACACTAGAAGAAATTGAGGGGTTTTGCTACTACCCTATGCAATTGATTTTTCAGTTGTATAGGACACTTGTAATTAGTTTGCAACTAGTGATAATTTGCAGAATTATAGTCGCAGTGGACACCCTAAAATCTAGGAAAAAGGTACAGCAATTGTAAAAGTTACACCTTGTATGTGACTCATTTACGACTTATTTGCGGCTTGTAGATTTGTAGATTTTAAAATATTAATCTCACTGATTTGTAGATTTCAAATTTTTATATCTGTCTTCTTTCTAGATTTTAGAATTCAAATATTAGAACTATTTTTTTTAGATTTTTGAAATTCAAATCTTTTTTTTTTAGATTTCAAAATTTCAAATCTACTTTCTTCTTAGATTTCAAAAATTCAAATATTGGTATTTAATAGATTTCATTGGTTTAATATACCTTATAATTTCATAGATTTTAAAATTTTTGGATTTTAAATATTTGTTTTATTTCTATAGATTGTAAAAATCTACAAATTATAAAAATCTACAAATTATAAAAATCTATACTTTATAGAAATCTACAAATCATAAAAATTGTAGAAGTCTTAAAATTCTATCAACAAAATTCATTGCATAAGATTGCAACAACTTACAAGTTTGTTATGTGAGAAGTGTGTTCTTTAGTTTTTTGTCAACCCAACATTTGCAAAGCTAGGCGAGATTGACAGAAAGGTGGCGTGGAATTCTATGGAGCATAATTGGCCTTGGATGCAAGTTTGGGCCTTAGTGAAAATTTTAGCATCTCGGTTGAGGACCTCAATGCCCATGACTTTTGCGTGGGTGATTGAAGACTCATCTTTTTCAAGTTGAGTCTCCCACATGATGAAGTGAGAGGCTTTGCCTCGTAGATTCTGTCTAAACATGCGATCATTCTTTAAGAATGGCATTGACTTGACTTTGTAACCCTTATGAGGTTTTTCTAATTTCTTTTGAAGCTTTTCCTCACCTTTTATTACTTGAAAAAAATCTTATTGCGTTTATAGGTGTGTGCATAGTAAAATTTTATACCTAATTTAGTTCGAACATGCATTTTAGAGTGTTTTTGGAGGAGTTATTGTATGCTGGAATTGCAAAAAATACTCAAATTGGAGCCCCATAGCCATAGCTTTAGGTCATTTTAGCCTTGGAAATAGGTCTTTTGTCAATAATAGCACTAATATGCATTTCTGAAGCCCAAAGTTAAGAGGGCAAACAAGGAGCATTATGGGGAGAGTTTTGGGGAGTTTTATTTAGATTCAGGGCACTACACAATGTTCATAGGTGCATTCTAGGGAATTTTGGGGAATTTTCATAAGTATATTGCAAAACTTTATGAGTGCTTATTCATGGTGGAACTAAGACAATGTCTTTCAGCGTACACATGTTTTGATGCCATTGCTAACGAGGCATGGAATGAGCCGTCTTATCGATATGAACCTCTACAGTGGATGAAGCAAAAAGAAGACATTGCTACCTTGCTTTGCTTTATTTAAGTTCAGTTATCATTATAGAGTTTATATAATAATGATCAATGATTGTGAGAGATGTGGCATTTGAATCTAGCATGTTCATAACACAACGGTTCAGCTTCGGGCCTTGGATAGACTTATTAGCTATTATTTGGAGAGTTAATGCCTTTATTACCTATCAACAATGGAATGAAGACCGTGATGTTGTCTTTTGACGTTTTGTACGTGCTCAGGGAGTAAAGGAAGTATTGGAGGGAGTCATTGCAGTGGAACAAGTGAAGATTAATTGGGACCACATGATAGAACATTGAGTTTAGTTCTTAATGTTGTAGTAATAAAGGTGGATTTTTATGGACTAGCAATATACTATTACCTAATTTTTGCATGAGAGGACTTGGCAAGATGTGCCAGACACCATTTTTATATGTGATTTAGTCTTTGATCATGAATGTGGTATTTACTATTTTTTTATATTATATTTGATCTTGCAATGGTGCATTTAGCCTCATGGTTTTACCATAGACAAGGGCAAAGACATTGTTGAGCCCTTTGGAGGTCTGAAAGTTGGTAGAACTAGGGATTAAAGCACTCAAACCGATTTGAATGGGGAGAATATCCAAAGGGTGCTTAATTCTTTCCAAAGCTTATAGGTGAGATGACCTAGTGAATTGTCAATGCAAGACCAAGTGGAAGAATTGGCTCCACCATTTGTTTTATCTCCTTTGGCACAATATCGCATTTGGGTTCAATCTCAGAGATTGTCTGGTACCAAGATATTGAGTGCCAAGGCTGTGAGATTTTGGGCTTACCAAGGGGGTATTTGCATTATTTGTGAATGGCTGTCGGTAAGACCCATAATCGAAGCGCCTTTGTACCAAGCTAGGAAAAGAGTAGAGGTGGTGGATTTGGTAATTCCACGTGTTGCCATTGTTTTGAGAAACTAAGACCAATGATAGAAAGTCGTAAGGCAAACATTCTTGGGGCCTATTGAGCTGCCAACATTTTCTTTGATTTTTACAAAATTTCAAGCTCAAGGCTATTTGTTTCACACTACTTGGCAGTAGGAACAAGGTTGGTGGTTGAAGAGAGCTTCTAATGTCTGGGACGCTTTGACCCTTGGCTTCATTGATTGGAAAGTGTCACGTACTATCTATTCTAAAGCGATTGAAGGGAAGCACAAGGCGAGAAATATTACTTATAAAAGATGATGCACACGTGAAAACTGAATTCACCTCGGCAAACGGGATACACTAGGAGTGGTGTACCATTTGCCATTGATACCATTTCCAAACCACTGGGAATTAGTGGATTTGTGCCAGTTTAACCTCGGAGTCAATGGCATTTTTTTGGCACAAGAAACCCAAGTGAAATTACATTGGAAACTAGTAAGGATCAAGCGGATTGGTGGAAGAAACTACAAGTGACAAAGGGGGAGATTCCCAAGTCATTGTGGTGAACTATGGGGGGTAGTTGCAAGAAACACTTGTCCGATTTCTTGTCCCCTTGTCCTTGGACGGGTACTTTTTGGCTTGTAACTTTTGCATACTTTGTTCAGTGGGCGTGAAATTTGGAGTGAAGGTAGCTACAAAAGTTTCAAACAATCTATGATTTTCTGAATTTTTAAAAAATTAGTTTACTATTTTTAAGCTGCCCCCGATTGGATGTCTACTTTGGACATTTTGGGGGTTTTTAGTCCTATTTTTGACCCAAAATTGCAAATTTAAGGCCACAAATTGGACACATAGGAATTCTACTAATATTACAAGGATTGACCAAAGTTTTTTTGAAAATAGCAACATGTCCGTTGCACAAATGATGTCAAAGTGACCTTCCTTTGTGCAGAGGCTACGAAGAGGAAAAACATTTCCTTTTTGAAATTTTTGGTGCAATGCAAGTGCACTCTTTTCTAGCAAAATGGCTTTTTTTATGGAATTTTTTTGAATTTTTTTGAATTACTAAAAATGAAAAACTCCACATATCCCTTTTTTGCTATTTTCTGCTCTTAGTGGTTTCTGTAGTACTTTGTAGTAGCATTAGAGAGAATTTGGGGCCAAGGGAGGGCCGCAAGTTCCCATGAGTTCTCCACAAGTTCTGCGCAGTTCCTAATTGCTGAAACTGTGCCACCGCAGCAGGGTGACATGGCCGAACTTCGGCCACATCAGATTTTCAAAAAATAAAAAAAAATAAAAAAAATAAAAAAAAAATAATTTTTTTTTTCTTGAAATGAAATTTGGATAAGAATTTTTTTTTTTTTTTTTTTTCTTCTGACAGCCCATACCACTGTTCACAGCATGGGGACAGATTGGGGAACGGGCCTGAAACGGCCCTCCCTTGGCCCCAAATGCCTTCTAATGTCTGTAGTATTGTATAGTACAACATAGTATTAAATCAATGATTAGATCTACAGGCGCCTAGAATTGACGGTTGAGATTTTCTAGGGTGCTGCTAAAACATAGTATTAGTAGTACTGCATAGTACTGCCAATCCTATGGCCAAAAAACACAATTTTGGACAGAAAACGTGAAGTATTTCTTGCAACAGCCCTGGGGTAAGATTCACTCACATTGAGTCTGTTTTTGTTTGGGACAAAATAGCTACACCATATGGAGGTATAAACTATAGGGTTCAACGGTTTTCAGGTGCCACTGGCACCATAGAGGTTGATGATTTTCAAAGAGACTCAGGGGGTGTACTTAGTTCTATTACAACAAACCACGTGCGAACAAGTGGTTTCTAATAAACTATAACTTCAACCTAAAATTTCGAGCATTGTTTAATAATGACTATGGGTTTCTATTATCAAAATTTCCAACTCAAATAAAATATGAAATGATTTCTAGAAGAGGTTGAAAATGAACTAAAATGGTATGTTTTTCAACTCAAATAATTATAGAGAACACATTTAGTGATGATCATTGAATCAATATTCAACTCAAAATGAGCTTTCAATAGAGAATTATTTTTAGGAATTTTTTGTTAACTTTTTAGGGGTGTGAAAGTTATTTTTCAATTCTAGAGGGTATTTTTTTACTTCAAAATTTTGTAACTAATTATCATTAACAAATAAAAAAATCAATAATTCAAAACATAAACTTTCAAAGTAGAAAAATCTATTCATATTTTTTTTTATTTTTTTTTATTTTTAATTCAAAAGTAAATAGGGGATCCAAAGTTTTGTTTGCACGTGGTTTCTAATGGACACTCTAAGTGAACTCCCCGAGCAAAGAGAATTCACCATGTGGTGTAAGCTCCAAAAATCACGGAACACGAGTTTTAATCCATATATGGTATAGAGGGCATTATTTGGATGTCTTGAACAGGTACCATTGTCAGACTATAAGGAATTTGAGCTCACTTATTCTACGGAGATTTTAGCGTGGCGGGATTACTATGCCCCAAATTATGCCAATGCATAGGGAGGAAGGTCCAGCGTTGTGCTACTAGCTAGTAAGGACAAGAAAGAAGAAGGGGGTGCAAGCACGGAAGGCACTAGGGCCACCGTGACCACGGTTATTGTGCCAGTGCCAAACCCACCTCCTTTCAACTCCATTATACAATTTTTTATGCATTTGCAATAAGATTATCAAGGTCAACGGGCGGATAAAATGAACGTTTGTACGTGGAAGTAACGAATCATTGCGAGAGGCGCATTCGAAAATGAGGCGGTTAATTTCCACCACTTATGGAATGAATGAATAGCAAGCTATTCAGCACTGATATAACATTTTGAACAAAAAATTAAAAACTCTTATCCATGGTGAAGCCTTGAGGTTAGGTATACCACCAACCTTAAGGTATGTTTTTGACCTCTGAGAGAATTGAAATCAATCTTTTGGAGGAAAAGGCAGCCATAGGATTCTTGCGCAAGAAAGACAAACCGCCAGAGAAGACCGAGTCAGCTAAGGCCAACATTCCAGCTAATGCAGGCAGTGTTGATATTGTCTGCTTCAACTATGGGGGCGTTGGCTATAGGCGGCGGAATTGTAAGAAGGTTGCGAAGAAAAAAACTGCCAAGACCGGTAGATTCTGTTCTAGTTGCAATGTCAAAGGCTATGGAGAGGCTAGTTGCTGGAAGGTGCATCCAGAACTTAAGCCTAAAGGGGCCAAAGATACCAAAAGAAGTGAATCTAAGGAGGCCAAATCTATGGACATGGAGAAGAAATTGTAGAAGGCCCTGTTCATGAAGTTGAAGGCCAAGATGGCGGCAATGAGCACCACCACGGAGGCCAAGAGGTCCTCTTCATAAAAAACCATGACATCATTTTATGCACAGGAAGATGACCACATGTTATGTGGCATGGCATATTCAATTGAAATGCCAATGGATGCTTTTGCCATGATGCGGAGCAAGACTGTGGTGCATGATGCACCACAAGGTGCAAGTTCGAGGTTGGATCCACAACGAGGTGAGGCCAACTGCCAGGCTAGGCTGTCCGAGTCATTTGCATTAGAAGATGTGGTGTCCACTTCCTCCATGGTACCATCAATTTAGAACTCAAGCGGTCGTCAAGCAACTCAAAGCATCAACATGAGTAGCCAAGGTACATGCATTCTCTTTGATGCAGCTACCGTTGTTTGTCAAGCTCCGTTATTTTTTGCAATTATGATTGCACATTTGCAGTTTAGTGCAGCTATAGTGTTTTTCAGTTGGCGGCTACTATGTGTGAAGATGGCACCTCAACAACGGTTAGCGCCATAGAAACTGTGCTTGAGCCACAGGCGGTGATTGGCGATGACTGGATCGAATCAAAGAGGCTTCTATCAGTAGCCACTTGATTGAAGACTATGCTAGTACGCTCGTCAATAGAACAGCCATCAATTACTCTAAGAGTGGTAATACTCGACAACTCTCAAGGCATTTTCCAACTAGTTAGGCATAAAAGGAGAATTTTTGCGCCTCGGTGAATACTACTGGATTTCGGTGCACAACCCTTGGTGTTGGGTGAGTCAGCAGTTGAAGGCTTGGGTTTGACTGAGGACACATTGGAAACGTGTCCATGGACAATTAGTACTTCTATGGGAGGGACAGAGGAAGCAAATGGCATCACAAGAAGCAAGTTAACACTACAACTACGCCATGACACTACAAAAAAACGAGGGGTTATGCAACTACTGTTCGCAACTGGTTTTGTAGTTGCATGAGCCGTTTGCAACTAGGTGACAATTTAGAGCCCGTAGTTGCAATGGACAAGTTGCACTAGTTGCAAAGCAGTTGCAAAAAATTTCAAAGTTGTTTATCACTTGACAGTATACTTGAAAGTTCATCGATGAATTTTTCTAACGTGGTTGCTTATGTGGAAGTCATTTGTGTGCAACTTGTTTGCAACTAATGTGCAACTGGTTTGCGATTGACTTACAACTGGTTTGCAACTAGTGTGCAATTAGTTTGCGACTACTGTGCAACTAGTTTGCGATTGATGTGCAACTAGTTTGCGTCTTTGTGACTTGTAAATTTGAAATTTGAATTTCAAAGATTTGTAGATTCTAAATTTTAGATCTATCTTTTTTTTTAGATCGTCAAATCTAGAAATATCTTAAACTTTAAATATTTATAGATTTTTGTAGATTATAAAAACCTACAAATTGTAGAAATCTACAAAATATATAAATATTAGAATTTCATTATCAAAATTCATTACACAATATTGCTATAACTTACAATTCTTATATGTTCAACCTAATGGTATTTCTGACAATTGATGTGGGACAATTAATAAAAGACTTAATAGTAGTTGCATTTTAGTTGTTTTCTAGTTGCATGCTAGTTTTTTCAAGTTAAAGTCTAATTGTTTTTAAGTCAAACACTAATCGAATTGTAATTGCAATGTAGTTGTAGTCTAGTTGCACTATAGTTGCAATCCAATTGCAATCTAGTTGCAATCTAGTTAAATTGCTATCAAATTTAAATTACATGCAACTGTAGATAGACACATTGGACTCTACAAAACGTAAAATTGTCCACATCGACAATTGTGATGAAGTTTGGATTTAAAGTACCTCACATCAACTCTTTTGTTACATTCCCGTATGCGTAACTACATGTCGCGACTATTTTGCAACTATTTTGCAACTACAGTGTAACTATGTCAAAATTGGTGCAAATATAGAGGATTGTAGTTGCAGGGCAATTGCATAGGACATGTAGTTGCATTTCAGTCGGTTGTAGTGGACACGTTTTTCTTCTAGAGTGAAGATGTTGAAGAGGCTAGCTTTATGAAGGTGAAGGCTATAGTCACGGAGGCCATGTCATATGATGCCTTGGTTGGGGCCATGATATTATACCCTATATAGGCTTCACCTTAGACTTTTGGAAGAGATAACATCTTACAAATCAAGATGGCAAGCAAGAGATGGGCATAAGGTTCAGTTGCTTGCTTGTTTTATATGAGTTCTTACCGGTAATTTGATTGATCTCTATTGTTTTTTGGGACTTATAGCAAAAGGCCAATCTTGGTTTGAAGAGGATTTTGAAAATCCACTTGTTACCACATCGATTGTTAGCATCAAAGAAGATGACCACGTGGAGGTTTCTAAAGCTGGGGGCAAAGTGTTATACTAACTAAGGGTGGAAGTAGCGTGGGAAAGCACCACCAGACTACAACAAGCTGCAAAAATTGTAATCCAAGAGGCATGGCAAGAATCGTTGATGTCACAAGAGAAGGAGGACAATGGAGGTGTGGAAGATGCCGACCCACCTCTAGACACCACCACAATCCATTGGAAGCCACCAAAAGAAGATATTACACTTTTGAAATTATTTGGTGGTATTGACACTAGATTGGTTGTAGTCTTGCAAGCAGGTGTGAAGGTGAAGCGCTATATTAACGTGGATAATGACACCATGGTACAACAAGTGGCCAAGTGGCATGTTCGATTTTTGCGTCAAGCTTTTCCATCCTTATTGAGCACCTATGCTATCAAGACCGTATTTTCTACATTACCGAGTGACATCTCATTGATTTCACATGAAAACATTGTACGGCTGGGACACGTGGATTTGATTATTGCAAGGTGGCTATGCCAAGGCATGTCTATGACAGGTAAACATAATGGCTTGAAGGATACTTGTTCTTTGCGATTTTATGATATGGTGCGAGTGATGCGCTATATTTAGACTTCTCAACAACAACCACCAGGGTATATTATTGAAAATGTGCCCGTGGTAAGTACTTCCCATCCACGCACACTTGAAAGCATTCATCATGTTCATGGGATCTTTAGAATCCCTATATTCTTGGATGCGGCAGCAATGGATTCACGAGCTCATAGTTCGCGATTTTGGTGGACTAACATGGCACCGGTGGAATTATTACATGTGGCGATTAAGTGCATTCATCGACCCGATGTCTATGTCAAAGATTTTTTGGATCCTCATTGTTCAGCTCCACAAGTTTATCATGATGATCATGCTCTATTAGCGGTGGTCAACCGCAAAGGTGAATCACGACGGGCACTACCCACGTTGGTGAGTTTTTCACGGTCCTATGTATTTAAAGACAATGGTTTTGGTTTGGTATGGGATTCTCTTACATAAGAGATGGTTGAGCCCAATACTAATGAACGGGAACGGGCTATGAGGTTTCAAACGGGAGTCACCAACACTCCAAGCATTACGGAATTTCAAAGGCAATATCTTATTGGCCAAGCCATGAATTTAAATTGTTCTTTTTGGATTGTTTCACTTGTGGTGGCCGAGCAAAAGCATATATGGTAGAACCACCCATTGTCGACCACTTAAGCAATTCCGCATATGCTCTGGAACAGTTGAAGGCAATGTGAATTTACAGTCCTGTAGGAAGATAGAAATGATGGGCATTGCCAAAGTTTCGTGATTTTTTTCCTTGAATTGAATTTACTATGAATTTCTGAAGCCAAAAGTTACCCTCAACCCATTTCCACTTTGTAGAGTCATGCATAATTGATCACTATGAGAGTAATTGCTACTCACTTGAACAACCAAAGTTAAGGACATATGGCATCACGACTTTGGAGCATTGATATAACCATCCCAAAAATTAATCATGGAAATGAATCCTAGCATGTACTGAAATTGATCCTCCCTGGTGGTTGGCAACTGGGTACTGGTTGGTGATGGGTGGTTCTACCATAGCTTTAAAAATGGTGATTCACTGAAGTTTTTTTTAAACTGCAGGTGACCATAAAACCATCAAGTTCTAGCGGTCCAGACTTGGTGGTTGGGGGCAAAGAAGCCTTTACAACTCATCCATGGGATATATGGAAAGGTACCACATTTCTCATGACTCCAAGGATAAATTGGCCTAGTTGGGAGTAATTGGCCAAACCCAAAATTGAATTGCAGGAGCATGTGGAGAAGTTATTCTTCAAAGAATATATATCGGGCCAAACAGAAGTACTATGGCGTTTGAGCCAAGTTGAAGAGCAATATGATATGGCTAACATGGAGCAAG
Source organism: Antitrichia curtipendula (assembly GCA_951230915.1). Lineage (NCBI taxonomy): Eukaryota > Viridiplantae > Streptophyta > Bryopsida > Hypnales > Leucodontaceae > Antitrichia > Antitrichia curtipendula. Next base: position 20,661,921 of record OX579640.1, on the reverse strand, counting down.
AGGAATCTGCTCCAAGTGGTGTATAATAGCAGCTAAAGGTGGAAAAACTTGCTTCAAAGGAAGATCGGAAGGAGGTGGTGACCAAAGAAACTTGAAAACCGTTAGTAGGCCTGGAAGATGAAGTAGAGGTGAAAGGGGAATAAAAGTTCCTCAAGATGTATGTGGATTGTTTTGCCTTTAGTCTCAAGGACTTGGGAGTTTTGAAGGGACAAAAGGTACATATAAACTTGACAGATGATGCACCAATTTCTCGCAACCAGACAAGTATAGTGAGGTAGAGAACAAGATGATTTAAGCCCAGACCAAGGAGTTGTTGGAGGTTAGATTGATGGAGTTAGCACCATCAGATTGTGAGTATGTATTGGCAATGGTTATGCCATCCAAGAAGGACATTTTTGATAATTGGACCGAGAAAAAGGTGTGGAGACTATCGAAAAATTAATAAATTCACGAAGTGAGACCGTTATGCAATGCCAACACTGGAGGAGAATTTTGATGCCATCAGCCATGCTAAGATATTTAGTACTTTGGATCTCCGGTCGAGATATCACCAACTTGGTATTCAAGAAGGTAATAAAGGAAAGACGACGTTCTGAGGAATTGATAAGGATGGGAAAGACCAACTTTATCAATGGAGGTTCCTTCCATTTGGTTTGAAAAATGCACTTGTCGAGTTTCAAAGAGTTACGGATCACATATTTTTTGGCTTGGATTTTGTGAAATGCTATATTGATGACACTATTGTCTATAGCACAAATCAAAATCAACATAGAGCTCACTTGAAGGAGGTTTTTGCTAGACTGAGACTTCATGGGTTAAAACTACATCTAAATAAATGCAAGTTTTATTATGACCATATAGAGTACTTGGGCCACATGATATATCCCGATGGATTGGATGTGGTAACTAGCAAAGTGGAGGTGATGATATCTATTCCAAGGCCGAAGGATATGAGTAGATTGCATGTATTTTGGGGGTTGTGTAATTACTACCAAAAAATTGTGAAAACGTTTAGCACCATTGTAAAGCCATTGACCATGTTGATAGGGAATGATCAACCTTGGATGTGGAGAAATGAGCAGGAGGCCGCCTTCAAGCAATGGAAGGAATGTTTATCATCATCACCAATATTGAAGAGGCCAATTTTTGGTAGAACATATCAATTGCACACGGATTGGAATTCACTAGGGATTGGCGCAGTATTGACTCAAATGGATGACAATGGCAAAGAGTTTGTGGTAGATTATGCCAATTGCTCCAACAACAACGGGGAGGCACAATATAGCTCGCATGAGGGAGAATGTTTAGCAACGATTTGGGCAATTGCTCATTTTTGTTGTTATTTATATGACGATAAATTTCTATTAGTGACAAACCATTAACCATTGAAGTGGTTAATGAAGTCCGTCAAGCTCACAGGCAAGCTTGTACGATGGGCTCTAATGCTAATGGAGTATGACTTTAAAGTTGTGCATCGGGTTGGTTTGGTGAAAATGGATGTTGACAGTTTGAGCCGCAATCCAAAACTTAGCCAAGTGGACTCTACAGGGGCTCGATGACATGTAGAAGAGGGTGAAAATTTGTTACCAGGTTGACATTCTATCGCCTATTTGAGTTTATTGGCAATGACTAGAGACATTATCGAGGAAGCCATTGTGACCATGATGGATGTAGATGGTGGTGAAGAGTCTACGGGCACTAGGAATATTTTTGATGATGTGGAGGTTATGAAATACTTGAAGCATGGCAAATTGGCAACCATGGTATTGTCCAAGGAGAGAGATCAGATTCTACAACGATCCAAGAGGTTTGTATGGAAGGGGGCTCATTTGCTTCGAGTTTGGCCAGATGGCAACAAGAAGGTGGTACCGGCGCCTCATGAAAGAGTGAAGATAGTCATGCATGCACATGAGGACTTAGGGCACTTTGGAGTGCAAAGAATTCACAGCCTGCTATAGATTCATTATTGGTGGCAAGGTATGCAAATGCAAGTCCAACAATTGGTGGCCAAATGCACGATGTGTGATAGAGTGCGGACATCATTTAATGCCCCAATGCTTCAATTACAACTGTTGCCAATCATGGGATTGGGTTATAGATGGAGTTTGGATTTTGCAAGACCATTGCCAATGACACCACGACACAACAAGTATGTGTTGGTGATGATTGAACATTTTTCTAAGTGGATTGAGTTGGTAGCATTGTCTAACAAGTTCAGTGAAGGGGCAACTTATTTATTTTTGGATTGTGTTTTGAGTCGCTTCAAAGTTCCAGTAGAGGTGTTGACCAACCAAGGACATGAGTTTCTTGGTGAATTTCAAGCCTTGTGTGAACAAGTGATGATCAATCATTGCACTTCTTTGAGAGATCACCCCAAAATGGATGGATTGGCAGAGCACATGGTACAAACCGTCAAGAGGGAACTTTAGAAGTATAGCTTAAAGAAAGGGCATCATCGAAACTGGAACTTATAGCTACCATGGATAGCAATGGGCTATCGATTCAATAAGCAAGCTTCTCTGGCTTCTTTTTCACCTTATTATTTATTGTTTGGGCACCATCTGATTTTACCAATGGCTATCAAATAAGATGCAAACAAGATATTGGATAACATGGATGATCCGGATACGTGGGCACGTGTATGCAAGCAACGTGCGATTTTGTACAAGAAGGTGATGCCAATGGCTTTGGAAAAACTTTCTATTGCGCAGCATAGAGACACTTTGCGTTATGCTACAATATGAGGAGGAGGCTACATGCCTCAAGTGCAACGTTTTCTGCCTGGTGACTACGTCTATTTGCAACGGACAGTGTCAACCACCCTAGACGTGACTGCAAGGCGTATTATTTCATGAGTACGTGAGGTGCTGAAGTCTAGAGTGTTATTCTTGGAGGGTTGTGATGGCAAGATCTAAAAAGATCACATGTACAATTGTGCGCTGTCTCATTTGCCACACATTGATGGACGTACTAATTCTAGCAGTTCACGAATTTCCTCTAGGTTGAAATGTGTATTGTGTGGAAGCGCCAAGCACGCTGCCACTATGGTTTTGTGCAATGTTTGTTCTATAAAGTGGCACACAGATTGTTTGACCCCACCATTGGAAGAAATTCTGACGAGCCGGTGGCTTTGTTCCAAATGTGTGTTAGGGCATGAACAAACATTTTCATCTTAGTTGAGATTTTCCACTAGGTTTTTGTCAGTACTTTGGAAAAGACCACTAAGTTCGCTAGTGTGAAAGGGACTTCAGCACCGGCAAAGGGGGCGAGTAAAGGAGTGGTTGTGAAACCACTTGCTACAACTAGTGTATTGTGTAATATGGGTGTTTATTTGCTTTGCTTTGCTATGGAGTCGCCAATATTAGTGCTTATAATAATAGGATGTTTTTTGCATTTCTATTATTGATTGCATGCTTATACTTATACATACGTCACAAGTCGTTTTTTCCTATAACCACAGTGTCCATCGTTGGTCAAAAGCTATTGGGTCTCGGTGTGGTTAGAGTGCTAGCCAATTACATGGTTCATTGTTGACTTATGGGACGCTATCTCTCATATTGGCACAATTTGATCTTAGCACGAAGTGTTTGTGCATGACAAGTTTTATATGTCCAACCTAATGATATTCTTTACAATTGATATAAGACAAATAGGAAAGAACTTTGGAAGCAACTAAGAAACAACTAGAAACTGATTAAGAAACAACTAGTGTACAACTTAAGAGCGACTAGGAAACGACTAGCTTCACTACTAGAAAATTCAATTTTTTTGTTGATTTGGTCACATTCATTTGGTTCATTTTTCTATTGATTTCTATCCAAATCAACAAATTACTCTTCATATCAATAGAAAGTGAATCAAATCTATGCAACCAAATCAACAGAAAAGGTGGCTTTTCTAGTACTATAGAAAACGACTAAGAAACAACTAGTGTATGACTAGAAAGCGACTAGGAAACAACTAATTATGGTCATTTTACAATTACAATCTTTTTGTAGTTGTTTCCTAGTTGTTTTTTGCAACTATAAATTGACTACTTTGCAAGTAAAACAATGTATCAATGTTGTAAAATAATGATATAAAACAATTATGTTAGATTGGTGCTAATAGAGACGATTACAATTGTAGGATAGTTGTACAGGACATTAGTTGCATAGTAGCCGGTTGTGCCGGATATGGTTTTTTTCTAGTGTTATCAATGAATTTCACTCTTGTCATCAAACTTGTTAATTTCAGCATTCCCAGGTGTTGGACAAATAGCATTTGGGCTGAAAAAAGTTGACTAAATTTGAAATCTATTTGAGATCCTAAACTGACAAATTTTGTAGTAGAGGAATTGGAAGTAAAGAAATGATTTATTTGTATTATCAAATCCAAACTAGAACTTGTGGAAGGTCAAGAAAATTCATTTTAGAAACCTTACCATATATCCCCTACATGAAAGTCAGATTTGACATAAATTAAGTCATTTCGGTATTAAAAATAAAAGTGTCACGTATCATCTTCTAAATGGTGTGAAGTTATGTGCCCCTCTGAAAATCTAACGTGGAAATTCAATTTTGGCACCTAAGTATTGAATCAAACCTTCAAATATGGTATTGTGTAACATCAAAGTTGAAAGTATAGGATTGCTTATCACAAGTTGCAAGGTGTTCCAACCTACACTTCTTAAGTTCTTATCATTAAAATTTACACAAATAGAATTTAGATTAATTAAGACATTAGATTTAATTACACTGAATAGGAATATTAAGAGGACAAAAAAATTAGAAGAACTTATTTTAGAAAATTGTACACATTTGAAATATGATATATGAATCTTGGACACTTCAATAACTATTGATGTACAACAAAAAATAGATATTTATATAATGTGTAATGTCGATTAATTAATATGGATCCCCTTAATACCACCGTATATATCCTATAAATTCATACTATATATCATATGCATCATGTATGCTAGTTGGTAGCTCACTCACGATGCACATTACTATTAATACTCGGTATATGTAACCCGAGATGGGCCCCAAAGTCAAGGCAATGCTATTAATATGGCCCATCCCGCAGTCCTCTCATGACGGCATAGGCCCAATCATTTCCTCCCACGTGGCAAGACAACCAACCCCTCCTGCCTGTACTCAATACTGAAAACCTCTCCCCAAACATCTAGGGTCCACATCTTCTATTTTCATAGATACCTCCAGAACCCCAAGATCTACATGATCTAACATCTACGCCTTGTGGTAGATATGATTGCCAGGTAAACACACAGCATTCACGTTGTAGAGTCGCTGCAATCGTCAACCCCCGGAATCAGCTCAACTAAATCCAAAGCTCCTCCCTCGGCGGACCCTTGATTCGATTCTTCATTGGTGTTGACGGAATTGTCCCTCCAGCTTTAGTGTGCCATTTCTCGCGGATCAATTGCGAAGCTTAGTTGCAGAGGTTTTTCCGTCAAACCCTAATTGACGGAGTTTCGTGCTCTCTCATGGTCCCAATTTTTTTAATTTTTTCCGTCGAAAGTCGAGGTTTAATCCTTTCTTGCGAGTTTTGGAGATTCCGATGTGATCGAACGGAGTTTCTGTAGTAGTTTGGATGTCGAGTTTTTGTGGGTTTTGATTCTAGGGTTTAGGACTGAGTGTGTAGGTTGGGCGCCTTGTGTTATAACCCTCGATTGCGGGGTTTTGACTGCGTGAAGCTCCGTTGCAGATCGAGTAAAGTAGTAGGAGAGCTGGTTGTCCGCAGCAATGAGGCGAGCAAGGAACCCGGTGCAGACGGCCGTGTGGTGGGTGAAGAAGCAGCCTCCGAAAGTGAAGGGCGCGTTGGCAGTGCTCACGGGCATCGTGCTGCTCGTGTTCTTGCGCTTTGTGATTCGAGATCATGATAATCTGTTCGTGGCCGCGGAACTCATTCATGCTGTCGGGATTGGGTGTCTCATTTACAAGCTCATGAAGGAGAAGACTTGTGCTGGTGAGCTTCTCGCTGGTTTATTTTCGTTTTGGTGAAGGGTTTTGGTAACGCCTAGATTGTATGGAATTGAAGGTTAAAGCTGTCGCTAGTCCATGTTACACGCAGAAACGTAATCACTGTTTCATTACTGTCGTTGTTGTACTTTGTCTTTTTATTATACGGATTTGTGATGTGTGGCTTGTACTTGACAATGGACTAGTTTGCATGTCTAATCAGGAATTCTGTAATTGTGTTTGGGCTACATGTCCACATTGTAATGAACGTATTGATTGGACATGCTTGCTTGGCCTCCTTATGCTGTGGATGCTGAGGAAGTAATTAGCAGCCAATGCAGATACTCTAGTTACAATTGGAAATCCTATCTCCAATTTACTCTTTCGCACGGGTTTACTCTGACTTTATACGAGCTCGCAGCATAGATTGTGTGGTTTTGGAGCTTAAAGTCACGCTAGTCCAGTCATGTACAGAAACTTAATGATTGTTTCAGAACCATTGCTTGTTATGTCTTATATATTTATTTAAATATTATACGAACGAGTGACCAGTTGTCTTCGGTGGCTTGTACTTGACAAAGGACTTGACACGTCTAAGCATTGATTGGACATGCTGGCTTGACTTTCTTAGGCTGTGGAAGCTGTAGCAGTACATGGTAGCTAATGCAAGTGCTCAAGTTGCAATTTGAAATCAAATAGCTCTGAATTTATTTTTAGGATGTTTTAAATTTCAAGTCGAATACTGGTGACTGACGTGATTTGTGTCGAGCAATGTGGAGTGTTCAGCTGAATTTGGCATGTTTCTTGGAATGCAGGACTGTCACTGAAGTCGCAGGAGCTCACCGCTATATTTCTGATGGTGCGCCTCTATTGTAGTGTGGTGATGGAGTTTGACATTCACACTCTCCTGGATTTCTTCACATTCCTCACAACGGCGTGGGTGATCTATATGATGCGGTTCAAGCTCAAGTCGACAACTTCAGACGATCTCGACAACCTGCCCATTTACTATGTGGTGAGTTCCTCGTTTTTGCTCCATTTGGTGGATGATGAAAGTGCAGCTTTGCTCAACATCCCAGCTTCCTCATACAATAATGGTGGCTCAGCTTTTCTATAAGTACTACTGGGGGACATTTTGTACCGATATATAGCACATCTTTTTTTTCGCTCGGCAAGTCTCAGGTCAGCTTGAGTATGTACTTGATAGCGTTCGCATATTCGTTATTCTTATTCAGTCTCTCGTGATTTAGGGTGGCTTTTATGAAGTTCACTCAACCCTCGTCATGACACATTCCTTGCATATTCCCCAAATCTCTCATTTTGTGCAAAATTCGGATTGGACAACTTTCACATGTAATATTGTGAACACAATTTAAAGAGCGCATTTAGAAGCTCGGTTGTCCCCCTTAAGGCGGTGCAATTAGAGGGGGTTGAGTGTATCCCATGTCACTTACGTTTGGACCTTAGATTCTATCGTATGCCTTCTATGTAGGCCATTTGGTGAATTTCCAGGACGGCACTCTACCAGATTGAGCATCTCGGATTTCAATCTATCAATGCAAGTGGGTTGGAGGGTTGGCTTCTGGGAGGTATCCAGGACACCCTTACTAACAATTTTCTGATTTGGATGGATTTGCAGCTCGCTCCATGCGCGTTGCTGGCCGTTGTGATACATCCAGGCACCACCCACCATATTGTGAATCGGGTGTTGTGGGCGTTCTGCGTATATTTGGAGGCTGTGTCTGTCATGCCTCAGCTTCGCGTTATGCAGAACACCAGGGTATGTGTTGTCATCTAGTTTGAATTCCTGAAAGAGGGTCAGTAATTTGACGTATCCATTGGGCAGCTTTTGTGCGTCTTCTTCAATTCCTCAGATAGATTGATTAAATATTTCGGTTCTCCTTTACATTCATTCAAAGTGGGGTTGCAGACCTAGTTTCCGTGAAAAAGTAGGGCGAATTCAATGAATTTTACCATGAATAGGTGTTGGCAAGCCTTATTTGTTGTCCTATCACAAGTCTGAAATAGCGTCGAATCTGAAATAGAATTAAGGATAACCTCATGGACTTAACATTTGCTCAGGAGTCTAATTTCTCTCTTGTCTTTTCAACCTGTGTATCGTGCTTTTATCTGCGCGACCTAAATTTGAGATTTCAATCTCACTGCTTGGTTTTGATCATTTCTGATTTGATGTGCAGGTTGTGGAGCCTTTTACGGCTCACTACGTCTTTGCTTTAGGAATTGCAAGGTTTCTGAGTTGTGCTCACTGGATTCTTCAGGTAAATGGCCTTTTAGTTATAATTCGTCATTTTTCATGTTATATCCTACTTTGGTAAGGAGGGAGGACTGCTTTTCTGTTGGTTCTAGCTGTAGCTTGCTGTCTCAATATGAGAGACCAAGTGCCCTTTAAGCATCATGTGAAGAGTATTGAACTTCTTCTCATAACTTGAAATATTTGCGGTTTATTGTCTGTATCCAATACACTTTAGGGCCCCGAAAGTGTATTGAGTTCTGGTGCCTCAATGGAAATTAGACTTGTGTTCAAAGCTACAGTAGCATACTGGGGCCCCTTGTTTTCAAAGAATGAAATCTCTTCTGTTTAGTAGAATTTTGAGATGTATTTACAGGTATAGTGACACTCTAAGATTGTCGTGTAGGGTTTTTGAAGTTGCCATTTTCTGAAAATTATAGTGAGGTTTAAACTGGACTTGTATTGGAGATTGCAGTAAGGAATGCATTGAGGATTATATACAAAGAGACACCGAAATTATACATAACTATCTGAAGTAGGCACTCTTGTAATTAGGTGCTTGTTTATGTACACGGAGAGGAATAAGCTATGCCTAATGAGTGCATTTTTTGATCCATAGGTACTTGATGGACACAGTTTTCTGCTCAGTGCACTGGGCTATGGATTATGGCCTGGAATGGTTCTCTTATCGGAGATTGTACAGACAACCATTTTGGCCGATTTTTGCTACTACTACGTTAAGAGGTACGTGCTGATGCTTATAACAGACAATGATGTTCGTGGTTTGTTTGTGAGTTAGTGCGTCAAGCACATTCATCCTATGCCAGTGATTCCATTGCGACTTATGTCTGAGAACGTGTTTTTTCCACCTGGCATTCCAAGAGAATCACACCTAATTGTGACCCTACAGATTCGTGCCTAAAATGCACATTATCTGAATCTGAGAGCCTAGCGTCGATTTTGCATATACGATCTATGATTAGCCCTTTGAAACCTCTTAGTTATTCTTAAAAATGTATCCTTAGTTGAGATATAATATTCCTTCAATTGCCAACAAGATCCAGCGAATTAGGCAATTACAGTACTTCAAAAGATTCTCAGATTCTCGTTGGAGATGCTGTTCGGTGTACATACCTTAAGAGTTGCATAGCGTTGTGATCCGAGATTCTAAAGTCTAAAATTTTGTGTGGTGTCTTCTTTGACAGTGTAATGGACGGCCAGATGATGGTGCGGCTGCCTTCAGGTGTAGTTTAGTGTGCTGCTGGCTTGGCTTGGCTTGGCTTGGCTTGGCTTGGCTTGGCTGCTGTCATAACGTCATTTATTTCAATGTATGAGTAAAAAGAAGCACTAGGGCACAAAAATGATGATCCAGCTTCTTTTCCTTTCGCAGTAGCTTCTCATTTCTAGTGGAAGCCCTAGTTTACCCTTTTGGTTGCAGGGCTTATACGATCTCCCATTGATGGCAATTCTGATGGCATGTTGTGAATGTGTGCCTCTGGCTCGAGAAGAGAAGGTGGTGCATGCCTGTTGGGTATTTCACATGGCTGTAGAGAAGTTGTCATTGGCATCAAACAGAATTGAAATGGATCTCTTTGTCCGGGGGGTTATGGACGAAATGGGATTTGTGGAATTGAACTTTTGCTATTCCAGTAGGTCGAGGGGATTACTGAAATGGATGTTGGACTTCTTATAAGGTGTGTGTTGAGAGTCATGACAACACTACTTAAGGGGACTGTTATTTTAAAACCAACCCCTTTGGATTTTAAAATTCTGTCCCCATTAAGTTCATACTTTCCAAAATATGATTAATCAGAATGCTCGTTTGAACCCTAAACTTTGGAACCTTGGTCTTGAAGTGGGTAACAAACAGGATCTTAATAAGCCTCCAAGATGTATTTTATGACCGTGCAAGATGTGAAAGTGCATTTGTATTATGGTCTTGTTCTAGTCAACTGCTGTATTAACCCAGTAAGGACGCCGCGGACCATAAGTGTCCGATGAATGACAAGGGATTCTCCAATGTAGGACATAACTATAACTATTCATCCTTGGAGTTTTTTGTGGAAAGTGGAGAACATCTACAGTAGCTTGACTTCCAATGAGTACTTTTGAATTTTTTTATTCCAATGACTCTCACGGTTATACAATGCATGATTTCCAGGGTCACCCCTCGCGTCCTTACTGGGTTAACCAATGAAGCATGTGAGGCGTATTCAACTACCACTACATGACTTCATATGCGAGGTAATGGTGCAATAATTACAAAGGAGATCAATATAGCATGTTGATGGACATTTTGCTACTTGCAAACTAATTTTGTTTCAAAATCTCACTTATTATCCTTGTGTCATTCAAAAATAAATGTACTAAGAATGTAGTACAAAGCAAAGTAATAAAGGTCACTTTTAAGTGCTACAAAGTCACTATTCCAATTTGCAATCAAAACATATTTGTATGCACATATTGTTTTCTCTTATGAACCAAATCACGAGTATAAATTTGGTCTCTTACAACTTTGTTGTTTGGAATAACCATAATTTGTCCATAGCAACTGAAAATGAGTTATTTAGGGATGATGTTTGAAATAACTCATCCAAATCAACTTGTTTTTAAAAAAATAAGTTGTTGTTTTTAGACAAAATGAGATGTTTGTGACCAGTTGCAAAAGACTAAATTTCTACTCGTGAGTGTATGGTGTTTACAAATCCAAGCATGTTCTTAAATCAATTTTTCTACATTTCTGAGTGATGTTTACTTTAAGAGAGATCCATTATCACCTTAACAATAAGCATGTATATGTAGTTTAAAAACTATCACGTGACTTGAACCTTCCATCCATGATCCATGCCCCCACCAAGTTATAATATATGTGGAATTATACCATTTTTACATTATTCGATGTATGTAAATATACTCAAAAAATTGCATACCAAAGTTCAAAAATATAAATAAAAGATGAGTAGCTCCATTGTCTTTCACAACTTGAGGAATTTGATGTATGCTAGAAACTTGAATTGGGAGTCTACGAAAAACAAAATTCAAGATAAAACAAATTCATTTTTATCCTTTAAAATTTCACCCATCATTTGGAAGGATGAATACAAAAGTATAAAAACCTAAATTGATAATAAACTTAACATGGAACTAAGACAAGTCAATCCCAAGAGGTCAAAATGTTGTAGAAGCCCCTAAATCCTATGCATTTTTTGGGTTTCAAAAACAATCCTTTACATTTTGGAGGGTTCAAAACTTATAGAAGTTGAGCTAAGAAACAAACCTCATAATTAATTTGGAGAGGGGCATTTCATGACTACCCTCAAAACATACCTTCTCATACCTAATTTTTACCTCATTTATAAGAATAGAATTACCTCATTTATTAAAATAGAATGAACGAAACATTTTTTTTTCATATGAATCAATTCTACAAGACAGTATTCTTTCAATCTTTCAATATTAAATGAACCTTGTGTTGGGTTGCTCAAAAGTTCATGGAAACAAAACAAACGACCCAAATCCTAAACCACAAACTTGTTTTTTCTTTTGCAAATGGGCTTGTTGGAGAGCTAGCTGGAAGAAATCTCTTATCTGCATGCACGGTGACAACGACGCCAGTCTTGGGAGGTTCCCACAGTTTCCCGAGTTCCCATGGCCGTGCCCAAAGTAGTTCGTGTGGTCCCCCATGGCCTCCCGCAGTCTAGTATAAATTGCGAACTCCGCCCCTCCATTTTTGGGCTTGCGAGCCCAGGAAACGTGTTTGGTGAGCCCAGCCGTTTCCCTGCCCAATTCTCACCAAAAAACGGAACGCATGCACCCAAATGAACACAGGGGAAGTAATTACATAGAAACGCAGCAAGACAATCCTAAGAGTCAAGCTTACCGTACCGGTAAGGATTCCGAAAGCAAGCCACGCCATGCGAAATTAAACTAAACCACGTACTGCATCGATCAATTTACGTAAGAAATGATTATTGAAGCACTGCATGATCAGGCCGTCCAAATTGTGCCTCCCAGAACTCGATCGGAATGACCGGCGCCCAGACTGCTTGTGATGATCAGTGCAATCCTGTGTAGTAACCCATTGCATTAATGCTGCATTGCGTGCGCTTAGCAAATTAAACACACAGTGTCTTGCATGGGAAATTAAAGGGACGTGAGAGAAGCGTTATATGTATATGGAAGTGTTAGGGTTTGGTGTCCCGTAGGGTTTGGGGAGAGAACAGCGGAATAATTAATCTTTGAGCACAAGCCCGGGTTTAAGCTTAATTCCTCTAGCTCACTGTTTTAATTTACGGTTTGGAATGCCACCTGCACTACTCGAGATCGATTATCAGGGTATTTCATTTGTGAACCTATTATATTGGGTTGATTGTTCCGCATCGATCAGTGGAGTCCTGTGACACTCCCGCTGGCACGCGCGACCTGAAAGAAGTGCAAGTTAATTACGGGTCGATCGGAGAGCTGCATGACTTATAAAATTTATTTCATAAGAGATTTTCACGCACGTACTGACAGGGAAGTTGGAGCGTGGACTTCTACTAATTAACTTAGTGCAAAGAATAGGGTAGTTGTCATACACATCGTAGGAGCTCCTTCGTCCGGGGCGCTGTATTCAGTATTTCCCCAGAACCGGAAGTTCGACCGCCCTTGTTCCAGCCAGGTTCAGGTGTGCTGTGACTGTCACAGCCCAACGGACATCACAAACTGAATCATGCGATTGAAAATGGAACTTTCCCCAGGCATGGAGCCAATTCGAATTGCCCAATGAAAATAATGAGGGACCTCAGTGAACATAATACATAGCCAGAGAACTGAGAGAAGTGGACTTCCTAGGGTTGGGTGTACCCTAGGGTTTGGGGAGACAACTGCAGAATCCTGAACGCAGTGCTCGTCATTTCGTCCCACGCACATTTTGCGAAGACTATTCCTTTCCTTTTCACGGCCTGCCCAGTATTGGTCCCCAATCGTATCCCGGAACACCAGGCTAAGCTATAATCAAGCTGTGTTCCAGTGTACTCGGTATGTCCAATTTCGGAATTTCTCTAGGCGTGCAAAGTGCTCATTCAATTGCCCTGGATCATGCATATTACATGGTTCTCGTGTATACAATTTAGGCGGAAACACCTTAACAGCAATCAGAAGCATTATCTGTCGGTGAGATCACAACTATAAATCTGCAAACCTAGTAATGTTCCGAGAGGGAATTGGTGATTTCATCAACTTTTCACCCACAGTTTCAAGTCCTAAGGTAAGCCAGTCTTGAATTAATACAGGGCAAGAGGCAAAGACAAATTAAAATAGCTGCAGGTCACAACCAGGCAGAACTCCAACTCCAACTAGGCAGAACTCCAACTTCAATTCAACGAGTTTGGAAACTCTCCATCATGAAACGACGAGGCTTTGTAGTCCATTCTCCAAGTCCAAACGTACAAACTGCCTGAGAGAGTCAGTATCTGATGATATGACAAACTTCAGTCATTCAGCATGTGACATGGAATCAAAACGGTGCACAAAGTTAAAGCTGCACCGCTGCTTGAGTTATTGCCTCATGTCCACTCAATGGATGTCTGGCACAAAACCCCAAACCGTCAATGTCCACATGCTGACGTCATCTAAGAACCAGGAGACGCTCGCATGCCTTCCATTCTTGGCGCACACGCAACTAGGGAAGTTCCCCGAATGCTCTCCAATGTTCCCCTCCGATGTTCCCCGGGTCTCATGTCCCCCAGGTCTCATGGCCTTCCGCAGTATAAATTGCGAACTCCGCCCTCCTTGTTTGGGCTTGCGAGCCCAGGAAACGTGTTTGGTTAGCCCAGCCGTTTCCCTGCCAAATTTCACCAAGAAACTGATCACACCACACCACACTCAAAGCAACGCCCTGCGCCTCCATCAATAAAACGAAAGACAATACTACAGCGACATGAAAAGCCCGTAGGCGCAGAAGAGAGTAATTGCAAATTAAGGAAAACCATCTTGCGATGGGTTTAAGTTTGAGCAACCTACCGGCTACAATATTGTCTGTATGCATACGGCATGGCACGCTAATATAGATTCTTTAAGGACGAAACCCTCTCTGCCTTCATCTCATCTTTCTGAAGCTTCTCCTGCTGCTTGTCCATATTTAACAAAGCTCTCTCTATCGACTTCTCCTTCCGCTTGTTAACAGCTTTCCGCTTCTGCGGCTCCCTTTTCATGCCGAGCCTGACAAAGGTACGTATGTTAGTTTTCGACTCATAAAGAAAGACAGATTGATCGCACATTATTAGTGTAATGCAATGGTGCCTGGAACCTAATGTTACGGTGATGTTAGTGTCAGTGAAGGTTACAATGACTTGATAATAATTAAACATAATTAAAATTGTAATTGAAAATTAGATCAAAATTAACTTTGATAATCACATAACTCTTGAGATGACTGCTCATTTTCACGAAGGGCATCATGATAAACCACCTCTACTTAATTATATCAAATTCCAATGCCGTTTCAAAAGACCTCATTTTATGCTTTATCACTTCGGCTGGCCACTACAATGTATGATATATAACAACACATAACCACAAACTAGTATGGCACATGGATCCTGATCAATTAGCACACTTTGAAATCCTTGCTTAAAATCTTGACTCCAATAACAAGGGTATTGTAATAATAAGGGTATTGTAAAATTAGATTGATGAGGAGTATACCCTTGTATTTGAAGGCCATTCGACTTGGATCCCTTCTTCTTTCGTTTCTTCCTTGATGAGACTAAGTCTAGCTCCGCACCCGTAGGCTCTGGAATATCAACCTCCGCAGTGTCCATAGCTGTGATATACATACGGAAGAAGCGAGTTTGTTTAGATAAAACTTTCCTCCCAGACCAAAAAAGGTTCTGTGTACCAGAAACAAGATGGGAAAAGTAAAGAGCGAAAACAAGCACTGCGCTCAATTCGTATTTTCTCTCACCAAACCCCAAAACCTCTCTAACGTCATTTCCTCCGTTGTCTCACCAAACCCTAATACGTCTGTCACGTCACTTTTACAAGCACATTGTCACACAACTCCATTGATATAATCGCACACATCACAAATCTGTTACAGCAATACATTGATAATCTCGTGCAGTTTCGGCGTCTAGAGTTTGCGACAGTAAAAAGGTCTGGGCGACGATTCCAAGTGGGTCCAAATTTATCGCAAGGATTCCACATCAATCTGGATTTGCAACAGGGATCTCTCTCTGACTAGAAAAAATCAAACAAGACCACGAAAGCTCGAAATTTAAAGCAATATTTACCTTCCCCGTCCCCAATGTTATCCGGAACAGGTGCACTTTCGACAACCGCAGGCGCGTCGTCCTCCATGGCGTCCACGCCCCGAGATTTCTTCTTCTTCTTCACCATATTTACCTACTACACCAATTTCTTTACAAAACTTCACAATTCGAGTCAAAACAGCACATCAATCAAAGATCATTGGCCTCCAACGGCGCGGCCTTCACATCTCCAGGGCTTCAAAGTCGCAGACTCGCGGGTTATCTTTATTTTAGGGTTTAAGGGTCGGAACCGAATGAATGAAATTCTTTTAAGCAGAATGGATTTCATCCATCCAAATCAAGTCCAAGTGCCAATAAATTTGAAACAGTCCGTGGTCAATTGGTCATGTGCCCGTGACAGCAATTTCCGCACTGCCCTGCCCGAACAATATGATGTTAGATACACCTCGGCGCACGTCATCATGATGTAAGATTGACAGCAACGGATTCCAAAATCTATGTATTTTGTAAATTACTGGGTCAAAGACTTAGTCGCCATCATCTAGGCTCTGTTTGTTTTTAGGCAGTGCAGAATGTGAACTTCATTGGAGTCATGAAGAAGCTAACCTAAAATGGCACAAATAAGCAATTCAGCATGGTCCCCATTATTATATTGAAATTTTTATGTCGGGTATTGTTGGCAGTCAAGAGGAGATTTTAGATTCTCTTTGAATGCATTTTTTGGACACTCTATGAATAAAATATGAATTTTCAAGGTGCTTAGAGGCAACTTGTAATTTCATCTTTGAAAACTAAATTAAACTAAACTTCAATCAAACTTAGTTGCAAAATAGAGGAAACAAAGAAAAAAAAATGGAAATAGCCATGTCATGCTTTTAGGCTTTGTCCTTTTACAATTAAGCATTATTAGAATTAATATTTTTGTATGGTTCTTATTATTAGATTACACAAATTTTGTTGGAAGTGCAGCAAAACGTTTCAATGTATTTTAAAATCCTAATGAATAAACTATAAATTTTTGAGGGGCTAAAAATAAATATAGTCAAAATCAACATCACACTTTTAATTTTATGAATAAGAGTTGTACATTTTAAGCAAATTTGTGAAGTGCGGTTTTAAAACATGCCGCAATTTATGTATAGGTATGAACGATTCATACTATAAAATATGGTTAAAAAATCATTTGTACATCCAAACATGTATATATTTCTGCAAAACTGAGTGACACCATCCCAACAATTGGGTAGCAATTCACCGGTTTAATCTATTTCAAAAAGAAGAAATTGTCATTAACTATTCCCTCATCTTTTAAAAAAAATCAGTTTTGAGCAAATAATAGCTGTAAATTAAAATCCTGAATCTAGAGTTCGGGAACCCTCATTTCATAGATTTTGGCCCTCTTATACATATTGTAAATCTAGATCCTCACATGATTCTGGATCAATGAACTCTAATTTCGTAGGTAATTGAATGACGCATAGATTCATAAATATCCCAGAGTCAAGTTCTCGGGGTAATTCGTTTCCGGGTCATGGGGGACCCATAAATGTTACTCCATGGAGTACCTTTCTACAGTAGATGTTTGGTCTCCAGCAATATTACAAAACCTTCCGTATTCCTGAAAAAATGAATTCCTGATTTTGTAGATGTCTGGGTTCTAGGCTTACAGTGAATTACAAAATCTAGTTATGGGGAGAATTTGTGTTCGATAAATTATGCGACTGTTAATTGAGTGCCTGTGGATCCGGGATACTTAAAAAGTTCTACGATTTTCGTTGATTCATTTCATATCTACGAAATATGAACCCCAAATTCTACGTTTTGGGATTGATTTGTGGCAGAAGACAGGTCGTCTCTTCTCTTTCTCTTCCCCTTCGTCTTCTCGACTTGCAAGGCGCCCGCCCCAGCAGAGCTTTTATATTTTCCATTATAATATATACTCCTGCTTCTGTTTGTCGCTCCGTCCTGGAGGTTTCTAATGTTCTTCCTCCCAACCTCAATCCCTAACTTAGTTCCGTAAATGTGCACTTGTTCTGGCACGACGGAGAGCTTGACTTTCCCGGACGACAATTCCTTTTTGCTGCCTCGTCATCCACGCACGGGGCCTCGATTCAAACTCGCTCGTGGAACTTGTTCACCCGATTCCACGCTCGCCATTTCATATCCACACGCTCATGTGTTCGGGAATTGCGTGAAGTGAGGCGATTTGGAGGGACTAATGCATTTATTTCGATTTTTCTTCGGTCGTTTTGGGATGGCTGTGGTTTATTGGATTGCGCCGGTCGGGGGGGTGACGGTGTTCCGATGTCGTCGTGTTCTGTGACCGCGCGGGCATTGTTGTCATGCCTGTGGAGAATCTGATGGTGTGTCGCATTGGTGAGCTTTGGCGAATTTCGAATTGCCGACGACCGCTGCTGCTCGGGTTTGCTCCCCTGTTTTTGGCGAGAGCTTTTACTTATTATTCGAAAGGGATTTTTGTGAAACCCTAGTTTTTGTAGTAGTGAGATGAGGTTTCGTGGTTCCGTGCTCTGTTAGAAGAGGCTACATTGCGTTGTATCTAGAATGTGTTAGTGGTTTGAGGAGAGCGAGGTTGGGTTGGGTCATCTATGCTGAGCTTTCGGGCAGATTGGAGAGCTGTTGAGGAGGAAGACGATGGTGAAGACGATGACCGTGGATTGAGAGTGTCAATGACGTAAACCCCTTCCGCTGCAATGAGTGCTTCACCACAAAAGCCCCTTGCCAGGTATTCTTCTGGAGCCTTTTTGTGCTTTTGGTATCTTAATGAATGACTTTCTAGCAATTTGCGGGCATCCTTCCTGGCTTGTGTCGGAAGTCCTTTCTGGTGTTGAACTTTTGTGAACCCGGGGGAGAGGTGACTTTAATCGCTATTTTGGTTGCCTTAGTGGCTCCCTGTTGTCAAGGTTGTGAGGAAAGTCGTAGCCCTATCAGAGCCTTTTCGAGCTTCCTGGAGTTGGAAGAGCGTTGGTGGGAAAATATGAAATAGTGTAGAGGTCGAAACTTTGTGGGATCGGATAGTGTGTCTCTAAGTTTTGAATCTGCTATTGGGATCAAGTCAACACTAGGCTACCATTTGTTGTGTTTTCCTGGGATTTGTGCGAGACATCGGACAAGTGTTCTAGTTTTCAATTCAGTTTTGATTCTGTTTGATTAGTGAAGTCTAATACGGTAGCACTCTTTTCCCAGTTATTGCTTGCGACAGTCGTTCATTAAACCTAATCATAGCTGCCGAGTGAAGGAAATGCTGTAGTCTGATTGAGGACATTGAGCTTGGATGGCTTCAGAGGGCAATCCAGAGGGCAATCCGACTGCTGCAGATGGGCACTTCGTTTATCGTACATTCTAGTTTAGGGTTTTCATTTGCCAGAGCAGCAACGATCGTATGCCCCAAAAATTCTTGTTCAGCCGCAATTTTCAGAGTTGAAGTTCCTTCCCTACTCTTTTTCCAATTCGTAGTGGTACCGAGTTTACTTAATTTACAACAGACTAGTTGTAAATGCAATGACACTGGTTTCAGATTGTGAGATTTTCTTTTCCCGTGTGTGGGCGGTGCAGCAACGTCACTTGTCGCTACTGGGCAACTTCAGGGACTTGCTTTTTTGGTGACCAGTGCAACTTCGCTCACAATCCTGCTGATAGAGCTTCCTCAGGAAAGTCTGGTGGGTTCCATATCTACATCTTGGAAGCAATGTAGTCACAGTGCTACAAGGTGCTCGAACTATTACCAACACAGGGATATAGATGTTGGGCGAGTTATAGTGGATCAATAGCTCCTAGGTTCAAATCAAGTAGGTTCAGAGTTTATCATTGTTGATCATCTTTGGTACCATGTATTGGCTGGGATCACTCCAGGTTTTATTGCACAGAGATTTCTTGTGAGGATGCCTGATCACTTTAGAACTTTGCTTGGATGTTTGCAGCATGTGACAGGTTGTTCATTTCTCTCAGTTTCTTGCCTTGTACCTATGTTTTGGACTATGCAAAAAAAATTCCATCATAACTAAGCAGCTACTAAATGCTGTACTGGTAGAATGCTGGATCTTTACACTATGCTTGCTTCTAACTCTTGTTGGTCTATGTGGGTGGGCTGTAGTACCGAAGCGTGAGAAAGCCTGCAAGGAGCTTCTTCTCACCGGATACTGCAAGGTTTGGGACTGCCCCTGTTTGCGGAATTTGTTATGCAATAAAACAATTGACTTCTTCGAGATCACATTGTCAGACTGACTAGCCTGCTCATTGGTGATTATGTTTGGGTAATTAATCTTATACTTGGTGTTGTAGAACGAGAAAAATGGATGCGAGTACAACCATGAAATTCCAGTTGTAATTCGTGCTGGGTAAGATATTGTATTCTACTCCTATCAAGAGGTTCTTTGCACCTGGAAATGAGCCAGTGCATTCTGTCCTTGAATCCAATTCTTGGACAGCCATATCTGACCTGTTTGGCCAAACGCCGATGATCAACTTCCCTCGAAATCTTGCTTGATATCTTAATTTCCATCCCATGTCGGACATTTCTCTGAACCTTTTACTTTCACTTTATTCCAATTTCTGTGTGATCTGTGATATCCAGCAAGTGATTTTAGTTCTACTGAAGATCATGTCCCCTTGATCACATTATGGCTCCTAGAATGAATTGCCATATAAACTTGCTTTGGTTGTTGTAATAGTACAATGATTTAACTTCCAAATGTGTTGTACCATTAGGCTTAGTTATATGCGCCAGAGGTGTACTGACGGCTAGTTTTCTGAACTGCTGCAGGCCTCCTTCTGCCTCCTCAACCACCTCCACCATCGTGCCGGCCTCTGTGGTGTATTCATCTTGGCCTTCCACAACATCAACTTCTCTTAGCCCTGGGACAGCTGGTAAAACTGTCCGAACGAAACTAATCGGCATTGCTATTAGATATGTGTAAAGAGTATTAACAACCTAGTAGTCATTTTAAACCACCACCCTTAGATCATCGTGATTCTGTGGACTGGAATGTTGGATGAGCTCGTTTCTATTGTGACACGATATACGCATGGTAGATCGGAGACTATCTATCTAACACGACTAGAGTTCGTATCTGAATCTTTTGATGTGAATCTTGAGGATGATATGATTTATATTCACACTCTCTGCAGCTGCAATCAGGAACAACAGGCTACCAGTGTCTGCTCCAGCATTTGTCCCGGCAGCTGTTGCAGCGGCTCAGAGGGCCTCTTTGAGCGCTTGGGGCGGTGTGACCCCTGGAAAAAGTATTGCGGTGACTTCTCAAGCCACTTTCACAGGTAGTGCTTCAGTTTCGACTTCTCCAACACCAAATGACGTGCCCCATGCATCCTCAGGTCAGAAATCTGCTGTTGATACCCAAACAAGCTCAGCATCTCTGGGCACAGAGGCCGACGGTTCTCCAAATTCAGACTCTGTCTCCACTGTCACTACACTTTCCTCCACATTCAGCAATTCTTTGCTGAATGCACAGCCTTTCATTCCTTCTGGACATGGCGGAAGCTCGAATGGATCCACACCTCCACCTATTCAAGGAGCAAGCATTGGTAGTGCCAATGCGGCCCCTTTTGTGCCATCAGGTGGGTCAGTGGCCTCAGCGGTTAGTGCCGCCCCTTTTGTACCTAGATCAAGGCAGCACCTTCTGACTGGAGCAACAAGTGGCAGTATGGGTAGGGTCTTGCAACCGGCTAGTCAGTCCCTGATGGCATTAGGAGGTCAACCACAGCCTCAAATCAGGCAACAGTTGTCACCGCTTCAGCAGCAATTGCAACATCAAGCTGCTGCTCAAGCCCAGGTGCAAGCTCAGGCTCAAGCTCAAGCTCAAGCCCACATGCTTGCTGCTGCAGCTCGTAGCATGGGTGGAAATGTCCTCAGCAATAACCAGTACATGGGAATGGATGTGCCTATGGTTATACCTTCTTTTCGTTTGCCTGATGGCGATGATCCTGCACTTGGCATGACCGCTATGTCTCCTCCAAATCCAGCGTTCTTGGCGAGGTAAGTGTCTGATTATTGATTGTGAGACCTTTCCGTGACTTCATTTTTGTGAATGCTCTCACTAATTTTATCGATTAGCAATCTTTCGGTAATCAATGATAGAGACAGCTTCGTGACAGATATGACTTTACTACTTGGTCACTAAGGGACATGACTACATGATACGGTCCGAAAGTTTATATTGTGACCGAAATTTCTCTTCCTAGCGATGTTTACGAAACATGGTCTTGTTGGCCAGGGTTGGGGGTAGTGGGGGTCTCTCAGTACTCCCTGCTCCAGATGCCATGGCTAGTATGGGAATTGTTGGGGATGGAAGTGGAGTCTTACAAGTGGGTAGCAGTTCTTCTTTTTCTCACAATTATGGTGGGGGCCTACCATCTCCATCCTCTGTCAGGGCACAACTACAACAGCACATGCAAAATATGCAATTGCAGCAGCAGCAGGTATTTGCTCATATTATTTAGGTTTTCTTTAGGCTGCTTAACAGTTGACTGCCTAATCAATCGCGTGCTTGAATATCTTTTCTGTTTTATACTGAAATACATGTATATCATGTTTACGTAGTGGTCCCTTTGTGACTTTTGGATTTGTCTTTAGGTTCAGCATCAGGCTTTTTCTGGCCAGTCATCGCCGTATACACTACGTCCACCTCAGAGAACTCAAACTCCTGAAAAGCAGCAGCAACAAATGCTGAGTTCACAATCTGAGGTACTTGCGCTTTTGCTATACTCGGTGAAATTCGAGTGGTAGTTTTTGATTGATTCTTGCATGACCTCAATCATTTTCAGATATATCTCACTATTGACCCACCTGGCCTCTGATTGACTGCAGCAACAATCCCAATCACCACCATACACAATTCGACATGCTCAAAGTTTAGGCGCTCAGACTCCTGAGAAGTCTCAACTTCTGGGTTTAGAGGCCAGTGGCTCTTTGCCATCGTCGTTAACGCTTTCAAATGACAAACAAGGGCAAGAACACCTGCTTCTTTCCCCGGAAAGACGTGAGTCTGATCAGCTCTCTGTGCAATCCAACGAACCCAGTGGTCCTCAGCAGTCACCTCAGCTGGCTCAAAGTCCACAGCAGCAACCAACTGCTGTGTCTCAGTCATCTCTCAAACAACACCATCAACACCAGCAGGTATACTTAAGTATACCGAATTTTAATCTTTTCTTGAAGGGCAATAGAGTAGGCTATTTAGGACGACTTTTGCCACACGGGGGTCTAGCCCGTCTAAGAGAAGCCTGGTTCCTATAGATGATAATTGTGATCATGTCATAAATATTAATTCTCGCTCGACCAGGCACAAATGCAGCAACAGATGCAACTACAGGCACTTCAGCAACAGCAAATGCGGCAAAGAATGCAACAGCAGCAGCAGTCGCAACACTTTCAGCAGCAACACTCTCAGGTCTTCAATTCAGTCTTTCCGTGTTCAAGGTTGATAAATTGTAACTCATTTTATGATAGTTGTTCTATTTGAGGGATGCCCTGTTGAACCGTTGAGAAACTAGTTGCTATTACTGTTGACTGCAGTTTCCTTCTCTGGTTTCCTTCTCTTGGGGTCCTAAGCAGATAAAAACTGGCGTGAGAAACCTCAATGATCAATCTTTGTCAATTTTATGATACACACTAGCTATAGAACCTTATGGAAGCCTATGTGTTTCTCATCGAGGCAGTTGTGTGCAGGGGCAACGAACTCTTTCTGGTACTGGATTAAGCCAGCCAAGGCTGCCATCTATGAGGTCACCATCTCCAGTTTCTGGGGTGTCTCCAGTTGCAGCTGCAACACATGGAGGAGCGACTTATTTCTTAGGTCCCGGTCAAGGCATCAGCAGTTTATCGCATGCATTTGGCTCTCCTGGTGGGCGCAATGAATCACGTTCTGTGAGGGGCCAGCTCCCAGCTGGCACTGTACCCTTTGGGTCACGGTTCATTCCGGATCATCTACGTGAGGAGCTCCGACGTCGTCACTCCTTGATTCATGCCCAGGTATTATATCACCGAACATGGGTTTATTAATGCCCATTCCACAAGCGTATAGCGCTTGTGAATGGCCCCTGGACTACTCATGCTTTGGGAAACCTTCAAAGTGTTGCCTCATGGTCGAATTCGCATACATTTTTGCATTGACCCCTAAAGGACCAAGACGCCCAAACTAGACTTCATTTTAGCCGGCAATTATAATTAGATCATATAAGGGCTTTCTTTTGTCTAGTTCTATCTATGTTTTGGCCAATACATGCAATGTTCTTCGCTAATTGAGGTGATATAAAGTTTTACCCCATCCGAAGTGTAGTTTTCACAAGACGACCAATTCAATAATATTTACTGTATTAATCCTTGGTTCTGTAGGGTTCAAAACCCGATACGTTCTTCATGCTTGTTTAGCAGTTTGCTGTGCTAGGAATAGGTGCAGGATTGATGATAAACCTGCCCTATATTGTGTGCCTCTGTAATAAGTTGTATTATCTTAGTTGCGGTTGTCTGAGGAATGAGTCGGTATTATATTTGATTGTAGAGGTGTAATAATGCTGATGCATTGTTGAATTGGCAGCTTGACCCTGAGCAAGATTTGGTTGACCTACCGGAGATGGTGCAACGGTTCCATTCTCTGTTTCCCCTGGAAGATGTAATTCGGGAAGATGAAATTCCAAGCACCTCATTTGGTGTGAGGACGATGATCTTCAAAGGGATCTCTTCTTCCGATGGTCAAGCATACGCCATTCGACGGATCGATAGCCGCCAGGTAATTACATCTCTCTGAAAGTATTGATTTCAGGCGGATGAGTTTTATGCAGGCTTTTTGAGTTACGTTGTTGAATGCTGCTAAGTACTCGTTTTATTGGGCTTAACATCCTGCATACCGGTAATAAGCTTGCTCACATCAGATGTCGATGAACTGCTCTGTGATGTGCACCCCTATTCATGTATAGCTTACAAATGCAGTTGCCGTGTCTACGTGCACCAGTAGAAAACCACCTCCTGCATTTCAATTGGCGGGTTTTATTTTAGAAAATGGCTTAAAATGGTGTTGCATTTGACAGGGTTTAACCCGTCATCGCCTGAATCCTTTTGGGAATTTTCGCACATTTTTCCTTATCTTTGCACAAAAATATATTGTATACCTCAATGTCATCAAATTGTTATAAAGGAGGCTGTCTGTAAAAGATTCAAGTATTACGTTGGATGAGTTTTGGAAAAAACGTTGCCCTGAAGCACTCTGTTCATCGTCCAGAATATGAATTTCGGAGCGCTTAGGGGTTTGGGTGGCTAGGTTTTCTTGAATACCTCTTGTGGTGGTTAAGGCTGTTCTGGAAATACTCGGAATCTGTATAACTATCGAGGTTATTGGATCATTTTGTCGGTCCTACCAGTGAGAATCTTTTCTTGCTTCTATGACATACACAGTTTCAGTTGTGCGCATTGTGCAGGTAATACCCACGGCCGAGCTGGCTACGACAGCTGTTGAAGCTGTGGAGCGTTGGGCACCTTTTGCTCGGCATCCGCACATAGTTGCCATCCGAGAGTCCTTTGTAAGTCGGGAAGTGGAGGACACGGCAGCTTTGTTCTTTGTGCATGACTATTATCCTGCTGCTTTCACTCTTCAAGCAATGCATTTGCAACAGGAGCAAGCAAGCGGAGTCGTACATTTAACGGTAGGTCAAATTCCATGCACAAGTAATCCTGTATTGAGAATGATCCTAGTTTATACTGGAAGCATTATGAATTAGCTGGAATTCCCGGGGTTTTGGATTAATTCTGAAATTTTTGTGCTGTTTTTATTGGTCAAAGTTTGAATCGTGCTCTCCCGGTTTCCTTGTATATCATCTCGGTGCCCTATTCAAGTATATACTGCTGCTGGACTTGGTTGCAGGCGAACGAAGAACAGCTTTGGAGCTACATGGTGCAATTGGCAACTGTTCTTCGGACTGTGCATGGTGCTGGTCTATATTTCCGTCCAGGGGGGTTACATCCATCGAAAGTCGTTTTGACTAGTAAAGGCCGAATTCGCGTTTCTAGTGTTGGTATCCTGGATGTTCTCCACGGTGACCCAGCGGATGATCCTCGAATTTTCCAAGTAAGTCTTTGCTGATGGACTTGGATGCTTTTATCCCCCAAGTGCCGGAACTATAAAATATTAAGTTCCTTTTGGAAGCCAGTAGTGGGCTATATGAACTTCCAAAACTTTTTCTATCAGTCCAAAATTGTAGAGGGTGATTTACTCTTTCTGTTGGTTCAGTTTTTGTTGCAGATATATTTAGCTTAAGTTTAGTGGACACTCTTGGATGTGTTTTTCTCAAATTACTTGCAGATCCAGGCACTTTTCCCAATTTGATTAGAAAATTTCTGCTTTTGGACATCGCAGAGAGAAGACTTGGCAGGGTGTGGGCGTTTAATACTTGCCCTTGCATGTGGGTCAACCGCAAATGCGTCATTGGAGTTCATGGGGTCTCATTATTCGTCTGACCTAGTTCGAATCACCCAGGCTTTGTTGGCCTCGTCTCCTGAGAAGGCAGAAGGAGGGGGTATCAGCAGTATTCGGCAACTGCACAATGTTTTAGCCGACCGCATGTTCAGTGAGGTCTAAGCTTTTTGATATCCCTTTATTCGTTCATGTCTTTTCGTGGGAAGAATTCATTGTGTCCTGTACGTAAAATCCTAGTTTTATATTAAATAACACACTCTTAGTCAGGTGATCTGTAATTAGGATAACAGAAAGTATCTGGCTTGTTCTTGCCCATGCTTGGATTAGATATTAATGGATGTCCAAACAGGCTGTTGACTTGCTTGCTCGATGTGTGCAGATCGAGAATGTTCATATGCAGAATGACGAAATCATGAATGAATTGAGCAAAGAGACAGAGAACGGGCGTCTCTTACGCATTCTTGTGAAATTGGGGATGATGAATGAGAGGCCTGAGAATGACATGGATCCAGGGTGGTCAGAAACCGGTGACCGCTATTTGCTCAAGTTGTTCAGGGACTTCGTCTTTCACCAGGTTTACCCCTGACTTGGCTGTTTGCTCCCTGATGTTTGAGAAAAGGATCTTGCATATTACAGGGTTTTCAGCAATATTAGACTGTTCCAAGAACTCTTGAACAGTGTGAACACCTTGAGTGGCCTTCATATGATCACTGACCATAGGGAGACGCCATATGAATTATGGGGACGATTCTCTGCATGATGTTGTCTAAAGGTTCCTGAAATGATCTAAGTTTAGAAAAATACCTGTTGTTGTCTAAAGGTCCCTGAAATGGTCTAAGTTTACAAAAATACCTGTTCTATACAGATGGCAATGTTATCGAATGTCAATTTTAAAGGTATTGGCTCCTTCACGCCACTTGAATTTGATTAGCCCTGTACACCTGGTTGCAGACGTCAGAGGAAGGGACACCAGTTATTGATTGGGGCCATGTTATCGAATGTCTTAACAAGGTACAGAATCTTCTATCATTGAGTTGTGATTCAATCTTCTTGTCCTTCATCACACAAATAAATCTAGTGTGCTTCAGTTCTTGCCTTCAAATTATTCCTTAATGTGCCTGAAATTAAATACTCCGTATCGTTAGTCTTTCTAAGAGAACAGAGGGTTAAGCGTTCTTATTCGTAAACGGGTTTATAGTAAAATTACACTGTTTCAGGAACTTTAACCCTGAAAGAACGGGCCTATGACCACAGATCTGCACTTCAAAATCCTTTTATTTTGTATGAGCTCATTTTTTAATATTTATGATCGAAATTTTGTATGGTTATTTTTCAGAGATGAAATCACATGCCGTCTACAAGTCAAAATTAATTTCAGATTTTTTCTGATAGTTTGAAATTATTTTGAATTATTTTTAGGGAAACCTAAAGGAAATTTATATTAAATACAAAATATTGTCAAGAAATCTGAAATTTTCTCCAGAGATGTATATAGTAGTTTATATCATAAAGAATTATGATAGCGTTACAGCGTTACAGGGCTTACAAGTTAACCGTTATATCATAGAGAATTTTACAGGGTTAAATTCTCTTTATGATGCTGTCTAAAACTTCCTGAGCGTTACAGGTTTAGGGTAAACCGGTATATCATAAAGAAATTTACAGGGTTAAATTCTCATTATGATGCTGTCTAAAACTTTCTGAAACAACCTGAAACGATGTAATTTTATTGATAACACTCTTGAAAGTCCTCTCTCCTGTATGGCTGGCTTGGGTTGTGAACTATCTGTGGGTTCCTGTTGTTCATATGCACAGCTGGATGCCGGAGTCCCGGAGAAGATCATTTTATTGAGTCGTGATGAGCGGTCAATGCTCATAGCCTCTTATGCTGACTTGAAGCGATGCCTTGAAAGTGTCTACCAAGAACTTCTTGTCAGGGTATGTTTGTCCCTAATCTGTATTCCCTTTCAGCCCCCCTTCTTCAGTCTTCTCACTACTCCATGCATTGCAGTGCAGTTTGCTCTTTTTTTATCTAATGACTCCATAACCTTCAAAGCTTTTCATTTGCTACATGGAAGAGAGTTTGAAGTTCAGAGAGGAAGACCATTCGCTTCACGTTTTCACATGTAGTAGTGTGCTTTCATTGGGAAACTTTTACAAAGGCTCTGGATGGATCACGTTGGGTACTACAAGAACCAAAATCGAATTTTTTTCGCTCAACGGGAGGTTGTAGACAAACTGTTGAAGGGATATTAGACCACCTTATTTCAATTCAAAGATCAGTGGTCGTATACGTTTAGCCAAGTCCTGCTTACATTGCAAATTTAAGGCCAACTGAGTGTATTGGAAGAGATTAGTTTGCATTTGGTAACAGGGGTCAGTCTCTACTTTGATACTCACTTGGTATTCCATGTTTGCTGTTGGATTGTAGGCATCCGGAGACAAAGCCAGGCAAGCACTGCCGCAGAGCATGCTAATGCAATCACCAGGGCGCCTGACCCAGAGGTAGCAGGCAACTTGAGGCTTTTATTACAGTTGTGGCTGTAGTCTCTTGAGGAATATCGCTCGGCAAAGTCCGCTAGAGAGATATTGTATGAATTTGCACCCGCAGGAAGTTAGACTAGTGCTTGAGTTGACGTTGCAGAATGTTTCATTGGTCAAGTTGTAAATTTTTTATTGTAATGTAATTGGTGTTGAGTTTTCAGTGAGTTCTTGCGGTGTAAACTGATTGAGAAACGTATCCTGTACGACTTCGTAGAAGAACTGTTGAGACGTGAGCTTGAATTCCGAGAATGTGCACAGATAGGGATGAACCTCAGAGTATTCATTTTTGGTTTTTATTTAAACTTATGAAAATGAAACCTTATAAGCTATCTTCCTATAAGCATTTCAAATCTTTGAAAAAAGTCCAATAATGTAATGAGTTATTGCAATTGAAAGTTCCTAGTTTTCTAAGTTTGAATAGCACAATAGGGTTATCCTAGCAGTCTTGAAAGTCATTCTCTCTTGGATCTTTGCTTTGCTTATAATCCTAAATTGCATTTGAATTTTTAATTAATTTGTATTTCTTTTGGAATGATGATGAGGCATGATTGCGTGCAATCTTATCACATTGGCTTCTCTTCTTCCTAAATAGAGGTGAAGTACCTTCCTTGCAAACAAGAGAGGATAAAAAAAAATTGCATGACTTGAGATGTGAAATTTGTGGTTGATCTTTTCCTTTTGTAAGGTTGGAGCAAGATTTGAGAAGCTAATGTGATTAGATTGCATGCAATTGTGCCTTTTTCATTCTAAAAGAAACACAAGTTAATTAAAAATTCGAATGCAATTTAGGATTAGAAGTAAAATAAAGACCAAAGAGAAGATGACTTTCAAATTCTTTAGAATAATTAATTTTTTGGGTGGTGTCTTATTAATTGTAAACACTTAAAGTGATGGCAAATTCTAACTTTTTACATGGTGGTTCACCAATTGGTAACATATTCATGAACTATTTAGTGGAAATAAATTTGACTTAGTAAATCTATTTTTAGAAATGTTATGATTACTTCAAATAAGGTATAATAAAAGCATATTTTATATTTAGACTTCTCTAAAGACTTCTATTCTTGTCATAGATAATTTCCATACCATTAGATCTACTGCTACACTAACTAATAATTTTCAATCAAATTTGAAAGAAGACATTGAAAATTCCTTCTAAATTGATTATCAATTGAATATTTCTAAATTTTTCAAGACTTTTTTTCTCTAAGTTCAAAACATTAAATTTTTTTATAGAATTTTTTTTTTAATTGGTTTACTCAAGTTATTTTTGGTAAGTCATTTTATCAATTAATTTTTGAGGTCAATCACACATGTACCCCTTAAACTAAAGAATGTTTGTAAAGAAAAGTTCTGAAAATCTATTTCTTATAAATTTAAGAGAACTAACACAAGAATCCACAAACAATTCTAAATGGATGAAAACACCAAGGTTGCTTATACTTGAAATATGTTGCATTCATCTATTGTTCAAAATTTGAATGTCTAGTCCTTCGGGGGTTAAGGCAGTTACACCTAAAATATACAAGAATGAGCTCAATGATGTCATGGGAATGCAAGAGTGAGTGATAAAAATAAAAATTACACATTGGCAAATGCTGACAAAGCAAGATGCAGATGCTTTTACTCTTTTTACACTCTTTCATTGCAAGAGGAACTTTAGAATTCCAAAACAGATTAATGTTAGTTCAGTTAAATTTATTATGCTATATTCGAGATACATAATAAAAATAGCCACTATTTTCATTTTACTTTTTACAACTTTTATTTTAATTCCACAGCTTTTATTTGGGGGGAGGGTACTATATTTAAAGAACTTGTGTACACAAATAATGGTACATATGCTACTGAGTCATAAATATAATTGTTCAATATAAAATTATTTTGTTTTGTAATTTGACATTTGAGGTTGCAGAAAAGTGACGAACAAATATAGAGTTGTAGTATTAATTATTCGTGTAAAAATCTTATAAAGATGGAGAATGCTATTAGCTTTCCACCTTGGTTTCATTCTTTGTTTCAGCTTCAAAACAATATCAAACATCCATTATGTTTGAAGCACAAAGTTACAACGTCAAATAAACAAATATCACAAAATTATTATTGTACGGCATGTTGTTCACGTGTGTGTGAACTCTGTATGAGTCAAGATGAAAACAATTGCAAAGTTATGAAGAAAATTTTCCAACTTCGATTTGGAACCCCCGAAGGAATTAACAAACAATTGAAACAATTATCTATTCAAGCTGACGAACTGCAAAAGAGAAGCATACCTTTGACTCTTGTCCGTGATTACAAATTCAATAACAAGCAAGTATATTATATTTTCAAACGTCCAGGGAGAAAAACAAATACATTTGGTTGCAAAGTTTGTAACCATCTATTTGAAGATGCAAAATTTATGTATTGTTCACTTGAATGCTTGGTGGAATCTATAAGTGGCAAAGTACCCCAAGTTCAAGAAAATACTACTAGCATCGAAAATGGAATTGAAAACTCAACATCCATAAATTTGATAAGTAATACAAGCTCGGAAATCCACACAAATCTAGAGTGTGTGATTGAAGAGGCAAAAACTTTACCGCTTCCTCTAGCTTGGAATGGTCAAATCAAAAGTCTTCAAAAGAGAAAATCAAGAAGAAATCTCTCGAAATTATTAGACTCAATTAAAGACTTGTCATATGATAGTGATGGTAGATTAGATTTAGTTAGGAAGCAAAGAAATCGTAGAAAGCGAAACACTCCTATACGATCACCTTCACAATAAATTAATGTTTTAATTCATAGTCCAAATGGTCACAATTTGTTGTTTCCATGAAGGCACCAACTAGATAGAAGAGACCAAATCCTATATTTTTGAAAGATTCTATATTTTCAAAATTTATTGTAATTGATTATGAGCTTCTATAATAAAACTTTATTTAGTATAAAATGAAGAATACATGGTTAAAGAAAGTATTCTCACTAAATTTTCTAATATAAGGGTTGAAAACAACCCAAATTGTTTGTGTATCCATTCTCGGCAAGTAGACTTCTATTGAAAGTCTCCTTGCCAAAATGCAATTAAATTGTTCCCATACTTAAATGTGATTGGTCGAATGTTGATTCTTTAAATTTCAGCTTTATGACTAGGCCATGTAATTGTTTTAGTGACCTAGGGAGCTTCTACTTTAAAATTTCATAGTAATTTCATGTCTTATCCAAAAATTATACTTTCTTTTTAAAATCCATTATTTTCAATTGCTAATACTACAAAAATGTATTTTTCAAAAAAGGTGTCTCCAACTATGATAAATTGTTTATTTTGACAGTTCAAGGTGTTTTCATCTTAAATGAAGTGAAGCATTTTATCCAAATTCGGACTATCATCGAAAAAATAAAAATCTGAAAATTTGGTTCACAAGTTCAATTCAATTCTGAACTAGTTAATCATCCACATGTCAGAAAAATCATACCCATCAAGATTCAAAGTCATATCTATAAGGCCATAAGTTATTAATAATAAATAATATACTAATTTATGGAGAATTTCTTTAAAATGGCAGTATTTTGTGAGTGATTTTCAAATGGCCCGATCTATAATAGGTATAGATTTTTGAAATCTTGCACTTATGTAGATTTCAAAATTTTAGGATTGGTATAGATTTTAGACCACAAGTCTGAACCATAAAAGTGCCATCTAGGATAGATGTGGATTTTGAACATTTAGGAATAATATATATTTTAGACATCTATGACTAGTATACATTTCAAATTTTCAATCTAAATTGTAAAATATGCCAAAGTTATGGAATGGCGCCATTTTAATGAAATTTTCCATCTTTGTTGTATGGTACATTTGTTATCATGTAAAACTAAAGTAATCCCGAGGTTGTGCACAAAGGTAAGCCCCTCCACAGTGTGGACATGATACAACATGCAACAATAGAGCCTGAGCTTATCACCGGTTTGATTCTTTTGTTGGCAACTCCTCATCAACATGATCCCTTAATTTCTTCTCACATCAAATCTAAGATTGTTGAGCATGCTTTTCTTTTCTTTTCTTGTCCTTTTAAAGATGAGAAGTTTGTGGTTTTATGACCAAGGTCAACAAATTTGGTTGCAGAAAGACAAGTTACACTAGGCTCTTTACATATTGCCAAAGTATCAGTATCAAGGCTATTTGCATTACAAAGCGAACTCTTTTGGGGTTCATTACAGGCTTTCTACATATTGCCAAGTGAAAGTATTGGTATGAAGGTGTCTTTGACGTAGTGTTTGACGCCATGTTGTCATGTCTAGCAGAACAATGATGTAAGTTATGAAAATCCAAGCTTGATTTGGATACACCTAAAATGACTACTTTGAAAACTCTCATATCATATTCACAAAGGATCCAAAACTATAATGTTAAAAAAGCATTATAACCATAATTTAATTACTTGTAAACCTGTCAAAAATTTAGGAAACCTAATTACAGAAGGACCTATAGCCAAATGTTTATTTCAATAGATGCTTTCAAGTATATACTTTGCATGCCCTTATATCTGAAATAAAGTCACTAAAATGTTATTTTTTGTGCAGCAAATTAGATGCTGAATTCTAATTTGCAATTCTGATTGCTAATTGCTGGTAAGGGCATTTACACATGGCTACATCTTGAGGACGTACAATGTGGAAAAAGATGGCAAAGATACATGCCAAAAGGGATGGTTGATATGGTAATTTTTTTTTTTTTGGGGGGGGGGGGGGGGGGCCGCTCAAATATTGTCTTTGCAGCCACACATGGTAGGAAAAGAGTATCGGAATAAGATATCAGGTACAATACCGAGGGTCATGCCTAGAAATTTTTGTTTGAAATGCTTTTATATTAGTTTGATGTACATTGTTTTTTGCTATTTAGAATTTACAAGTTACTACACTATATCAAAAGAGCGCTGTCAAAAAATTTTACCAAAAAAAAAAGATTCTTGTTTGCATTTGTCTTGAATTCCAATTTGGTAGTCTCTAAAAAAATTACCATAGCTTCCTAGTAGTTTGGGTAGCTTTTTGCTTAATAATTAATTAAAGTGCAAAAAATAGTTAGGCAATTCAAGAAATAACATATTAAAATTAGGTAGTTTTAGAATATGATTCAAATAAGTTAGAGACTTCCACTCAAAGTGAAGAAAATGTTTTTTTCACCTTACATAATTAGAATGCAAGACTTTTAATCTTTGTAGCTCAAAATTTTTGTACTATTGATTTTAAATTTCTAATTTTTTTGGTTGAAGAATTTAGTTGAGACCCTAAGAAAAAAATTCAAAAAATAAAAACTTATGTTTTATACATTAAAAAATTGTTAAGCAGTAGTAGGTTCAAGATTGAGAAAAGAAGCTAAATCGTTAATAGCTTTAAGATGGAATTAAAACACACTAATCTCAACAACAATATTATTCTAGCAAGAAATCTTAACCTTGAAAAACTCTTTTTATAAATATTATGAAAATTGAGTTTAGAAATGAATCCTACAACTTATTTTACATGAAGATGCATTGATTGCCCCCAAAACAAGATCATCTATAATGTTCAAATAACAAATCCAAATGGAATGAATGCTAGCACTCCCTAGAAGTTTTTTTTGCCCACCGAACTAAATTTTGAACATTTTGTGCCATAAATTTTGCTCTGAGACATTGATAGAAATAAAAAATTATATTCCCCCAAGTTAACATGTTTTTCTATCTTCACAAAAATCACAACAACTATTGAGAGTATAGTAACATTCTATTTATTTTAGGGATTACTTTTTTGTCCCATGATTTAGTTTTGACCAATTAAAACCTTACAACCCAATTTTGAACTTGAAAAAAAAGATCAAATCACCAGTATAGAGCTGGATGCGGGAATTTACTTTGGTGTCCAAGTAAGGGACATTGGCTCATTCGAACCTGAAAACATTGAAGGTGAGCCAAAATTTCAATTCATATCCAATGTATAGATTCTTCTAGTTCCAAGCAATCCAAAACCAATCTCCTACTCACTACTTCCTACTTTCTTACTCACTACAGCAGGACATGTGTCATGACCTTATTGGTCCCAACCTTGAAAAAGAGAAAAAATCATACATTCCAAACTTGGGTTGAAAAGCTGTTCCAGCCTTGGTTGGAGATAGTTGCACCCTACAGGGTGGATATGGATCCCTTGTTGGGAGTGGGTGGTTCTACAATAAATCTAATAGTTGAATCATAGTTGTATACATTCTAAGGTAGGCACCCCAAAAATGGCACGTGACCTTAAAGTGCCATCTACATGTTGTGTACATTTCCAAAATCAGTTATGTACCTATTTGGATGGAGCGCTTTCAGAAACAAACTTTGACGTTTAATAACTTTTGCATATGATGTCCAAATGCCACATTCTCTCGTGCGTTGGAACCTCCTTTCACTTGCCAACAAAAATATATGAAAATTTGACCAGTCTAATAATAGTAACTAGGCTCAGTAGCAAAAAGTGGCGGTTTTGGGTGTACCCACCTTATGAGGCACCCTGAAAATATCACGGATGCAATGCCTGAAGTTCTGAATATGTAGAACAAAGCATGAAAGCTGGGCTCCTATCAATTTAAGGTAGTGGGCTGTTAAAGCGATACTTTAAGGGCTGATCTGCCTTTTTCACAGGATTCCATGAACAGAATGATTTTTAACTCATTTTTCAGAGAAAGAAAAATAGATGTAGAACACAACTTAAGTGGTTTCGTATTTTTCCAAGCATTTTTGAATTACTTATGAGTTTTCAAAGATTTTGGTCATAAGCACCTATTTGTGACCCATAGGTGTCCCAAAATCTATCCCTTGTGATTTGTAAAGAGTTGTGCAGAAATCAAAGACAATGATTGGCTCTTGGAATAAAAAAAACAATTTTTCTTCAATTTGTCAATGGACAAAAGAAGTCCATTTAAGGATTGCCTCCCATCCATTCTACCCCTACCTATAGGGCGGGCGGTCTCAAGAAGCGGGTCGCAATTACAGCCCCTTACCTTAGAAACAAATTCAGGACTTCAGGGATTCGAGACTGCAGGAACATTGATCAGTTCACTTAATTGCAGTGACTCTGAATAAAGCCTTCTTGGGCCAAGATTTGCGTCACTTCCCCTACAGAAGCCGTACAATCCTTCTAATCCCTCAGAGTACCAGCTCAAGAGAAAGATCCTTCTGTCCTCTGAAAACGTAAAGATTCCGGGAGGCACTTTAATTCCTCCGCAAATCTGCAGCTAAGAAGTTGCATCTTGTATTTGTATGTAAGGTAGAAGCACCAGTCGTCGATCATTTAAGCAATTTGGGAGCAGATGGTGAGGAGTATGAGGTGGTGGAAATTTTCTCCATGTAGGAAGATATGAAATAGTGGGATAGCAAAATTTTCCGAATTCTATTCTCAAAATTGAAATTACTAAAAAATTTTGGGAGCCCAAAAGTGCACTTGTCTAATAGTCAATGTTTAAAGTCTTTCAATTCCGATCATTCAAAGAACTACTTTCTTGCTCACTACTTCTTACTTTCTTGCTCACTATTTCAGGACATGTATCATAACCTCATTGGTCCCAACCTTAAAAAGGACAAATAAAAAACATTCCAAGCATGAATTTCAACCTAAAGTTGGAAATAGCACATCCTACAGGTTGGATACTGAGTGTGGTTGACAACTGGTGCCTCAACCTTAATTGAATGTTTAAGTGCACGAACAGTACATCCTGACCCAATGATAAGCTTACGCCCCATTCCATCACTAAAATGAAGCAACCATGCTTTGATACGGATGCAATAGTGGCAGATTCAGGTAAGGTAAACCAACCCATTGTGATCAAATGACCCATAGTGGACACCTACCTCATGATCCCATCATGTTTTGTTCAATTTTTTCAGATTTTGCCTTCAATGCATGTCTTACATGACAGTAATGAAGTAGTTACTGACTTCATTACGAACTTCTAATTTTTCAGTGAGAATCGACTTTTAAGGCTTTCCATGTTAGAAAAGATTTTGACTGCTTTAGGTGAGCCAAATGAGCATGATGGATTCAGATTTTGTTGGATAAAAGGTAGTCTACAGACTCTTATGGGCAAAAATGCATTGAACACTTCAAAAATTCATAGCAAATTCACATTTTGTCAGAAGAAGATAATTTTAATTGCTCTCATTGTTTCTTGCACTTGCACTATTGTGGGAAAAAAATTAAAAAATTTCAATAACCACATGATGTCAAACTCCTTATTTTGACCACTATGGGCTGGTTTACCTTATACTGCTACAGAAATTTCTTTCCTAGTTTGCACATAAGCATTAAACCCCGAAACTCTTTTGAAATACTTCAATCCCATTTTGATTTCCACCAGCCTTTACATAACATTCAAGAGCCTTCAGAGAGGCTGCCTTTGCCTCTCTGAAGTCTTCATCCACGAAATGCATCCACATATTATTAATGTAAGCTTCAGGACCGAGACAATGGCAGTCCATTTATGGTGCGATCTATTTTTTGGCTAATTTTAGGATAAAATATACAAACAAATAATCATAGAGATAGATGGTTTGTCAAAATCCAAAGAATTTTTTGAGTATTAAACCAATGAAATCTAACCATTTGCCATCATTAACTCATTTTGAGTATATGTAGAAAAGAGAAGCTCTTTATGTACACATGGGGTGGTAGGAGATAGAACAACCCATGTGGGATATGTAATTTAGAGTTTGTAATTTCACAACAGCTCATAGTTAAGTCTAATGTAGGAATTGTGTTAAAATTATAATTTCAAACCTCATTTAGGCATAGTGGAATACCTTTTTTCAAAAGAATTTCAACTAAAAAAGTTGTGGAATCAAGCTAAGTTTCATCTCCAAAAATCCTTTTTAGATTTAGATCTTCCACTCAAAAGTTATGGACAAATTTCAGAGAGGATGTATGAAAATGTCAAAAAAAAATCCTTTCAAACCCCTCTATGAAATTTGTCTATAACTTTTGAGTGGAAGATTAAAATCTCAAACGGATTTTTGGAGATGAAATTTAATTAGATTCTCCAACTTATTGTAGTTCAAAGTATTTTTGAAAAAAGTTATTTTACTATGCCTAAATGAGGTCTAAAATTATAGTTTTAACACAATTCCTACTTTAGACTTAACTATGAGCGGTTGAGAAATTACAAACTCTAAATTACATATCCCACATCGGTTGTTCTACCTCCTACCACCCCATATGTACATAAAGAGCTTCTCTTTCCTAAAAAAAATCAAAATAAGTTATTGTTGGCAAATGGTAAGATTTCACTGCTATTATACTCAATGAATTCTTTGGGTTTTGACAGACCATCTATCTTTATAATTGTTTGTTTGTATATTTTATTCAACCTCCTACCACCCCAGTAACCCGATTGTGCAGTCATGACCTTGGCACTGAGCAGAAGTCTGACATTATTGACGCGTGGCTTATTAGCTAATGTTGGGTGTGGAATATTCCACACCATTTCATCGTTTGGATGAAATGATGTGGAATATACCACATCATTCCGTCAGAGGGAAGGCAGCTGCTCTCACAGCTCTTGAATGTTATGTACTTACTGAGACCATGTCTTTAAGAACTGAAAATGCTTAGCCTGTAAGTATAAGTGCTGCACAGAAGACAGTTCATAAACCCTAAACGTCCAAACTGCCTTTTTTGGCAACATAGCGATTTTGGGCAGCTCATTGCATATGGAGTTTTTATTGTTTTTTGCTGAAATTTTCACACAATATGGGGACGAGGTTTATCTTTAAGGCCCAACAATTTTCATAACTTTTGACTTCATTGTTCAAAAGTTATTGCATGATTTGTAATTCTCAATGCTCGACGGGCAGCCCAAAAAAAAATCTAAAAAATCTAAAAAAAAACTTTTTTCAAAAATAAAAATTTGAAATTGGCTCTTTAGATTTATATATACTTGGAAAGCTTTGAATCATTCCATTTTGATTTATGAGTTGAAAGTTATGAGGTGCTCTAGTTTGCAGGTAGTTATGAATTCCCTACTCAAAAATAAACTTTGGAGTCCTTAATTTAACTCAATTTTTAATATTTTTTGAAAAAAAACTCAACATATAATGTAAATTGTTTATTACTATATTACCATTGTTGGGATTAGAATTTTTCAATTTTATAATTAAATTCTTAACAATTTAGTGTTTTGAATCATTCTCTACTTCTTTCTACTTGCTATACTTTTTCTATATGTTGTACAATTCCAAATGATCTAAAATTTTTTAAGCATGTAGCCAACTTGCCTTGAAGAATGAATCCAAAGAAGCACAATCATTCTGGAGAATTTTTCATACAAATGTGACCTTGTGAAGTGCAGCTGCCCGTATTTTTACAGGGCTAAAAAAATGAGTTTTGTCACTTCAAACGTTAAAATCTTGCAATCTACACGGTGAAAAATTCTGAAATTTTTTCCACATATTTTCAAACTAGTTTAATATAAGATCCTACGGTTACTTTGTCCAAAAATGTTCTTTTATCTACAATTTGTTGCTTGTATCAGAAATGGCAATTTTGGACTGTTTTGGGTGAAAACATAGTCTCCGACGTTTAGAGGTTAAATGGACAGCATGAGGACCGTGTGTGTCATGACGTCATTGCTTTTGGCTTTCAGTTGTGCTCGTCCTGAAGTTGTTGTAATATAATTTTTTTTATTACTTTGGAAGATGGACAAACATTTTTTAAACCCTAGGGAATTAAATGTGAACCTCCAGCAGTATTAATTGGGAGCAAATTACCTTTTACGCAATTTCTGGTTTCAATTGATCGCTTTCAGGATTGATACGGCTCAGACTTACCTCTTTCAGGTTCAGTTTTGGGACAACTGTGCTTGTTTCATAGCATTTATGGATGTCAAAACTTTCCTACTCTACAGACGCTAATAGATAAGGTGAAAACATCCATTCCCGTCCCTGTACCTTGCCATGGACCCTAGACTCACCCAATTATGTCCCTAGACTTTAGTTAATCCGTCAGCCAAATGCTTGGCTTTAATTGGCTGATATATTTGAAGGACACTTACCAATATCTGACTGGCTTAAGAGCTGATTTCCGCAGGGTTCAGTTTTGGGTGCACCTATAGGACAGATCCAGTGGTCTAGAGACCCGCAACTTAAAAAAATCATAGAAATTACATTTCACATCCAAAAAATCTAATTTTTTTTTGGAAAATTCATGATTTCTCTCGCTAACATCAGAATTTTTTTATTTTTTTGAAATGATGCCTCCAAGTATGCTGAATTCCTTAAAGTGACGGTTTTGGGTGCTTCCACCTTACATGTGGCCTTTCAGTTTCAAAAATTGTAGCAAATGCATTTTCTGTCAGAAAATTTGATTCCAGTGGCCACCGAACTGCTGTGCACTTCTCTTGCCGTGAGCCTGTTCCTGTCCTTGGATTTTCTCACGGAGCTCCTCCTCTCCTTAACCCTTGACCGCCCAAGAGGACAAAAAGTGTCCTCACATAGTTTTAAGTTAAATTCAAAGTACTGTAACTTTTGCATCCAATGTCCAAATTCAATAAAACTTGTTGGGAAAGTTGCACCTTTTCTTCTAGTTTGTGTAGTAAAATTTTCAGATCAATCCAAGAGGTAATGATTTTCTGGAAGTCAATCAAAGTTCATAGGCTCAATTTGATTCACCAAAGTGCACTTCATGGCTGCAACTTCGGGGTCTTGTATCTCCTTCATCCAATGTTCGATTTCAATAAAATTTGTTGGGTTGTGTTTCCCTTGAATTCTAGTTATTGTGTTTAAATTTTCATGTCAATCCAAGTTGTTTTGAATGTTTGGGAGCAATTCAAAATTCAAAATCTCGCCATTTATGGACTATTGTGAACTTTGGCGGCCTGTATCATCTTCATAAAATGTCCGTTTTCAATAACCGCTTTTGTAAAAGTTGCGCATACTAGTCTAGTTTTTGTGGCTAAATTTTCATACCAATCCAAGAATTTATGAATGACTGAGAAGCATTTTAGTAGAAGGAGGTTCAGCCCTAGATGTGTTTTTTGCAACTTTTCTTGCCTATTTTTGACATTTGCAAGCCATTTTGCAAACACATTGAGTCAATTGAATGATGTTTTTTTTCACCAATGTGTTTGTATCATGGTTTTGAATCACTTTGTAGTTTAAAGTTTTTTCATTTGGTTAGGTTTAGAAATCAAATTTGGCCTCTAAATGTGTTTTTAGGAAAATTTCAGCATTCTTTTTCAACACTAAAACATTATAATCTTGCAATCTACACGGTC
This sequence comes from Antitrichia curtipendula, assembly GCA_951230915.1. Taxonomy (NCBI): domain Eukaryota; kingdom Viridiplantae; phylum Streptophyta; class Bryopsida; order Hypnales; family Leucodontaceae; genus Antitrichia; species Antitrichia curtipendula. The sequence goes on along the minus strand of OX579640.1, from coordinate 20,621,209 downwards.
AAATGACTTCAAATTTGATCCATGACATCTACAACATGTGTACTACATGATTGTACGGTTAAGATCTTTATTACTTAGTCACATTTGGATTTATAGCACTTCAAAAGCTAAGATGTTATTTTACCCAAAATAGCCATGGGCGGTCTAGGGTTAACTGCACAGTTTTTGAGTCTGTTACCATAATTAGTTGGGCACTATGGTAGAACCACCCATTGTCGACCACTTAAGCAATTCCGCACATGTTCTAGAGCCGTGGAAGGCAATATGAATTTACAGTCCTGTAGGAAGATAGAAATGATGGGCACTGCCAAGTTTTCATGATTTCTTTCCTTAAATTGTTTACTATGAATTTTGGAAGCCAAAAGTTGGCCTCAACCCATACCCAGGATATAGAGTCTTTTAATTTTGACCATTCTATAACTACTTTCCTACTCATTGCTTCCTGCTTTCTTGCTCGCTAAATCAGGACATGTGTCATGACTTTATAATGCCAACTTTGCAAAAGAGAAAAAATCACATTTTAAACTATGGTTGGAATCTATACCAGCCTTGGTTGGAAATAGCTGCACCCTACAGGTTGGTTATTGATGGCCGGTTGGTAATGGGTGGTTCTACCATAGTCCATGGCAATCCCAGTCACAGAAAAGAATCTACATAACTTGTATAAAAAGAAAATTATAAAGTTACCTTGGCATGAGGATACTTGTGAAGAAGTTGGGATGGCGTCCAATGAGAGGCACTTCCCACCACATTGCGTTTGGGCAAAAGAATACATCACGGACATCTTTGCAAGGGAGGTTGCAATGGGGAGGATTGTAAGGTAACTACACCTTAAAGCACAAGCTACCTAAAATCACATGCTACAAATTCTTGCCTAAAATGTACTCCACTTGTCCATAAGAGTCTATGATCGCTTTTAGAAACATCTATTTTTAGCACTTTGAAATTTTTTAGTTTATTCATATGATGTCCAAACAATGCATTCTAAGAGAATCTAGAGTCCCCTTTTCACTACCAAGAGGACTCCACAAAAAAAAAATTCAATGTAAAAATGCGAACCATGCTAAATTGCTTATTTGTGCAGTTTTAGGTGCAATTACCTTACACTCTCGTAAATATGTGGGAACATCCTTTACACAGCAATTATATTGATATCACCGTCTTGCAAAGCATCATCCATTTCCTCTGTGAATAAACCCTTGGCTCCAATTTCTAGCAATGGTTGACTCAATCTTATCCCCCAGTTGTCGTCAGGATAATGAAATCCAACGCTCCTTCTTCTGCCAACTCTGAATGAGCCGCCTTCAACTTGTCCCAAGTCTAACAAGCTTGTAGCAAGAGCCAAAGGACTAAGGGTAAGGGGCTGTAAAAGCGACCTGTCTCTGAAAGCGATCTGGTAGATTTTGTCTCTAACATGTACCAGAAGTGTACATTCCAGGAAGGGGTCGCTTTTAGAAACCACTGTGTTTTCAACTTTAAAAATTCATAACTAATTTCATGAAGGTCCAAAAAATATGAAACGACTTGGATTAGATGTCAATTCCATTTTTCTTACCAAGAAAATTTACTGAAAATTGTTTTAAGGAGTTTAGCTTCCCCCAAATGCAAATCAGCTGGTAAAGGGTTGCTTTTACAGCCCTCTACAATATCATCCCTCACCCACCTCATTTCATTTTATAGATTGCACAATTCACCAAACAATGGAGCAAAAAGTACAAATTCACAAAAACTTGGATAAACCTTCAATACAACATTGCACGTTCTTCAACAAAAAACCATTCCATATACCGCAAACTCAACCATTTCCAAGACAATGCTTCAGAAATGTCACTGTTCAGAAACAAAATTTATGTTGGTGATCATTTAAGGTCTAAGACACTATTTCCTTTACTGTTAGAAGAACTTAAACCCTATAATTCCACTGAAAACCTTCTAAGCCAATCTAACCATACAATAAAGAAAAAATTGAAGTTTCTCAAAACATAAACAAATCAAGAGGACAAAATAGAACACTTGCAAATTAAATTAGTCTTCCTCTTCAAATTTTGTGTTTGAATTGTTTCGGTAGGAATTTACATAAGAGGCTAGTAAGTACACCTAACAACACCGTTCCTAGTTGTTTGAAAATATGTGTGAAATTGTCTATCAATCACTTCCACATAACTCACCCCCAAAAGGTGTTCAACTAGGAAAGTGTAGAATATATTGTCCTCAACTCTAAACCTATAAGACCCATCTACAACTATCTAATTGTCTAAAACAACAAAGCTTGATATGGAAAAAAAAGACATACGGAGCCCAACATGTGGAAAATCACTAAATGCCATTTTGACATCATAAGATGTGTATTCAAAGAAAGGTATCGTTTTATGTCCACTTACCCATATAGCTTATACCAAACAAATCTCTCCACTTACCCATGTAACTTTTGTTGTTAAGTGGGAATCCTCCTTTAAAACAAAAACCTCATATGAAGTCCGGATATCCTTACTATCATGTTCAAAATACCTAAATTTGACAACTTTTGATATGCCCAAAATTCCCAATCTTGCAAAATCATCATTCAAGCTTTTTCCTGGTGCTTTACTTGACTTCTCACCAATCCATAGCTTTGAATTTGATTTATTCTTCAATAGACTTTTAATCATCATTGCACATTTTGGAATGATTTCTTTAAACATAATTCTCTTAGAGGAGCAACAAAGGTAAATCATCTTGGCACCAACCAAATCATTTTAATCAATGGTAACAAGTGCCTACATTCATTGTTGTCTGTTTGAATCTTCCTCATGGAAAAATACATAATACTTGCCATCTTCAAGGTCTACCCTAACCTCCATCTTGAACACCATTTTTTTGTCTCTATGTAATGTCTAGCTGTCTACCCACCGATGTCTAGTAAGACCACAAAGCAAATAGATACTTATATACAAAAGAAGTTTTGTGTTGCAAAACATGTTTTTTAGTTCCTTTGGAGGGAGGTTTTACGCTTGTTCTTAATGTTGGGAACTAGCCATTGCTGTCCAAAATTATAAAATATTTAAATATCATTTAAAAATTAAATTAAATTAATAAATATTTAAAAGTAATTAAATAATATTTTTTGATGTGGAAATACTTTTGCCACATCAGACTGCTGATTTTGGGTTGATTTGGCACAATTTCCGCGTTTCCAATAGTGCGGGAACTTGTAGCCCTTTAGGATCCCAAAATCTCATCTAATGGTTGAAGGCTTCTCGGAGAACTCCAACCAATCCTACCTTAAATTTGACTCTTGTTGTGATTACAATTATTGCAAACAAAGACAAGGCAAGGAGTCACCAAAATTTGCCACTACAATGGCTTTTTGAAAAACACAACTATGTTGCCCTTGTTATCAAAAGACCTTGGAATGCCATTGCCAAGCCCACCAACTTGTGAACTTCCAAAATTAGGCAAATTATTTTTGCCTCCTTTGCATCCATTGTCTTCTGAGAGGCATCCGCTTGTTTTGCCACTCCTCTGCTACCTTTCCAAAATTTGAATTTGGCAAGCCCCCACACTTCAACAAATATGCAAATTTTTCTTGCGACTGTATACAAAATGAAAAAGTGAGTATTGGTGCGGTTTAAATCTTTTGATCCTGACACTCTACATCCATATATGCCAAACCCTTCTGTAGACTCCTAATATCCAAACATAGTTGCAGAATGACCGCCAATGCTAGCACAAACATTCAATTTAGTATGAGTTATATAATTCCTAAAAAACAAAGTTTGATTGTATGCTTGCCAACTTAGTTTTTCCATCCCAATATGACGCTAGATTTTTAAGTTAAGATGTCCGTCAACATTGGTCTGGATTTACGTCAGTCGGAATTTTTTATTTATTTTACACAACATGTCCATTGATTGGTATGGTTTGTCTATTAGCTAGATGGACCGATTGTCTAGGTTGACAAGCCTACCATGCAGAAAGAAAAATATTTATTTATATATTTATTTCAACTTTCATTTGGAACCCCTGAAGGAATTGACAAGCAATTGAAACAATTACCTATCCAAGCCAAAGAACTGCAAATGAGAAGCATACCCTTGACTCTTGTCTGTGATTATAAATTCAATAATAAGCAAGTATACTATATTTTCAAACGTCAAGGTAGAAAAACAAATACCTTTAGTTGCAAACTTTGTAATCATCTATTTGAAGATGCCCAATTTATGTATTGTTTACTTGAATGCTTGGTGGAATCTATAAGTGGCAAAGTACCCCAAGTTCAAGAAAATACTACCAGTATCAAAAATGGAATTGAAAACTCAACATCCATAAATTTTATAAGTGATACAAGCTCAAAGATCCACACAAATCTAGAGTGTGTGATCAGGGTTGACGAATTTGAATGTCTCAAGGCAAATCACGTCTAAAATCCAGACGTCTGGACGTTCAGATGCAACGTCCGCAGACGATGAAACAGACACAGTGGTCACCGTCCGTCGGACGGCAATCTGCCTAACTCATGTCCGCCCGTCTCCTCTCTGCCCGTCCCATGTCCGCCTGACAGTCCGTCCGTCTGTCCGCCTGTCCATTGGACATGGGAACTTCAAAATCCGGTACGTCAAATGACATCCCAAGGTCAGAGCCTAAACCCGTTGGACGTCTAGTAGGACGTCCGGACGTCGTGTCAACCCTACATGTGATTGATGAGGAAGAAACTTTACCACCTCCTCTAGCTTGGAATGGTTAAATTAAAAATCTTCAGAAGAGAAAATCAAGAAGAAATCTCTCAAAAGTATTAGACTCAGTTAAAAACTTGTCATATGATAGTAATGGTGAATTAGATTCAATTAAGAAGCAAAGAAATTGTAGAAAGCAAAATACTCCTATACGATCACTTTTGCAATAAACTAATGTTTTAATTCATTGTCCAAATGGTCATAATTTGTTGTTTCAATGAAGGCACCAATAGATAGAAGAGACGAAATCCTATATTTTTGAAAGCTTCTATATTTTCAAAAGTTGTTGTAATTGATTATGAGCTTCTACAATTAATTTTTGCTTAGTATATGGGGAATAGATGGTTAAAGAAATCATTCTCCCTAAATTTTCTAATATAAGGTGAAAACAACCCAAATTGTTTGTGTATCCATTCTCGGAAAGTAGACTTCTATTATAAGTCTCCTTGCCAAAGTGCAATTAAATTGTTCTACATTCAACTGTGATTGGTTGATTGTTGACTCTCAAAGTTTTAGCTTTATGACTAGGCCATGTAATTGTTTCAATGACCTAGGGAGCTTCTACTTTAAAATTTCATAGTAATTTTATGTCTTATCCAAAAATTATAATTTCTTTCTAAAATCCATGATTTTCAATTGCTAACACTACAAAAATGTATTTTCTCAAAAAAGGTGTCTCCAACTATGATGAATTGCTTATTTTGACAGTTCAAGAAGTTTTCATCTTAAATGAAGTGAAGCATTTTATCCAAATTCGGACTATCATCAAAAAAAAAAATTTTGAAAATTTGTTTTACAAACTTAATTCAATTCTCAACTAGTTAATCATCCACGTGTCAAAAAATCACACTCGTCAAGATTCAAAGTTATATCTATAAGGCCATAAGCTATTAATAATAAATAATATATTAGTTTATGGAGAATTACTTTAGAATTGCGGTATTCCGTGTGCCGTATTCAGATCACTTGGTCTATAATAGGTATAGATTTTTGAAATCTTGCAGTTATGTAGGTTTCAAAAATTTAGAACTGGTATAGATTTTAGACCACGGTTTTGAACCATAAAAGTGCCATCTAGGATAGATGTAGATTTTGAACATTTAGCAATAATATATATTTTAGACATCTAGGACATATGTATATTTTCAGACTACCAATCTCAAATATGCCAAATGGCGCCATTTTAATGAAATTTTCCATCTTTATTGTTTGGTACATTTGTTATTATGTAAAACTTAAGTGATTCCAAGGTTGTACCCAAAGGTAAGAACCTCTACAATGTGTACATGGGATAGCACTTAACAATAGACAATAAAGCCTATAATCAGTTTGATTCTTTTGTTGGCAATTCTTCAACATGATCCCTCAATTTCTTCTCCCATCAAATCTAAGACTATTGAGCATGCTTTTTTTTCTTTTTCCCTTTCAAAGATGGGAAGTTTGTGGTTTTATGACCATGGTCAACAAATTTGTTGTAGAGAGACAAGTTACATGTTCTTTACATATTGCCAAAGTATAGGTATGAAGGTTTTTTGCATTACGAAGCGGACTCTTTTTGGGTTCATTACAAGCTCTCTACATATTGCCAAGTGAAAGTATCACTATGAAGGTATCTTTGACATAGTGTTTGACGCCATGTTGTCATGTCTAGCAGAACAACAATGTATGAGAGTCCAAGCTTGATTTGGATACACCTAAAATGACTACTTTGAAAACTCTCATATCATATTCACAAAGTATCCAAAATTATAATGTTAAAAAAGCATTATAACTATAATTTAATTACTTGTAAACCTGTCAAAAATTTAGGAGACCTAATTACAAAAGGAACTATAGCCAAATGTTTATTTCAATAGATGCTTTCAAGTATATACTCTTGCATGCCCTTATATCTGAAATAAAGTCACTCATATATAATTTTTTGTATAGCAAATTAGATGCTGAATTTTGATTTGCAAAATATGATTGCTAATTTCTGGTAAGGGCATTTATACATGGCCACATCTCGAGACATACAATGTAGAAAAAGATGTACAGAAGATGGCAAAGATACATGCCAAAACGGCGGGTTGATATGGGAATTTTTTTGGAACAAGATATCAGGTACAATACCTGGGGCCATGCCTAAAATTTTTGGTTTGAAATGCTTTTATATTAGTTTGGTAAACATTGTTTTTTGCTATTTTAAATCTACAAGTTATTACACAAAAATAAAAGAGCGCTATTAGTATTGTAAAGAGGAAAAAGATTTTGTTTGCGTTTGTCTTGCATTCCTATTTGGTAGCCTCTAAGCAAAATTATCATAGCTTCCTAGCAATTTGGGTAGTGCTTTGCTTAATAATTAGTTAAAGTGCAAAAACTAGTTAGGCAATTCAAAATATAATATATTAAAATTAGGAAGCTTTAAAATATGATTAAAAATAAGTTAGGTATTCATCCAAGTTGTTTTTACAAATTTTGGATGGTTGCTACTATTTCATCCAAGGCAAACACATTTACCTGAATCTTTGTCTTGTTCTTGAAATCCTTACTCTCTATCTTGTGTGTTAAGGATTGGTAAAATTCCTAGAGTCCTAAGGCCTTTTCCATAGAAAAACTACAATTTTCTATTGCAAAGAGCAAAAAAATTTAAAACTGTGTTTTCTTGCATATCTAACCATAGGATCTTGTATTAGCCCCTAAAGGACCAACATGCATTTTTTGGCAACATAGAAATTTTGGTCGGGTACGTGTGACTGCAGATTTGCATATTTTAGGTTGAATCTTTAATAGAAGGGAGGGACAAGGAATATCTTTCATATGCTCTAAATTTCATGACATTTGAAAATATAATAAAAAAATTTGGCCTAATATGGTGTGTTTTTTCCGTAAATGGACAGTCTGGACAAATTAGAAAAAATCATTTTTTTCAAAAAAAAAACTTGAAATTGTTTTTTAGAGTTATATATAGGTGGAAAGCTTTTAATCATTTTATTTTGATCAATGAGTCAAAAGCTATGAGGAGTTTTAGTTTGTGGGCAATTATAGATTTTGAAATAAATTTTGAAGTACTTTATTTTACTCAATTTTTAATATTCTTGGAAAATAATAAGATAATAGGATGTAAAATGTTTATTACGACATTCAACCATTGGAATTGGCATTTTTCGATTCAATATCTAAATTCTTAACAATTTTGTATTTGAATCATTTTCTACTTCTTTCTACTTACTATTTTTTTCCTATATGTGGTACAATTCCAAATGATCTGAAATTTGTTTAAGTATGTAGCCAACTTGCTTTGAAGAATGAATCCAAAAAAGCACCAACAACATGGACATTTTTTCATACAAATGTGACCTTGTAAAGTGCAACTACTTGGATTTTTTGCAGGGCCAAAAAAAAGGGTTTTAGGGGCTAGAATATTGTAAAAATGTGTAGAAGAAATTTCCAATACTTTGACAATGAAGATTGCAAGATATTTCTTATTGAAGTGAAGAAAATGTTTTTCTCACCTTACATGATTAGAATACGAGATTTTTAATCTTCTTAGTTAAAATTTTTTGCACTACTGATTTTGAATTTTGAATTTTGAATTTTGAATTATTTTATTGAAGAATTCAATTGAGAATTGAAGAAAAAAATAAAAAATAATACATAAAAAATTTGTTAAGTACGTTCAAGATTGAAATGAAAGCTAAGCTTTTAATAGCTCTAAGATGGAATTAAAACACATTGATCTCAACAAAAATATTGTTTGAGCAAGAGATCTTAACCTTGTGAGTTTTTTTTTTAAATATTGTGAAAATTGAGTTAAAAAATGAGTCTTTCAAGTTATTTTTTAGGAAGATGCTTTGATTGCCCCCAAAACAAGATTGTCTATAATGTTCACATAACAAATCCAAATGGAATGAATCAAAGCTTTCCATGTAGATAAAAAAATAAATATATGAGAAAAAAAAAAAAAAACTTCATTTTTAATTTTTAATGTTTAATTTTTTCAACAATGCTAGCGTGCAAGTATAGAGAGGTGAGTTTGTCAACCTACAACCTAGTTGTATGTATATACCTACAACCATTTGAAGATGTTTATAATATAGGTACATTGTAACATGGAAAGAGTCTATAATGTAGGTACCTATAATATAGACACCTATAACCATAGAAGGTGTTTAGAAGATAGACTTCTAGGTTAATGACTCAAAGATTCTATGTTTACATGTTAACACTCTCTAGAAGGGGTCCTTGCCTACTAAATTAAAATTTGAACTTCTTGTGCCATAAATTTTGCTCCCAGACACTAATTGAAATTAAGAAATTATATTCCCCCAAGCTAATGTGTTTTTCTATCTTCACAAAAATCACGACAAGTGTTGAGACTATAGTAAAATTCTATTTATTTCATAAATGACTTTTTTGTCCCATGATTTAGTTTTGACCAATTAAAACCTTACAACCCATTTTTGAACTTAAAAAAAGAAGATCAAATCGCCAAGATAGAGCTAGATGCAAGAATTTACTTGGGTGTCCAAGTAAGGGACATTGGCTTGTTCCAACCTGAAAACATTGAAGGTGACCCAAAGTATGTTACAACTCATACCCAATGTGTAAATTCTTCTAATTCCAATCAATCCAAAACCAGTTTTTTGCTCACTACTTCTTACTTTCTTACTCACTACATCAGGACATGTGTCATGACCTTATTGGTCCCAACCTTGGAAAGGAGAAAAAATCACATTCCAAACTTGGATTGAAAATCTGTTCCAACTTTGGTTGGAAATAGCTGCACCCTACATGGTGGGTATGGATCCCTGGTTGGGAGTACGTGGTTCTACCATAAATCTAATAGTTGAATCATAAGGTGAAACAGTCCATTACGGACCTTTTACCCATTACGGACTCTTAGGAATGACCACATTATGATTTTCTTTTAATGAATCATGGTTTTCTTCTGGTGAATTAAATCTTCACCACAATCAACGGGTTAGGTATCCGGAATGGAGTAATTAGTAACCACAATAGGAACTTCCAGCTTTTTAGTGTTAATTCATTGTAGGAAGTGATTTTTTCAGGCCTTTTATTTTAGAAAATATTGTGACCGCAATAGGTGAGTTAGATGAGTGTTATGGATATTATTTTTGTTGGTTTTGGGGTAGTCTATAGGCTCTTTTAGCCATGATGGGCAGAACACTTCAGAAATTTATAACAAATTCACACTTTATTGAAAAAAATATAATTTCAATTGCTCTCACCATTTCTATCACTTGTCTTTATAAGAGAAAGAAATTAAAAAATTTCAGTAACGACATGAGGGCACCCCCCCCACCCCCCACCCCCTATCCGTAATGGGCTGTTTTACGTTAGTTGTAAGTTATACATTGTATGAGGCACCCTGAAAATATCACGGATGCCAATGCCTGAAGTTCTGAATACGCAGAACAAAGCATGAATCAAAGTAGAGCTCATATCAATTTAGAAACAAGTTCAGGGATGCGAGTCTGCTGGAACATTGATTAATTCACTTCATTGAGTTGACTCTGAATAACTGAAGCCTTCTTGCGCCAAGATTTATAAAAAAATAAATTTTAAAAAATGAAACGGAATTTCATTGCCAAGAGCAAAACACAAGCCACCAACCCCAGGTGGCCTGGCAGGGAGTCAGGGATCAGACACAGACAAACAACACACAAGACAATGACAGACTGAGCAACACAACCAAAGATTTGCGTCACTCCCCCTTCAGAAGGTGTACAATCCTTTTTATTGCTCAGAGTACGGCTCAAGTGGAAGATCCTTCTGTCCTCCCAAAACGTAAAGATTCCTGGAGGCGCTTTAATTCCTCCATGAATCTGCAGGCAAAGAAGCTGCATCTCATATTCATATGTATTCTATAGTGACCCACTAGGTATTGGCTCATTTTCATTACAAACAGACACTTTATTCATGCCGACTCTGAAACCGCTCACATCCTCAAATGTGTAGTACGTGTACATGTTGCTTTTCATAGCCTTTAGCAATGTACAAACGGTGTACATTTTAGGAGGTGGGCGATTTTTGAGCCCTATGCCATTTCAATTTCGAGATTTTATAACTAATTCCACAAAGCTCAAAAAAATATGAAACAACTTAGGCTAGGTGCAAATTCCACTTGCTTTTCAAGGAAAGTTTACTGAATATTATTTTCAAGAAGCTTTGCCTCCCAAAAAATTCAGTTTCAGCTCTTAGATGGGCGATTTCTGGACATGATACCTAAGTGGCAGATTCAGGTATACTGCTACAGAAATTTCTTTCCTACTTTGCACTTAACCCCTAAAAGCCCATTGTCCCTTCGGGGGACAAATGCAATTTTAGGCAGGTACCTACGGGCTGCAATTTTCTCCTGATTTTTTGAAACTTTTTTTAGAGGTAGAAAAGCTGATGAGCTACGCGAGAATATAATTTTTTTCACAACCGGTGCCTGGTAACTAAAGTTATGACCAAATAAGCTCAAAACAGGGGACGGGGGGCAGCATGGGCAGCAAAAAAAATTGCACTTTTTTATTTTTTATTTATTTATAGTATTTTTTTTCTCATAGATTATATTTTTGTCTATCTGGAAAGCTTTGATTCATTTCATTTGGATCTGTTATGAGAAAGTTATGGACATTCTTGTTTTTCAAGCAGTTAGAGCATCTTTTTGAAAAAAATAACTTGTAAGATTCATTTCTAAATGCAATTTTTCAAATTTTTCAATTTTTTTTTTGCATGGTTTAGTTTACTTGCTAGAATAATCTCACCATAGGGATTAGTGCATTTGAATTCCATCTAAAATATATGAATACTTTAGATTTTCCTTCTATCTCGTACCTACTTCTCCTTAACAATTTTTTTAATAATGAAAATTATGTTTTTTTTATTTGATTTTTTTAGATTAGACTCTCAACTCAATTCTCCACTATAAAGACTTAAAGCTCAAAACTCTGTAGTGCAAAAAATTTAAGTTAAAAATGTTCAAAGTCAAAAAATCCAGTCCCACAATGTGCTGAAAATTTTGTTTTTTTCACTTTAAACGTAGATATCTTGCAATCTGTGCGGTCAAGAATTCTGAAAATTTTTTCACACATTCTCATACTAGTTAGGTGTAAGATCCTACGGCTAGATGTGCAAAAAAAACGTTTTTAATTTTTTTTTCACGCATTGCTAATAAAGTGGCAGTTTGGGGTGTTTTTTGGCAGAAAAAAGGCCTTGGGCCTTTAGGGGTTAAGCATTAAACCCTGAATTTTTTTTGAAATACTTCAATCCCATTTTGATTTTCACCGGCCTTTATTGACTGAGACCATGTCTCTGTGAACCTAAAATGATTTATACAGCCAAAGAGATGCAAGCCAATTCTTCTCCTCAGGAACCTACTCTTCTCGGACTTCATACCTTCCAACGCTAAGTCTGCAATGCAGCAAGCCCATCCAATTTAGCTTGAGTTCCAAAGAAATTTACCACCAGAAAAAAATATGGGTCAGGGCGACCTTGTCATTGTAAGAAAATGAGTCGTGTCTGTACATGCCCATAATTAGCATCATGCAAACTGTAGGAGATGAGAAACTCAAAATAATTAGCTGAGTACTCTAGTCCATGGTAAGGTAGAAGGCTCAGAAAGCGCGCATCTCAAGGAAAAATTGTACCTCTGTATAAAATTGGGTGGACCCAAAGTTTTTTTACATTTTTGTGGAAGAAAGAGAAATGAGGAATACAGCAGTGGAAGTTTTTAGTTTAATTTTCTGACTTGAAATGAATAAGATATGATTTTTTAAATTCAAAAGTGCATAGGTCCCTATAAATGCTTATAGGTGTAATTGTAATCAATCAAAACATGTCATTGAATGGAGTTAGTGAGTTTAAGAATGATCCTAATCATGCGTTTAAATGGAAACAATGATTCTAAGAATGATCAACTGTACGTTTCCATTCAATTCACTCCCGATTGTAAATCAAAATTTATTGCACTGCTAAACACCCTAGGGTTTCCTCACATAGTTTAAAATCCAATTCATAGTGCTGTAACTTTTGCATATGATGTACGAATTCAATAAGACTTATTGGAAAATTTCCGTTCTCTCTTCTAGTTTGTGTGATAAAATTTTCAAATCAATACAAGGTGTACTAATTTTTTGGAAGCCAATCAAAGCTCACAAGTTCAATTTGAGTCCACAAAATCGCATTTGATGGTGTGAGTGTTTCTAACTCCACTCTTGAGTTAGAAAGTTACACACGGGTTCTAGCGGCTGTTTTGTTGGAGATTCACTCCTAATTGGGTGTTCCTAAATAAGTGTTCGCCTTCCAAGCAATGGACACTTTTTGTGACTGATGATCATGTAAAATTTCACTAATTCTAAGAAAAAACTATTGGTTAACTAGTTACAACATTATGGTTAGGTAAAAAAGAGAAAGAGAAAATCTAATCTAATCTAACTAAATTGTATCTAAGTAGACTTTCAGAATATAAAATTTCCTTCTTAGAATGGTAAAGAAAACTAGATTCCAAGATTCTTAGCAAAAATTACCACGGGGTGAATTCGGCCCCTTGGTTGTACTAACCTTCATCCACTAATCTAAAATAGCAAATCAATCCAAAATAATTCTAAATTCTAAGGTTAAGTTAGTAATTCCTTTAAGTTATGGATTCTTAAGATTAATTGGGATTTTGATCTATTTGGATGTTTTTCATCTAAAATTGATCTCAAACTTCATCCAACCTTTTATCCTTCAAAAATAAAGTATTTTCAAAAATAAAAAGGGATTTTGGAATCTTTATAGATTCTTTGTTTGATTCCTTTCTAAAAGATTCCTTAAAGATTCTTTTGGATGAAAATCTTAAATTATCATCCAATTTTATGGTTGCAGTTAATTATTAGTAACTCTTCGTTATTGGGTTAAATTTTAAGTGTGATTTGACTTTAATAACCTCTAAATTACCTATTAGGTTCTAAATTCTAACTTAAATACTAAAATTCTAATCTAAAAACTAACTTCTAACAACAATGATTTTAACTTTAATTTGAAAACAAAAACAAAGCAAAAGAAAGGGTAAAATTAACATACCTCTGTGTTCATCGTGGCCATAGTCCCATCATCACAGATCACTAGCATAATGGACTCAAAATAACCGTTGTCCTCCATCATGTATACTCCGTCTATTTGATGAGAGTTTGGTATTAGAATGTGAGGAAAATCTCTTTCCTACATCCTTTCTGGCTAGTTTCCTATAAATAAAGGGTTAGTCTAAATATTTAACTTAATTCCTTTGAGTTTAGAAATTTACGTTAAATTTCTAATGGTCTTTAGTTGATTTTTAAAACACTCTTTAAATTAAAATAAACTTCAATACCCTATTTCCAACTACCTTGAATGTTTATTTTATTTATAAATTAAATTAAAAGATTAATATCTTCCAATTTTAATAACATTCAAATGAATAGTTAGTTTTGTTTGTTATTCATTAGTTTATTATTTTTGTTGGATTAATCTATTATTTTTGTTGACTTCTTGTTTTTTCCTATTTGCCTTACTAGGCCTTATAAAACAAAACTTAAACCAACATTCAACCAACTAATTTGCACCGGAATCCTAATTAATGACTAAAATCAAATTCTTCAATAGTAAAAAGAACAACTCAAAGCATTATTCCAAATGAATAGTAAATGAATAGTAGAAAAAGAATATAAAAACAAAAACTAATCGTCCCGCAATGAATAGTAGATGAAATAAAAACCAATACAAATCCTAAATGAATAGTAAATGAATAGGAAAAGCACTACAAAACAAAATCAAGAGCCAAGTGAATAGTTAGATTCTCCAAAAGAATTAGTTTTTAACCCCTAAAGGACCAAACACCGTTTTTTGACAACATAGCGTTTTTGGGCAGCTCACCACGAATGGAATTTTTATTTTTTTTCTTTGAAATTTTCACACAAGATGTGCCCAAGGAGTAGCTTTAGGGCCCAACAATTTTCATAACTTTTGACCACATGGTTAAAAAGTTATGGTATGATATGTAGTTTTCATTGTTCGGCGGGCAGCCCGGGCAGCAAAAAAAACTTCTTTAAAAATCATTTTCTAGAGAAATAAAAATTTGAAATTGGTTCTCTAGATTTATGTGCACAAGGAAAGCTTTGAATCATTCCACTTTGATTTATGAGATGAAAGTTATGAGGAATTTTAGTTGTGGGTAGTTTGCGGGTAGTTATGGAATCTCTACTCTAAAATAAACTTTGAAGTCCTTTATTTAACTCAATTTTCAATATTTTTGGAAAAAAATATAAACACAAGGTGTAGATTGTTTATTACAACATTACAATTGTTTGGATTGGCATTTTTCAATTCCATAATTAAATCCTTAACAATTTAGTGTTTTGAATCATTTTCTACTTCTTTCTACTTACTATTTTTTTCCTATATGTTGTACAATTCCAAATGATCTGAATTTTTTCAAGCACGTAGCTAACTTGCTTTGAAGATTGAATCCAAAGAGTTACCACCATTTTGGACATTTTTTCATACAAATGTGACCATGTGAAGTGCAGCTGCCCGTTTTTTCGCAGGGCCAAAAAAAGGGGTTTTGTCACTTCAAATGCTAATATCTTGCAATCTACACGGTGGAAATTTCTGAATTTTTTTCCACATCTTCTCAAACTGGTTTACTACAAGATCCTACGGTTACATGTGTCCAAAAATGTTTTTTTTCCAAAATTTGGTACTTGTACTAGAAATGGCAGTTTGGGAGCGTTTTTTGTGAAAGCATAGTCAAAAAACTTTAGGGGTTAATTCTAATCCTTCTCAAGCCGCTACTTCGTCTTCTTTAAGGGTTGTTTTTTTAAATTCAATTCTTGATTGTTATTTGAAGTTGGCTATGGAGAGAGAGTTGTTGGTGAGCTTCACAGCGTTTTATGGATATGTTTTATTTAAAAATTCTTAAGCTTAATGAACCTTAGTTCGCTTGAACTTGGTCTGTTAGTTGTGAATTGGAACTCCCAAAGATTGATTTTTGGGTGAGCTTGATGGTCTGAAAGTTTGTAAACTGGACTTGTGCTGATGGTCTGAATTTTTGAACTGGCCGATGGTCTGAGACTTGAACTGGCTCCACGACCCCCAGCTATCGAACATGTTGGGGCTGCCACGTGGCTGGTTCTGATTCGTTGGAACCCTTCTCGTTCCCTTGATCGTTCCCCGCCTTCTGATCTCTCTCCGCCTTCTGGTTTCTTCCGCCTTCTGGTTTCTTCCGCCTTCTGGTTTCTTCCGCCTTCTGGTTTCTGATTTCTGGTTTCTAACTAATCTGGTCCTAATTCCTGGCAACTAATCCAACTACCAACTGGTTTAATAACCAAACTTACTAGCCCATAAAATAAAGTAAAAAATTCAAAGAGACTGAATATTTTTGGGTTTTTTGAGATAGACTAACAAAACGAACTAAACTAAACGATATTTTTGGGTTTTTTGAGATAAACTAACAAAACAAACTAAAGCAAAGCAAAGAATAAACTATCGACTATCAATCCATAACTTTGAGCAAATGGAGCAATAAAAGCAAAGTAAGCAATTTTTGAGTGAATTGCGGCGGAAAGAAAGGAAGCCTCTGGGTGAGGTTCTCTGCCTCAAGTAGGCCACAAAAGTCAAGAATTTTTTCCCAATTATTCCCTTTAAGGTAAATAGTGTGAAGGTCAAAGCTCCGCCATGCAGGAGCAACCCTAGGAAAAACTTGCGAAATATGGTACCCAGTGGTTGAAGGAATGTTTCAATTCTTAAAGGAGGTACACATGAAAGTGTTTAAACCAAAAATTAGGAATTAAATCAAACCAAACTTTGTTACACAACAAAGTTTGACCGGAATTTTGAGTATTAGAATCTTTTGGTAAAGACTAGCTTCACCGCCTTAAGAATTCTGACTTAATGGTTGTTACAAACATAAAATTAGTATACAAAGACAGTATGCAAGTTTTGGGGGATAAAACCTCCCCAAAGTATGATTTTAGTGTGGTTTGATGGTTGAAAAGGGAACCCCGAGTCCTTTAACCAATTCCTCTACTAAAAGAAGGCAAAGAAGCAAAATGAGCAAAAGATGACCAAAATTTGGTCTATCTAAATGCTTCCGACTAAGCCGGTAAGCAAAATGAACAAAAGAAAGTCTCTACACCCCGACAGAGTGTCGATAGGCAGATAATGGTGTAATGGGGTATGAGAAACTTCGGAGGTGCCTTATATACTTGCTAGAAGGCCCCACCACCTTGGTTTACCATAAGATATTAAATCTTTTACTCAAAAACTATCCTACGCTAAACTATCCTAAGATATTTGCTAAATAATCTTTGTTTAATCATTAGAATCTTCTAGAACAAGCCTTAATTAGAAAAAAATCCTTATCTAAATAAAATCTAAGATTTTTCCCAAAGATATTTAGGTAATTAACTATTTTGACCTTGAAATATTTTGCAAACAACCCTAGGATATTTCCAATATTCTTAATTCAATCTAAATTGGCTTTTAAAGGAAAAATTTGAAATCTTAATTAAATCCAATCTTCAACTTTCACCAAGATATTTTGTAAATTAACCTTGAATTATTGCTAATTACTCTAAAAAAGTCAAACTTATTGCTGAAGTCTTCCTATCTTCTTGAAAACAGCTCAAAATTGAAAACCGATAGCGCCATCGCATTCAAAAGACCCCAATTAGTCTAGGAGACCCCTTACCCCCTTCTTCCAGGTTGTAAATATTCGTAAAAACCACTCACGGTAACTCCAAAGAAAAGTCAAAATCCCAATTAATGGAATTTTCAAACATGAAATAACTATTGATCCAGAGTATAGAAATTAAGAATCTGGATGAAAAGGACCAACAAGAGATCGTGATTAACTCACCAATTTGCAGCCTTTTAAGGTGGGAACAAGGTTTGTGAGCGTCGCATTCTTCACAATCAAAGTGGCTTGTTGTTCGGAGGTGTGCGATCAATGCTCCCCCTTGTAGAAACCTAATTGTCTTCTTGTGAAATCCCGCTACATCTACTGGACCATCTATAGTCCCAATTGCAATTGAACATAAACATAAAATACAAACAAAGAACCAAAACCAAAACCAAACCAGAGGCTGATTGAGGGCACCAAAGTAACCCTAAGAAGGTTGCCGACGGTTGAGATCTTCTTATAGAGTGGTGGAGATTGACGGTCACAATTACTTCACTCTAGTTTCAAATTGACGACATTGGGAAGGATCTAATTGAAGATTGATGGTGGGAATTTGTTGTTACAATTTTCTTCTAAAATTTTAATTGGCAGCGTGGGAAGGGGGCCTGAATTATTGGGAAAAAAATTGACGGTTGTAAATTTTTAACCTTCCATTACGGGCCAAGGACCAGGAAGGCACATGTTGCCTGCATCTTTTGAGTACATAGTCTTGTACTTAGTGACATCTTATATCTTGAAAACATGACCAATTGACAAAGAAGGCTGATGAAAAAACTCACTAAGACTGAAGACTCTTTATTGTACCAATGGCGGCAAAACTCTGATGAATCCATTATCATGAAGATTCCTATGCAATGAAACAATTTATAAGACTACAACACTTAGTTTGCAATCAGGTCTAAACAACTTGTCCAGTTCTATTAACAAATATATGCGGTCACCTATGGTACAAAGTTCACCAGTCAGAAGTGTTCAAATTTTTTAAATGATTAACTTAGTCAGGTTCACAATTGAACCTTAGAATTTTTCCATGAGCCCCGGATTACTAGCTACATTTCTGCACTTCGAGGAGAGAATTGTAAATGAATATCCACTTTCAAAATGAGTTGCTACATTGTATTGCTCTACAACGACAATTAAACAACTTCAAGAGTGCATCACCTCAAACAAAGCCACTAAATTGTGCAATAGTTAATCTACAAATTCCCTTAGGCACAACAACATTATCTCTAACATGACTCCAAATGTTTTGTAATCAATATGAAAATGTAAGTGTAAAGTGCAAAGCCTATTATATTTAGAATTTATAAAAAAAAATATCACTTCTTTGCAGCACTTCCTACAAACCTCTCAAGTCTAGTATCACAGAAAATATAATTTTCCTCTAACATATGTTCATCAAAATTCACTTGTTTTTTGAATTTTCAACCTCCAACAAGTATTAAAAAATCGTATAGATTTTGAAAGAAACCCGTTGTTTTGGAGAATAGTTCTATTATAGAATACCAATATGTAAGGTTTATTTCTTGGATTGAGTTCAAATTTTCATATTTTGTTACTTAATTGTATCCTGATAGGTGACAATGTTCTATCAAAATTTTAATATATTTATTAGATTTTTCCAAATTTTAATTTTATAAAATATAAAAACATTTTGTAAATTTATATATTGTATTTTTTGTTTTAAAATGGAATCCTAAATAATCAAAAAATATGATTATGCATGATCTAACAACTAAAGTTACTTTATAGAATACGTTCAACAAATTGTGACAAATAATTGTGGTAGAAAAATAAGGAATTTTTTTTATTGGTTATAAAAATTTACTATAGATTATCATGTATTTGAATGAAACTCCAATAATAATAATAATAATAATAATAATAATAATAATAATAATAATAATAATAATAATAATAATAATAATAATAATAATAATAATAATAATAATAATAATAAATGATATGCGTATTTTTTGTGGTTGAGAATTAGAAATAACATAAATCCTATTTCCAGTATCACAACCTTCTAATTAGGTATTGTCAAACCATAATTCTTTAAATAAAAAAATTATATTTAATATTTAACTTTGAGATTTTTAAACTGCATTCAAATTTAAGATGTATGGCCTGAAGTCAGCTAAGTTAAAATGATGGGAGGAATTTTCATTTAAAATAGGCATTTTTGTAATTGTATTACTATTGAAAAACTGGAAAAAACTGGAAAGTGCATTGTTGGAAGAAATCTTATTTGGATGAAGTTGATGAATAATTACAACTATAAGTGCTAAAATTATTTAAAATTTGCCTTCATTTTAAAGTAGAATATAAACATAATTGAATAAAAATATAGGTAGTTTTGGAACTTCTAATGAATGACAATAGACTTGTTTGACGGTGCTTGAGTAAGTTATAGTCTCAACTGTATTGTAATAGAAGATTGACAGATCAAGCTAAAACACTCATTCATTTGAGACCTCTTTTTCAAAAAATTGGTTTTACAATGTATTTAACCCCTAAAGGACCAAACACCGTTTTTTGACAACATAGCGTTTTTGGGCAGCTCACCACGAATGGAATTTTTATTTTTTTTCTTTGAAATTTTCACACAAGATGTGCCCAAGGAGCAGCTTTAGGGCCCAACAATTTTCATAACTTTTGACCACATGGTTAAAAAGTTATGGTATGATATGTAGTTTTCATTGTTCGGCGGGCAGCCCGGGCAGCAAAAAAAACTTCTTTAAAAATCATTTTCTAGAGAAATAAAAATTTGAAATTGGTTCTCTAGATTTATGTGCACAAGGAAAGCTTTGAATCATTCCACTTTGATTTATGAGATGAAAGTTATGAGGAATTTTAGTTGTGGGTAGTTTGCGGGTAGTTATGGAATCTCTACTCTAAAATAAACTTTGAAGTCCTTTATTTAACTCAATTTTCAATATTTTTGGAAAAAAATATAAACACAAGGTGTAGATTGTTTATTACAACATTACAATTGTTTGGATTGGCATTTTTCAATTCCATAATTAAATCCTTAACAATTTAGTGTTTTGAATCATTTTCTACTTCTTTCTACTTACTATTTTTTTCCTATATGTTGTACAATTCCAAATGATCTGAATTTTTTCAAGCACGTAGCTAACTTGCTTTGAAGATTGAATCCAAAGAGTTACCACCATTTTGGACATTTTTTCATACAAATGTGACCATGTGAAGTGCAGCTGCCCGTTTTTTCGCAGGGCCAAAAAAAGGGGTTTTGTCACTTCAAATGCTAATATCTTGCAATCTACACGGTGGAAATTTCTGAATTTTTTTCCACATCTTCTCAAACTGGTTTACTACAAGATCCTACGGTCACATGTGTCCAAAAATGTTTTTTTTCCAAAATTTGGTACTTGTACTAGAAATGGCAGTTTGGGAGCGTTTTTTTGTGAAAGCATAGTCAAAAACCTTTAGGGGTTAAGATGGTTCAAACACACTTATCTATAAGCTCAAGTCAAGTAATTTTTCAATCATGGGTTGCTTTTGGCCTGGCCTTTTTATAACCCATTGATTTCCTCCAACATTGGAGCCTTCTATGTCTCAATGGCAGCTCAACTACAAAAAATGTCCTCTATTTCATAATTTGAATGCAAATTCCAATTTTGTAAACCTCCTTTAAGCATTTTAACGACCAACCATTACAAACAAATTAAATCAAAAACAAATAAAACACCAAAATTGACCTCTAAATGCCAAGGCCTTTTTACATGTCAAATCTGAAAATGTAGTCATGAAAAAAAATGAAGTTTGAAGACATAACATGCATAGCCACAATTGTTTTATGGCTTCTCAAAATCTACTCTACCATTTCTTTTAGTGAATTTTTAATGTAATTTCATCCAAAAGATCCACTCTATTGGAGACTCATCTCCAACGGACCTTAAAAAATAAAGATTTGTAATGGACACCCTTGCATAAAATCTTCAATAGAAAATCATAAACAAATTTTTTACAATTGAAATTTTGATGCTTAACTCTTTAAAGACTAGAGGATAGCCTACAATTCCAAAATTGGAAAGATGCATTATAAAATGTTACTTAGAAAAATATTTTAACGATGACTCTTTAAAAAATATTTGTAAAATATGATCTATTGATCATATCCATATAGTCGGCTCAACTAGTTCACAAACCAATATTTCATTAACATTTGAAGCCAAAAATTGAAAAATCCTTCTAGTATGGATTATAGATTACATATTTGTGATTTTTCCAAGAGTTTTTATAAAAAAAATTCAAAATGCTAAAAATTTATTCAAGTAATTTCTAAAGGGTCATTTTTTAAATTAATAAGTTATTTTTGGGGAAAACCCATTCTAATATTTATTGAATTATAGAATATTTGCAAAAACAAAACTTTAAGAACTATATTTTACAAATTTTAAAGAACTAATAGAAGAATCTTGAAAGAAATCATTAAATGAACAATAAAATTTTTTATGTGATTGGAATGTGTTTATTATCAATGATTGTTCAAAAATACAACTCTTGGTCCTCTAGGTGTTAAGATATTATTTAAAGGACGATCAATTAAGAAGATTTTAAAAATAGTCTTTTTGTAAGATCTGAGGGTTGCTATTATGTGAGCATAGGAGTGTGAGCCCATGAGTCTAGAATACTATACACCTATCTTATAGGGGGATATATTATAGAAACCGTATATGATTGTAGTATATATATATATATATATATATATATATATATATGTTATAAATACCCATATTATAGGTGTTTATAATACATACATCTATAGTGTGTAGTATCTATATCATAGGTACCTATATTGTAGACTCTATGCTCACAAGCTCGCATTGTTGACATACTAGCATTGTTGGGTAAGATTTTATTTAACTTCAAAGTTTAGTCCACCCAAATACAATGCCTTGGGCATTTAGTATTAATAGTACATAATTTTTACACAAAGGTTTTTGTTCTATAAATAATTATGTGTAATCCTTAGTATATTCTTCAAGGTATGCAAAATGTTAATTTAGATGATGATAAACACATCCATATTATATTCCATTAAAGTAACTCTACCTAATTGTGACATGTTTTTGAAACACATCCCTATATACTTTGAAGGTTCCAGAGTTGATGGATTTTGGAATTAAGGTAGGAGGTTCTAAAGGCACACATGCTTTAAAATTGCCCACCCCCTCAAATGTAGACTATTTATACATGTTGCTTTTTCACAGGCTTCAGCAATGTACAAACATTGTACATTTTAGGACATGGTCGATTTTAGAGCCCTATCCCATTTCAACTTCAAGAATTCATAACTAATTCCTCAAAGCTCCAAAAAATATGAAACAACTTGGGTTAGATGCCAATTCCACTTGCCTTTCTAGGAAAACTTACTGAAAAAATATCTCAAGAAGGCTATGAAAATTCACTTTCAGCTCAGTTTCAGCTCTTTGGTGGGGGGCGATTTATGGATTTGT
This sequence comes from Antitrichia curtipendula, assembly GCA_951230915.1. NCBI lineage: Eukaryota > Viridiplantae > Streptophyta > Bryopsida > Hypnales > Leucodontaceae > Antitrichia > Antitrichia curtipendula. The sequence continues at coordinate 20,598,323 of OX579640.1, read as the reverse complement.
CTTTGGTTTGCATCAGTTTTCAGCTTCGAAACAGAGCGTGTGTATTGGACTTCTCTGTCGGTACTGCTTGTTTTTCTGTATGGTGTTGTGTTCTGGTGGTTCCTTGTAACACCGGAGGCCTCTGGAAAAAACCATGTGCTCTTGGCATCCCTGACGTCAATGTCTGATTCTCCGTTGTTGGTTTTTGATTCTGATGTATAGAAGGTTCTGTTTACTTTTCATGGATCAAATTCTTGTAGCAAGATCGTATTTTTGCTTGCATTGGTGCACAATTAGGTTACCTTAGCTTAGCGGTTTGCAAAAAATCGGTGTCCACCATAGCGGTTTCCCTGCAGGCGATGTCTCTCCGATTGCGCACCTTGGTGTTCTCGCCCAGCCGATCCCTCGTGAATCCCGCTGTTTCGAAATTTCGAAAGCCCCCTCGGCCGTTGCCGCATCATCATCATCATCGCAAGGAGCTTTCCCAATCCGCCGCTTGGAATTTTTGGCGGACATTTCCGAATTCGAGGTGCGCTTCTTCCATTCGGTCGTCTGCTTCGGATGCTGATGCCGTAGTCTCTTCAGTCTCGCAGCTGAACGAGAGCTTGGTTGAGACTGAGGAGGAGGAAGTCTCTCGCACTGCTATGCGCGAATTTGAGCTTGTGAACGAAGATTTGGAGGCGGAGAATCAACGGAATGTCGACGATGCGAAGAGTAGGAAGCGGAGAAAACCGATGTGCTACTATTTCACGCAAGGGTTGTGTACGTTGGTACGTTTCGTGGCCTCTGTTTCCCTGCTTCGTATCGTCTGAAGATTTATGCCTGTTAATTATCTTGTTATTTTTTTAGGACATTTTGGTAGGTGGTGATGATGAGAGAGCATGATGCATTACTTACAGTAGAGATTTCACGCATCTAAGGTTTTAGGGTTTAAGGTTTTAGAGGCTAGTTGGTTGAAGCAGTCACCTGCCCGTATCATCTGCAGATTTATGTATGTTGATTATCTTGTTACTATTGATTTGGGGAAAGTTGTGGAAATTAATGGCGATGAGAGAGCATTGTGCATTTCTTTCAGTAGAGACACTCATCTAGGGTTTAGGGTTTAAAGTTTCAGAGAGCAGTTTGTTGAAACAGTCACGTGCCTCTTATCGTCTGAATATTTGTCTAGCGTGTCTGTTGATTATTTGATGAATTCTGGTAATCAGCATCGTGCATTCCTTTTAGGAGAGATATTCCTTCTAGGGTTTAAGGGTTTAGGATTTAAGGGTTCAGAGAGCAGTTCGTTGACTGATCTTGCTCACTATAGTAGCGACCTGAGTTTGCCCTGGATTAGTAAAGTAATATGATGCTTTTTTGGATTGTGTACTGCGTAGCTGTGAGGTTTCCGATTTGGCGGTGATTTGTCTGGCGTATCTGTTGATTGGCTAATAACAATTGGACTTTGAGGACATTGTGGTAATTGATGATGATGAGGGAGAATTGTGGATTAATTTTAATGAAGACACTTAGCTAGGTTTCAGGTCTTAGGGTTTTACGGTTTCGGGTTTCGGGTTTCGAGTTTAAGATTTTAGAGAACAGTCGGTTGACTGATCTTGCTGCCTATAGTAGTGAACTCAGGTGAGTCCTGGATTTGTGAAATAGTATGATGCCCTTACGAATTAATGACAACTGCAACATGATATCACGAATCAATTTATTACGTTTTGGCGGTTTCACTGGCCAGTCCTTTTAGAATTTTCATCACCTGCGTTCAAGACAGTCCGACTCTGGCCAGTCCTTTCAGTCCAGTTCATCATTTGCGTTGGTGGTATGCAACATCTGATGATCCTCAGAATATTTGAAGGATTCATCTAAGGATTTGAAGGATTCATCTAAGGATACGGAGGACATTGTGAGAGCAAAGTATTTAAGGTGAAAAGATGTGGTAAGTCTCATGAAATAATTGCGAGAGTACAGTCTGCTCTTGAGAGTACATTTTGTGATGCATTGAAACCTTTGAGAGGTAGTGCACAGTACTTGTGATGAACTGATCGGATATTCTCCGTCTAACTTGCCGATCTGTTTTTGGATGGAAATGCCTTTGAATGATGTCCCTTTCGAAGAACACTTCTGCTGTCTAACAAACACTCAAATGTTTTAAGGTGTATGTTGTGTAGATGGAGGAGAAAGAGCACACCGACAAATTTAACCATGTCTACCCGAATCTCAAAGTCAGACCAGTGGACCTTAAAAGGGTTAAGGAACAACCGTTTGAGTTCTACTTGGTGCTGGACCTGGAAGGCATGGTTGAGATATTGGAGTTTCCCGTGCTTCTGATTGACGCTAAAACTCTCGAAGTAGTTGATCGGTTTCATCGGTATATTTCTTCCTCGTCTTCAATTTGTGAGTGTTGCTGATGAGTTGTCCCTTGCAGACCTTGGTGACTTATGAAATTGCATACTTGTAAAGCTGACTTAAAATGGGCTCGATTTTTATGCAGCTTTGTAAGGCCGGTCATAATGACGGCAGAAAGGCAGGCCGAGTATATTAAAGGGAAGTACGGGAAGTGGGGTTTAGACAGGTAAGCTCTAGCGCCTTGGTTTATAGAGACCGCGTACAGACGTACTGTTGCGAATTCGGTCTGTACACTTTCACTGTAATAGACAGGTATGCATCGAGTAATAAATACAGGTAGTGGACCATCAATCCTTCTCAAGGAGGCATATATGCATCCTTAGAGTTTTTTATGGATACCATGTCTATTTCGTATAGGGACCTTGTCTAAAATTTTGGTATTGTTCTCAGAAGGTGCTAATGAGATGCATCATGCATGCAGAATTGGCCAATAAGACCAGTCATTTCATTAACTGGACCTCTGATCATTCTGATTTCTCTTATTTTGCAGGGTTTGGCACGATACAGCTATTCCATTTACAGAGGTTTTGAATTCATTTGAGGGCTGGATGGAGAGCCGCTCACTTTATGACCCTAAAAACCCATCGAAGTTGACACGAGCAGCTTTTGTTACGTGGTGAGCACTGGTTCTATCAACACATGACTATTCTTGCAAGCAAATATGCTTTGCATTTTGATGGTGTTAGTTTAGATTCTGAAATTTAAAATCGTATATTACAGCTTGAGAATTAGACAGCCTGCAATAGTGAAGCCGTTCTTGATCCTTGTCTCTGCAATTGTAGACCATACTGATCAAAGTTGCTTGAAACGGATAATCTTCGTAATTGTGGTGGGAATCCTGGGTAGGAACTTTTACGTTCCAGCTGTATCTAATACAGAGCGATTTGGATGACAGTGGGAACTGGGATGTCAAGACAAAGATTCCAGAGCAATGTCGAGACTCAGGCATTGATTTGAAACTATATTTCAATGAGTGGATCAACTTGAAGGACATTTACTATAACTTCTACAAGAAACGGGTACACGCACCTTACTTACTCAAAAGTTTCACTTGTCAGCTTCCATTTATGCCAGATGTATCGTGTACTAGGTTTATCGTTGTGTAGATCTTGTTCCTGCCTGTAGAATCATCCCAGAGTCACATTGATTTGTTAGAATTTGTAAGCTGCTGGAGGGCTGACATACAATTGTCTACTTCATGTTGGATCTCTCTATCTAGTACAGTTCAGTAAGCTCACGCTGGCCTTGTGGAATTCCTCTAAGTTTCGTCTGAGTGGTTCTATTTACTGCTAAAAAACCCTTGGCGGGCTCTTGCAGGCTGGGGGCATGCTTGCGATGCTGAACGGCCTAAATATACCTCTAACTGGTACACATCATGTTGGCCTGGACGATGCCCACAACATTGCTCGCATACTGCAGCGAATGCTTGCTCACGGTGCAATCATCAAAATCTCAGCGAAAAGGAAAGCTAGTGATCCAAAATCTGTGAGATGGACATTCGCAAATCGTGTGAAGTAAAATACCACTTGTATGATGATCATTCTTTTCATCACTGTCCTCCGTGAGCTCTTGCCTTTTCGAAATCACTCACAGAAATTCACGGGGTATGCATCAGAAGTAGAAGCTCGCAACAAGCATGAGGGCAATCCGAGCTCAATCTTACATACTGCTATTGCTTATTTACAGTACATTAAAGATCTACGTTCCTGAGTTTTTCGTGACAGTAAAGCCTTGCTGTTAAGTTTAGCCCAATTGCAATCATTCTACCATGAAAAGACATCTAAATCTAAACCATATTTTTCATGTATTTCTTGAGTTTGGACTGAAGGTGAGTTGACGGTGGCTTAAGAGCTACGTCAACAGTGGACCTATAAGGTCATTTGAGTCAGATCTTCCTCGAGAAGCGGGCCTTACCTTAGCTAGAGAGACTTGAACTGACCGACAGAGGCTGTTTGTATTGTAGTGCACCAACTTCGTTGATGCATTGATGTTATCGCATCAAGACCTCTGTAAGTGAACCCATTGTCTCTCCAGAAAAAAAATGTTATAAAATTATTGATGTGTACAACTAAAGTGCAGGCAGCGCTTTCAATATTCTAACTGATGCTGCGCAGGAGTGTGAGGTGAGGTCCTTGCTGTGGACTTTGGGAAGCTACAGTGGGTGGTGATCCAAGAGTTGTGGACAAAAGAAAAAAAAAAGTCTCTTGGGGGGGTGGGGAGCAAGATTTGAGGGCTTGGAACCAGTCATAAAGGCTCACGAGATTGCTGGACGCGCTCGGCTTGCCACGTGGCTTGTGAGACCAGTGGCGTACCGGCGTGCTTCTAAAATTCTGAGAGTGGGGCACAGTTTATGAGCCCCATTACCTGCCATAATTGAAGGCACCGTAGCTGCCGGCACCTTCTTTATTGTTTCCTTCCCTTTTTCGTGTTTACTAGAGGTGCCTGCTTGACGGCATGGAAGCACTGACTTCCCTCCATTAGTCGTTACCACAGCCAGGGCTCTTCCAGCTCACCTAAGAATATGTCCTGTGCGCTCAAAATATAAAATACCAAGTCAAGAATTTATGAAAACTAGTGTGCCTGTGCCTTTGCCAGAATGTAAGTATAAGTAAATTTCTAATTTTCTATTTCATAAAAACTTTGAAAATTCAATGATTTTCATACCCTACTTCCAAATGCCATGAAGCAAAGCATGTGCACCCCCTCCTTGCCAAGGGCTTTCCAACGGTACTAAGCGCATGATTGGGTGACTTATAGCCCAAGAGATCTCACTGTAACAAAAAAAAAAAATCAACTTTAGGTACAGATTATGTAAGGGAGCCAACACATTTCCAACTACCTAAGCAATTATGGTAGAAACATCCAAAGTCGACCATTTAAGCAATTCTACCCATGTTCTAGAGCAGTATAAGGCAATGTAAATTTTCTATTGTATAGAAAGATAGAAATCACAGGGATTGATAATTTTTTGGTAATTTTATGCCTTGATTTGAAATTCCTATGAGTTTTGGAAGCCAAAAGTGTGTCTAGACCCATATCCAATGTAAAGTCTTCCAATTCCAATCATTCAAGAACTACTTTTTTGTTCACTACTTCCTACTTTCTTACTCACTACTTTAGGACATGTGTCATGACCTTATTATTTTCAACCTTGAAAAGGAGTAAAAAACACATTCCAAGCTTTGGTTGGAAATCTATTCCAACATTGGTTGGAAATGGTTGCACCCTATAGGTTGGGTATGGATCCATGGTTGGGAATGTGCGGTTCTACCATAAATGTATCTAGAGCGTGGGGTTCTTGAGTTGGAAAATTTTCCCATATTCATAAATATAGCATGGAAGGATTTTCCAAGTTTATTTAATTTTTTTGTCAAAACATAATTACCATAAAAAATTTAGTTGAAGATTATATTCAATCTATACTGGTCATATAGGTCTTCATATTTCTAACTAAGCATTAGTTGTAAAATTGAGATATTTTTAGCCAATTATAATGCACCACAATTGCACTGGGACTTGCACCACAACTGATCACTATTCATCTCTATTTGTAAGGAAAGAGAACACCCTACACTGCCAAAATAGGAGGTGATCACAAATGGATTGGTTCCCATAAGTGAATAGAGTTGTCATAAAGGTATGTTCCCACTTGGTATTAAGGGTGATGTTTGCAATGTGAATCTAGTCTATAAGTAGGTATAAATTCATTCCTAAGACCCTAATAACAATACTCTTTAGCACCAAGTAGGAACATATCTTAAGATAGACATTAGTATTGCATCCAAAAGATACAGAATTTATAAACATCTTGAAGAGAAGATAGTTATGTAGTAATTGAGAGAAGTAGTAGAATTTAGTGGGTGGGGTGGGGGTAAAAATAAGTAGCAATTGCCCTCACTTTAGTGGTGCAAATTTGAAGTGAACAAGTATGACAAGCTAAAAACAATTTGTCATGGTGAGCTTTATATTATCCAAATAAAAATAAATAAAAATCCAAAACAATTCCTTCCCAAATCATAAAATGTTTAATTATAAGTATTGATTGTTTGATGTCCCTAAGAGCATTGCCAATGTTACTTGGCATAGGTGTATGGGACGCTATATGCCAAGTTTGGGAGCCTAATACCCCCCATTATAGTGTGGTTGGATAATTTTTAATCACCAGGCGTGCCAAATGTGGTTTTTTTCCTTTGGCTTCCAATGCACGATGAGATTAGCACAAAGCCATTCTTGACTATTTCAGGTTTACTTTTGGGTGTTTTCATGTTGACAAAATTGCTCAACATTGTGGTGGGATGCAGGCCACACGTTGTCATGATTGTAGCACCACCGATTAGCTTATAGTGTATGGTGACCCAATCCATGGTAGGAAGGATGTAGATTTACAATGTCTACTCACTTCCATCAAACTCGCTAGACTTGTTTCATTGTGGGAGGATTACTACCCCACAAAAGGTGATGCTTTAAATACATTTCTTTTGACACTAGGACGTTGAACATGACTTATACTTATATTATTTTATTGTTAGTTACTTTGATATTTCTTAGACTCTGTAAACTAATTTGGGTCTCTATTTCTAGATACAATTTTAATTTTTTCAAACTTCATTATTGTTTAAAAACAATAAACTTTAGCATTTTTCCTACGTGTGAAACTAGAGACATTTGGAAGGGGAGCTCAATTCTTCCTAGCTCCAATATAACACTATTAGACAAGTCAAATCGTTCATCACAAGTAATGGAAAATGGCTAGACACAAAATGTTTGTAGTTGGTGGAGTCCAAATTGAAGCAAATAAATACCTTCAAGCTATATATGTTTCTACTCCACTATTCACCAAAGACATTTCATCTATATGAATTACTAATATTTTTTTCCACAAGTGTTGAACAATTATAATGCATGTTTGTTTCAATCTAGGCCATCTAATAATTAACTCTTTCATGACTATACATTCAGATTTCAAACAACAAGTGAACACAAATATATCCAACGCACATACAATCTTGTTTTTTAATCCTTCTAAATATTAGAAGATTCTTGTATGAATTTCCTATCCTTCGTATAATATAAATTTCCAAAAAAAATATCTTTGAAAAACTTTTGTAGTTGAAAGAATACCAATATGTTTAAACTCAAAAAGTAACTTTTCAATTAAAAAATGATCCTTAAAAAATGACAATTATATAGTAAAATATAAAAATAAAAATAAATACCATAATCAAAAATTAACATTTTGAACATAAAGAAGAAGAATTTTGCAAAAATTACAAATATTCAATCTACAATCAATTTTAGAAGGAGTTTTCAATTTTCTCTTACCAATATCATAGAAAAATATTGATTAGTGTAGTAGTAGATTTAATAGTACAAATATTATTTATGAATCACGTTTTGTATTTTTTGTTTGAAAGTCATCATTTAATTATCTTTTTTCTAAATTACATAATAAAATACATGTTTACAATTAAAAAAACAAAACTTTGATTATTCTTTTGTTTAGAAATATACAAATCAAATTCAATTGCACTTTTAGATTAAGCAAGCTAAATTATAGTACCCAAAGCACATTGGTGGAGACTCATTAGTCAGTTGGAGAATATTTTGTTGATTAGTGAATTGGATATTAACACTAAAATAATATGAAGGCTAACATAAGTTTAATTGATGACTCTATAGAGCTATATAGGAATTTTTTTCATCCATTGTTTTAAGAGTTTTTTGTAAAAATTTGCAAAAAATGAGGTAGAAAATATTGTCATTGAGATTCTATTGATTTTTTATAAATAATATAATTTTTTTTTCATCCATTTGATTGTTTGTAGATTTTTATATTAATAGTTTTTTAACATTTCTACTATATATATTTTCAAGACCTTGCTTTGAAGATGTTCTATATTATTATCTTAAAGAGTAATATTGATCAATATTATTCACGAACCTCCCAAAGGTAATTTTTCTAATTCAAAATATGGTACCTAAAAATGGCTCATATAAAATTAATAAAATAAAAATCTTTTAATATTACCATAATTGGGATTTATTATTTTAAACTTCAAAATTAATAAGTGTTGTAAGAATTGAAAATTAATTTTAGATGGGATTTCTAATGTTAGGTTAAAATTCTTATTGACATGTGGATTCTTGTTGGCCTACAATATGTAATTTCTGTTTATGAGAGTTATGGTGCAACTTTAAATAAATTTATTTATAGCACTTTGAAAATTCATAGTTTAATTTTTTGGTCTCCCAACAACATGTTCAACAAAAAATTAGTCAAATTCCTAATACATAATATGCTCAAATGCTTCTAACACTTAAGTTAAATATTTTTTTATTTTTGTCATTGATGCTTAGGACTTCCTAAGTCCAGATCTCTTCATTCACTCTTCAAAGTATAGCTTCATCTCACTTCAATTTCAAAGGTTCTAATGATACTTTTGTATATGTGTCTCATAAATGGTTATTCATCAATCATGATTCAACTTATTTAGATTGTAAAACACAATTCCATAATTATTTTATGTTATCAAATTACTAAAATCTGTCTAGATTTAGTCTTGGAGGTGGTTTGAAGGACTCAATAAAATAAAGAAATATGGCAAGGTGGACTTGAGCAATTCTACTTAAAGAGAGTGCTTTTCATCCATTTCGTTACATGTCAAATGTTTTGTTGGGATGAACTGAAGACAGTTTTAGAACAATCTCAATCCACACTGATAAAACGACTTACCTAAAGTGACACGTGTCTAATGTAGAATTTGAAAACTTAAACCAAATTTCAATTTTAACAATCTTTATAATTTCATTCACAAATCTTCAAAATGACCTAACTTGCAATCTACATTGGCACTATTTGAAAGGATGGTATTTAAGTACATAGGTGATTTTTTCGCAAAAATTGTCCAGCAAAGTAAAAAAGCTTCAACTAAATTGACATACATCATACACATGTTAAAGATGCATGTCTATGAAATAAATTGATGTATATGTGAAGAATCATCATTGGCTCAATGTTGAAGACTATTGTTGGTCCTTACTTGATGTCTAAATACCAACTTTTCTAGTAGTAGTGTTTGGAATGATGAATTCATTTACATGTATGTTATACCCTACATAAATCTTCCTTTCGTTATTTTAGTGAACACAAAGATAATCTTGTAAGGAATTCAATAAAAATTTGTAATGTATTGAATAAGGCAACCTATCCCACACAGAAACCAACGAGACATAAACTTAGAGCCGCTTTACACTTAAAGGCTAGGCCAATTTCTTTTGCGCCCGATTGTACAAAATTTCAGCCCCTTTTGGGCTTGAGTTTGTCCTCAACTACTCGTTAGAATAAGATTATAATATGGGCCAATCCTCCCATATATAAAGGCCTCAGGGCCAAGAACCCGGGCTAATTTAATGAAGCCTAGGAAAAAAACGGGTGAAATTTTCAGGACCGCTTTACACCTAAAGGCCGGGTCAATTGCCCATGAGGCCAATTGCACAACATCCAACGCACGTGATTTGTTGAAAAATAATAATATTTTATTTTTAAAAAAGCTTTTTTAATTGAAATCGGACATTGACCTCCCATTTTGTGGCATGCACCTAATTCAATGAGCTCGAGCCACGTAAGATCAAGTCTTTATTGAATAAAAAATCCATTGCACCAAATTGCCCCAACCTCTAGATTTCAAGGGGTGGGGACCGATTTCAAACTTTTGTCCAATCACAAGTGAGGATTCTTAGCCTCTGACACCACAAATTGACCCAACCTTCATGTGTCAAGCAACCCTCACAAGCACCTCATGTACATATACTCAAAATTATCCTTTTTTGCAATTGCGTCCTCAAACCCATCGCCCTAAAAATCTTCGACATCTATAGATAAAGAACACGATGGGCAAAAAGGCAAAAAGGCAATTCTTGAGTTGCGTGCCTTATTGCAAACTCCACGTCACGTCCCCCAATTGATTTTTTTTTGGATATATATCATGCAAACCCAACCCAATAAACAGTGGACTTCCTGATCAGTTTCCATGAATCAGCCGGTATCATGTTGGCATGCAAAGTGGCCCCCCAAACTTTTGTCCCCAAGAATGAATGCTTCCTCCTTCCCCTTTGTCCCTACTCCAATTCTGTTGGTTCCAGAAGGGTATTATTGTTCCCGAAAGTGGTCGAGAGACCCCCCCGCGATGCTCAAGCCTTCGCTCGCGCACACACTCCGTCCCCCTTTGGCAGTTCAGTTCTGTTTTCTTTGGGCCGCGGCCACTTTGAAATCATTGAGGCGGAGCTTGGCGCCTCCTTGTGAATTATTTTTTGCATGGCCACGAGGGGGGGACAGTAAAATTCCTTCACTTCCATTCAGTTGCCATCTGAAGCCTGTTTTTTGGACTTTTGGACTTTGGAATGAGAAAAGAAAAGGGGGGGCATCCGTCCAACAGCTCCTCTGCTACCAAACTCTGTGTCATTTTTTCATGATTGATTGAGGATCTCACTATTGTACAGTATGGTAGGAGGTTCGAAAAGCGCTCGGGCTCTTAAAAATGGTCCACCTCCTTGAATGTACACTGTTTGTACATGTTGCCCTTTTTTCATAGCCTTCAGCAACGTACAATTTTAGGAGGGTGAGCCTTTTCAGAGCCCCTATATGCCATTTCAACTTCAAAATTTTATAATTGATTCCACAAAGCTCAAAAAGATAGGAAACGACTTGGGATTAGATGTCAATTTCATTTGTCTTTCAAAAAAAATGTATTAAAAAAATATTTCAGGATGCTTCACCTCCAAAAAATTCAGATCCAACCCTTGGATGGTCCATTGTTGGACCTCCTAGTACCTTAGTAGCAAACATGATTGAGTTTTTCATGAACTAAGGTAAAATAACCCATAGTGGTCAAAATTAGGAGTTCGGTTGCATGTTGTAGCTGAAAATTTTCAATTGTTTCCCATGTAAAGAGAAGTGTGAAAAACAACGAGAGCAATTGAATTTTTTGAATATTTTTTTGGACAAAATATGAATTTGCTATGAGTTTTTGAAGTGTTGAGTGCATCATGGCCCAAAAGAATTTTGTAGACTACCCCAGAGCCAACAAAATGTGAATCCATGATGCTCATCTTCTTCACCTAAAGCACTCATAATATTTTCTAACATGGAAGGCCTAAAAAGTCAAGTCTTACAATGAACTCACACTGAAAAATTAAAAAACTCCTAATGAGGTTAGTAATCACTCCAGTATTGTCATGTAAGACGTGCATTGTGGTTCAAATCTCACATACCAAAAAAATCCATAATGTGATCATTCCCTAGGTGTCTACCATGGGATCATCTTACTACTATAGGATGTTTTTACCTTCAAGTGGTAAAACCACCCATAGCGGATCATTTAAGTGATTCCACCTATGTTCTTGAGTAGTACAAGGCAAAGGGCGCTGCCTTGTTTTTCCATTCACCCAAATAAAACTTCAAACTTAAATATCTACTAAACTATGGTTACATTCTATCTTATCTCAAGAAAAAATAGCAAACAAATTGTTGAAGTTCTTGGCAATTTTGGCCCATTTTGAAAGTACACTCCCTTGCTATTGACACTAGAGAGGAGCCGAACACCTTGAAACCATTTTCAGTCAATTTTCATACGAAATAAAATGGAAGTGGCATCTAACCCAACTGAGTTGTTTCATACTTTTTGGACGTTTTTGTAGAATTAGTTCTGAATTTTTGAAGTTTGTAACACATAGGTCACTAAAATGTGACCACCTCCTGCAATGTACACTCTTGGTTCATTGAAGAAAGCAAAATCAATGTACCTTTGCGTTAAAAGGACGCTCTTAGAGCCGACTACCTCACTCTCTAGTTGATGGAGTCTCTACTTTGTAAGAACAATTGATGATCCTCTCCTAGCAAGATGTTTTTTTCAGGCAATTAAATGCTCAATTTCCTCAAAAAAAAAATGGACAACTTCGAGCCTATAGAATAAAATAAAAAGATAAATGTATTAAAAAATGCCAAAATGTAATGATGACCCTACACACTGTTGCCACAATGTTTCCAAAACCTCATTTCATCCATTGTGCAGAGCCAGCACACACAAAAATTGCATACAGAAATTACATGTTCAAAATTGTAGATCCAAATTTGTCCTCCTTCGATTCAAACCCCCATAATAAAGGAGCCACAAAACTCAGAACCTTCTGGAAGAAAGGACACATAACCATTTGTCCAAAAAACAAAAACAAAAAACCCTGTCTCCTAGCATTCAATGAACTCCTAGCTATGTACGATTTACTTCTTCCCTTCATTAAGTTGCTTCCCCCGTAGTTATCACCCAATAATTTCACATTTTCCTATAACCCATCAGAGACTCATTATTCACAGAGGAGTCAGACTCTCCTTCTCTCCTCCCTCAGAGACTGAACCACCTGTGATTTTGTGGGGTCTTGCCAGATCACTCGTGTGGCAATCGAGTTACCACGTTAAGACTTCTACTTATGGTAGGTGTTGTTTGGAATGTGAATCTGGTCCAAAAGTAGGTCAAAATTTGTTCCCAGAACCCTCGTTAACAACACGTTTAGTACCAAGTGCAAACATACCTTTACTGTACTAAGGTGAACCTCCCTGTCATAGGCAGAATGAATGTTTTGCCCTGTTACAATTGGCACAAAAAAAATCACATCTTTTTTTCTCCATATGAAGACAGAGGTGAGAAATGAAGAGAGCAATTTATTTTTTAATTTGTTTATTTTTGACAAAGTATGAATTTCTTGTGAATTTTTGAAGTGTGCTATCCGTTTGGCCCCAAAGATTGAGTCTCTACCCTCCAAACTAGCTAAAACTATATGCATGATGGCCATCCTATCACCTACAACAGTCACAATATTTTTTAACATGGCCATAGCATGAAGGAATTAAAAAATCACTTACTTTGATGAGTTTACACTGGAAAGGTAGGAGTTTCTAAAGGAGTCACTAATAACTCCATCCCCCTCCCCAAAGGTATTGTTTTTGGCCACTAACCAACCTAACATAGTTCTAATTTCATTTATTAAATTTTTTTTGTCACGGGTTGATATAAAACTCTAATGGATCATTTCCTAGGTGCTTGTCATGGGTGGTTTGCATGTCGGCATGTTTACCTTGGTGTGCCCTCCACATACAAAGCAAAGCCCCTACACACTTCCTTGCAAAGGGCTTTTCTAATGATAACATGGACGCAACTAGGGGATGCATGGTTTTGGAGATCTAATTGTAACAAACAAACAAACTTAAAGTATGTATATATTCATATGTTTGGATCATATAATTATTTGTAATATGAAAGATTGGGCAAATATATTCACACATTTTGATTTTATTATGGAGAAGTAAGACAATTTAATCCTCCAAAAAATCATAATATTTTTATAGAATACAACTTGGAATTTGCAAAAAATGGAACATTCCATGTATAATGAAGTCTAGGAAATTGGTTTTGAAAATAATAAAGTTTGTTTTTGTGTAAATTTAATTTTTGAGTTTTTCCAATGTGATAGTAGAAGGACTCAAAAATGTACAATTCCCCCAAATGAACTCCATTTTTTTAGAATCCCTTTCCTAGACTTTACGTTTTACACAATAGTCATTAGTCTTTTATAGATTCTCATCAGAATTGAGGAAGATATACCTATTATTATAGATCCTCATCCCAATTGCATCCTTAACTACATTAGTAGACAACATTTCACAAATTGAAATGTTGAATAGGTCTAATTAAAGAAACGAAGAGAAAAATGAATCCAATCCCTATTTTAAAGTTTGATGTAAAACAAGACTTTATTCATATAGGGTCTAACATAAAGTCTCAGGGGACTACATGAATTACTCCAAGACTTGTAGTTATGAATGCAATTTGGGAGAACTCAAGGTCCATAATAGGTATACACAACTTGAAATGTGAGGTTATTTTTTAAAGCCCCTATTGCATGAGCTCAATAGCTTTAGCTTTGGCCTTGGTTCACTAATGAAGTGGTAATTAGCTCAAACGTGGACACTGGTGAAGGTGCTTCCCTCTAAGTCTCCTCAACTACGGGAAGGGGGGCAAATGTCTTTGTCATCGCACGGAGACTTGAAAATGTGCGGGTGGGTGGGGGAAGAATCCATTCAATTATAGGGGAAGGGGTGGGTGGGTTTCAAATTATCTTATTATCATATGGAATTTTGAAGATTTATGGGAGAAGGAACAAGTTAATTCTTTTAAAGGTTATATCTTCTAATGGAGGCATTAACAATGGAATTTGCCATTGAGATCTATGAGACTTAGAAATAGTTGTTATTTGAAAAACTAAACATAAGACATTTGTAGTAATAAGAATGTCAATACTTTCTCCAAATTGTAAACATTTCAACACTAGATAAACACTTGAGAATTTTTTTGGAAAAGAACATGTTAGTTCTTTGCATGGGCTATTTTGTAACAAAGGCATTAACCCATAAACAATGCTATGACTGGTTTTTGGCTGATGAATGACAAATAATCCTTCTATATGGGACAAAAGTGCAACTATTCATCCTCCAATTTTTTTATAAAAAGGAAAGGTCTTCTACAATAGTTTGATTTTTCAATAAATACTTTTGGATTTTTTTAAACCAATGATTTATACAATACTAAAATATATGATTTCCACAATCACCATTTTGTCCTTCAAGGGTTAACAATGGAATTTGTCATTGAAGTCCATCATCTCAGATAGAATTGATTTTTGAAAGAAGGCATTAGATGTGGTAATAACATTATTAACACTTTTCCAAATGATAGTAAACATTTCAATACTAGAAAATACTAAATACTTTGTTTTGCGTTCCATATCATTTCTATTTAACCATAGCTATCTTAGTTGTATAAATAGAAAAAATAGAAAGACAACTTTGTGTAGGAAAAAAAATTCTACCCGAAATTCTACCCGAAATTCTACCCAAAGTTGGGCAAGAAACTATAATATGGTCTTATGGGCATTTTGGGGTTAATGGTTACCTACCTTCTTTTTGTTCTTCTTGAGGTCGTCTTTTTGGGATATTTAAGCCAGAAAAATAAATTAAAAGCTCAGTTCTCCAACGTCTGTCCACGTGTCTGCCCCTGCGGTGACCAATCCCAGCATCCAACGGCGCCCAACGGGCAGAAACGGCGCAATGGACGGCGCAGTTCGTAAAGTATGACCGTTGGAGGCAACGGGGCACCTGACGGGGGACGCCATTGAATTGTCTTCCGCCCCCAACAGCTTCCCTCTCGTCCCATCAAAGCTGCCATTCCCCCAGATTCCGCTCGCTGCAGTCAGTGCAGTGCAGTGATGAACCAAACGGTCATGAAAATTCCGCAGAGAAGGAAACCGGAACGGTCGTTAACGGCGTAAATTTGGCTTAGGTCGGAGGGCGTCTGTCTGGTCCCGTGAATTCTCTTTTTCGTTGGGGTTCTGCTGGATCGTGAGGACACTGAGAGTTGGTGCGCCGAATTTCAGTTCTGCGCGAAATTTGAACTAGTTCGAGAAAGGCGTAGGCGTCCGACCGAGATTTTTTGATTGGTGAATTGCGGTCGTGGAGACGACTTGGTCGTGAATTGGACGCGGGAATGCATTGACCGTGTGTGAGGAAGAAATTCATAGTCAAGTGCTGGAGGATTTAGAGAAGCGGTGGGAGTAGTAGTGTGGTGGACGGTTGTGCAATATGAAAATTGATGTTCAATGTAATTAACACTTAGAGGTTCCTGCTCGTGAATTTTTGGTTTGAAGGCGGGATGCAGTCAAGGTGAATTGAGGAAGAGGTTTCGTATTCAGGTGGTGGAGGATTAGTGAAGGGGAGAATAGTAGTGCGATCGAGCTTCTTCTATTACGAAAATTGAGGGCCAATTTGATCAACCCTTAGAGGTTCGTGTTTCATGAATTTTTGGTTCAACACGGAGGCGGAATACATTCAAGATGAATTGAGGAAGGGCTTCCGTATTCAGGTGTTGGAGGATTAGTGAAGGGGAGAGAAGTACTGTGGTGGAGCTTCGAGTATTCATGATAATCAAGGGTCAATTTTATCAACCCTCAGAGGTTTCTTCAGTTTTTGGTTTAGCACGACTGCGGAATGCATTCAAGTTGAATTGAAGAAGAGGTTTTGTTTTCAGGTTGTAGAGGACTAGTGAACGGGAGAGGATGGGAAAGGAATCAGTGATTATGAAGTTGTTCCCTTCGAGAGGGACGACGTCGCCGTCGCGTGAAGGAAGTGCCGAAATGGATTCTCGAGCTCCTCTCTCGCCAATTTCGGTTAGGCCTCGGAACAAAGTGGTTGCGCATCAACAGCAACAGCCGAAAGAGGCGCATCACGTTCATCCGACCTTTGGTTCTCCGATCTTGCCAGCCGGGTCGAAGAAGCTCACGCCATCGTCTCTTTCCCAAAAAAAACAAGGCGCAGAATACGGGGAGAACATCGCGACTTTCCCGCCGGGTACGCCGGAGCATAAGGTCGCTGCTCCTTCCGCGCCCAATAGTTCCAGTAAGAAGCGGTTCGGGTGGAGCAAGCAATCCGCCCAGCACCACGAGGACCTAGCCCCTGGTACTGTAACCTCCCGTGCTGTTCACAAGGCTCCAACCTTCGCCTCCTCTGCTATGTGTTTTTGTAGTCAGTATTGCTCCTCCAGTATTGGCTTTGTGGTTGCACACGTGCTGGCAAGTCTGCTGGCTACAAGTCCTCAGCATAGCTTGGCAGCGACACTGGTTGATTGACGGACTCACACCTCTCTGTATCCGCACTGTCTTAGTGTATCTTGTAATGTAGCGCAGCTTCTGATTCCTTGTACGCTGGTTCGCAACTTTATTTCGCGCGCTTCGCATCCTCGCTAGCGAGGCAGTGTATTGGAATCACGTGTTTCGTACTAGCCGAGTGTTCCAGACAAGTTTCTCGACCCGAGCCGTTGTCGATCTAAGAAACCATATCGTGAGGACGAGGACTTTACTCCCCCATTCGTGTCGGTTTCCAATATTTCAGGAGCGTTCGAGATTTGTGTACACTGATCAATAAAGGCAGGAAACTAGACGAGTCGGAAGACGTAGATTCGAATTTCTTCCTAGCATGTGAGATTTTCATGAACCCATTCGGCGACGGACGCTGATGGCCTTCCAGCTTTTTCCTCTAGTCGTGTTCCCGCCTTTGGACGTCCCTTGCAGGAGTAAGTGCGTCTGAGGAGATTCTTTTGAGTCATGGTTGGAGCACAACCTCTGATCTTTGGAGTTGAGAAGGATCTTTGTTAGAATGACAGTATTAGGTCAGACAACCCGGAGTTTCAAATACAATGGAAATACCTCTCCAGGTAAGTGGCCGTGGTGCACTTCCGCATCTCACGTTCTGCCGGCATCGCTTTTTTCACGTTGAGGATATCTTCGGGCATTAAGAAAATTAGCAGCGTGGTTCGTAGCGCGTATAACCTTCTTGGCGTCAAATGAATCAAATGGTTAAATTTTCCTTCCTGAACCGGAGGGAGAGTGCTGGTATAGAGTAGATGTCGTGGTGGATTCATTTCAATTGATACCACAAACTTGTTTCTCATTTAGAATTCTTCTGAGGATTGCATTGGCAGAGGGCGTAAATGTGAAGTCTCTATTGTGCGTTGAATGCCCTGATGGAAGCCTGTTTTTAAAATTAGGGTAGACATTACAGATATGGATCCTGTTTTCATTCGCCAGTGAATTTGGGACTTGGTTTCTATTAGTTAACAGAATTTTGTTTTGATTCATAACGGATTTAGAGCTTGGTAATCGGATTTCTGCATGTGCCCCTTTGATCGCGTTCTGTACTGAGTGAATTGAGTGGATTTCTGCAGGTTCCACTGGGCTGAGGCCCGCCTCAGCCATGGCTGGTGGCTCTCCGAAATTGGATCAATCCCGAGATGTAGTGCTAGAGCTGAATAATCATTTCTCAGATACATCGTCTTCATCCTCCTCCACCTGCTCCGACCTTAGTATCCCATCATGTTCGAGCAGCAGTCTCTACTCAGGCTATACAACATCCAGGATAGGCTCGGACACTGAGTCGGCTCCAAGTACTCCGAGAACCACTCCGAGCAAAAACATTCCTCGACCTCGGAAGCCTGGGTCTGCAAGCAAAGGATCTCATCAACGTTCCAATTCAATGAAGAGCTCTCCTCAAAATGTTCCGCATTTCGAATTGCAAGAAGATCCAGATTTTTGGAACGACCACAATGTGCAGGTTTGAGCTCAATGCACATGATATCATGGAGACATGCATCTTCTATATTCGATTGTTGGTGTGTAGCATTGTCGTTTCGTGTCAATGGAGGTGGGTTCCTTCTTTCTGATGAGAATTGTGATCACGATGCAGGTCCTAGTTCGCACGCGCCCCGTAAGTAGTGCAGAGGCATCAGTGCAGGGTTTCACTAGATGTGTTCAGCAGGATAGTCCCCACACAATAACTTGGGTCGGGCAACCGGATACTCGGTTCACCTTTGACCATGTCGCTGGCGAGTCTATATCGCAGGTACGCAGCGAGGCCTTTGAAGTCCTCTTAAACTTTAAAGGACCAAGAGGCCCCAAAATTGACTTCAGGGTCTTTTGGCAGTATGGATTGGGTCGTATTTGAACTTTTTTTCCCTCAATGTTTCATTCATTGTTTCACCAGCAAATGCAACGTTCATAACTGGTTCTTGTGATATTAAATTTGGCTGTGTCTGAAATACATTTCCCCAAATCGATCCATCACATCAGTCATTTTAAAACTTTTAGACTTTGATGCATTGGGGCTTTCATGATTGTAATGAGGGCACGCTCGCACCAGCCCGATTTCGACTGACGACAGGGCGTTAATGATGCAGGAAGATCTTTTCCGTGTTGCTGGAACTCCAATGGTAGAGAATTGCATGCGGGGTTACAATAGTAGTATGTTCGCTTATGGCCAGACAGGGAGTGGCAAGACGCACACAATGCTCGGAGACATTGATGAACTTGCTTACCGACCTAGCCACCAACGTGGCATGACTCCTCGCATCTTTGAATACTTGTTTGCTAGGATTCAACAAGTGAGTATGGTTGACAAATGACAACATTCGAAGTAATACTTTCTCGTTGTTCCGCTTAGTTTTGGGCACTCCGACGAATTATGCATCTACAGTGAATTTTAAGAGTGATGCTCTCTGCAATAACTGCTGGGTTTACACATCGTGGGTTCTGCAGGAGGAGCAACTGCGGGAGCAAGAGCACTTAAGATTTGTCTGCAAATGTTCATTTCTTGAGATTTACAATGAGCACATTACAGATTTATTGGACCCATCGTCGACCAACTTGCAGGTACATTTTTTTTGTGTATCTTCAAATATTGCGCTTTGATTTTTTTGGAGCCGTTGTTAACTTTGAGTGCAAGTTCATATGATTGATGCGTTTTGCCTTTTCGTCTGCAGATCAGAGAAGACGTGAAGACCGGAGTGTATGTTGAAAATTTGAAGGAGGTTGAGGTCAAAAGCGTGCTCGATATTGTTCAGCTACTACTCCAAGTACGTTATCATTGCTGTCGTCTCTTGCTGAGCTGCTGCGATCCCCGTTGAACTACTTCTTAGGTCCCGTCCATGCAGCTGACATGCCTGGTTTGTAATATGGATTTCAGGGAGCTGCTAACAGGAAAGTTGCGGTGACCAATATGAATAGAGAGAGTAGTAGATCACACAGCGTTTTCGCCTGCAGTGTTGAAAGCAAGGTACGTCAGTGTCTTACACATCCTGCCGGCTTTGGATGCTTCCATGAATGCAACGAGCGCAGTTTACTTACAAAACCGTTAATTGAATTTTACAGCGCTTGATGTTTTAATAATCGTCTGACTTGTGCTGATGCAGTGGGAGAAAGATTCATTGACCAATATCAGATTTGGCCGCTTGAACCTGGTTGATCTTGCCGGCTCGGAAAGGTTCGTTTCTTTGATCGTAGCAGCCTTTTCTGCGCGAACTCTTCGTTTCTTTTCTTTTTAGTTATGACTGAACTAGGAACTGTAAGCGCTTTCTGTGACTAAGATTTACCCGGGCTGGGTCGTCATTTATGAGCAGACAGAGGTCTTCAGGGGCTGAAGGTGATCGTTTGAAAGAAGCGGCTAACATCAATAAGTCTCTATCGACTCTTGGGTACGATAACTGTTCATTTGTGCTATTCTGGTTTCGAAAGTGGCAATGCTCCGAACATTGGGCTACCAGGTAACTTTTTAGTGTACTGGCCATGTAGACCAGGTCTGGTCGCCATTTGCTTGAACGTTTCCTTATATTCGGTTTTATGCCTCTTGCAGGCTGGTCATCATGATACTGGTGGATGTTGCGAATGGGAAGCAGCGCCATGTGCCTTATCGTGATTCCAAGCTCACCTTTCTTCTCCAGGTTTTTCTTGAAATCTAAATCCAAAAGTTGATGTTGACTTAAAACTGTTTTTTTGTGGAAATTCGTATCATCGGGATCTCATACTATTGGTGCTACATAAAATCCATACTTTCTGTAACCGAATAAACTGACCGATGGCTTGTTTTGTGAACTGCAGGACTCTCTAGGGGGAAATTCTAAAACAACAGTCATAGCCACAATTAGTCCTTCGAATACGTATGTTCTTCGAGTTTGCAAGCTTACATTGATTGGCCAGTACATGTTAGGCCGTTTATACAATTTACGTTTACTCTGAACAATATACGTTCTCTGTTTTCCCAACATTGTTGCCGGGGAGAATATGTACAAATCTATCACCATGGAATAAAAGCTATATAAGTGTACCCGGTCTGACCGATGTGTCGTGTATGCAGCAATGCGTTGGAGACAGTGAGCACACTCAAATTTGCACAACGAGCGAAGTTTATTCGTAACAATGTAAACATTTTCACTTATTGTTAGCTATTCGTATCTTCCTGGATGATCACCTTAGGAATCTTTACACAGGACTTTTTCTGACACTTCGTCTCATGTGCTCAGGCTCATATTAATGAGGATTCTTCAGGAGACGTGACCGCATTACGTCGTGAAATCCAGCAATTGAAGGTAAATACCAGTTTGTCTTTCCTTTGGTCGATTCAAGGCACTAACATGAAGTCTATCATGTCGGAAGTTCTGTCTCTAAATTCTCCAGGCTTTAATGTACATGGCTATGATCATGTGGAACAGGAAGAACTCAACCACTTAAAGTGCCACAATGTGTCCGCTTTGCTACCTATGGAAGGTGATAACAGCAATGCGGGGACTCTGAGTGTCACTTCTGGAATCATCTCGAGCAATCTACATCATAAGGTGATGAAAAGAGTGTACTGTTCTTGTCTAATATTTTTACTTGATATCCTGTGTTATCTTGGGTGCCTGAATGCTAATCTTGTGTTAGTTTCACGTTTTGTGTAGATTAGAGCACTGGAGGCGACGCTCTCAGCTGCGTTGAGAAGGGAGCAACAGGCACAAATTGCAGCTAAGCGATATGCTGCTGAAATTGACCAGCTGCAAAGTCTGGTATTATACAGGACTTTGTATTGCGAACATAGAGTCATTCCTTCATCATTCCTGCTGTAGTGTTCGTTCCCCCGTTACAGAGCAGTTCCAAGCATTATCCAGCAAGGACATCACGCTACTTCGTAGTCGTCTGTACAATAGTTGGCAAGCAAGTCTCATATGACCAGTAGCTTTAGGCTTTCCAACTCATGTTTTCGGCAAAAATAACCATTTTTCCTTACCTGATGTTGACTATCTTGTCACAGGTACAACAGCGTGATCAAAACACCCAGAGTGGTAAGATGATTCTACGCTTCCGAGACGAAAAAATTCGCAGATTAGAAGGGGTGGTAGTTGAAAGATTACCTATGGACACTTATCTCATTGAGGAGAACAAACGACTGACTGAAGAGCTCGATCTTGTGAGAGCACAGATTGATCGTAATCCAGAGCTCACCCGTTTTGCCATGGATAATATTCGCCTCATGGAACAAGTACGAGGGTATGTGAATTTATAATTCTAAGATTTCGTCTTGCTTTTTCGGGAGTTGCTTTGGAGCATGCACTCTTGACAGCTCTACGCAAGATGCTACGCGAGATTTTGAGCTTTAACTATTTATCTTACTGACAGGTTTCAAGAATTCTATGAACATGGAGAGCGTATGACGTTGATGGAAGACATTGCACACCTCCGAGACCAGGTATTAAATCTCAGCTCTCTACATTATGATCATCGTCGAGGCTTAATATTTGTATTTTAATTACTGTGATTTAAGATGATAACAACGTTTTCAATGTCCTTATTTATAAATACTGAATTTCTGATGTTGCTACGGAACGACAGCTGTTGGAGATGACGGAAACAAAGCTAGCTTTGGAACAGGGAGCTCTGGCCCTCTCGAGTGCTCAGGTTTCCTGTCCAACCTTTCAATTCCTCAGATTTCGCAACTTCTCAGAATTTTAGTTGCGGGCTTTCTTTTTGTAGTAGTGACCTTCGTTAACGGCTCTTGGTTTTTGTGTCCTTTAGAAATTCCACAATGTCTGAGTTAGAGTATTCGCACTTGCTTTTGCAGGCTGACAAGTATCGAAAGGAGTTGGAGATCTGCTGTAACGATCTGAGCACTTGTTTAGAGATCAACTCAACTTTGACGATGTAAGGCAATCTTCGCATCGCTATTTTGGTCTTTTTTCTCTCTTATCATATAGGGTATGGAAGCCGGAGTGGTCCATTTCTGATTTTCACAGTACTCATCAATCTTGCAGACAAGTTGACCAACTGAAGTCTCAAGTTGCGCAACTGAGTGCTCGCTGTCAAGAGCAGCAACAGGATCTGGACTTTCTTAAGGTAATCTCAAATGTGCCATTTACGTTTTTCGATATTCGATAATGGCGTTTAAATGTCAATCGTATAGTTTGCCTTCTGATAACATCCGACGTTTTGGCACGCTTGCTGACTTCGTGATGCATAACAGGCCCAACCAATGGGACGATTCGAGGAGTTGGAGCTCGAAAGGTCGGTACATTTGCAAATCATTGAAGACCTTAAATCTCAGCTTCAGGAACAGCAGGTTGATTCTTGGTCCTCTGCGTTTGTCATTCCGGTCAGAGATTTCACATCAACTTTGTTGGGTTCTGGTTTTCTAATGCCAATGTACAATCTCTCGTAGCAGATTCATCGCCGAGAGGTCTTGTATAAAACCGAGCAGCATCACTGTGGATAGGGTTTGCGTTAAAATGGTGTTACAATTGGCTTGGTGTAAAGCGCCCAGTCATGGGGTTTGCTACTTCACCGAAATGGTTACTTAGTATAGGTGAATTATTGGTTAGGATAAAAAATTAATATAGCCGATCTAACAGCACCAGCCTTGTACACCGCTTATGCTACAACGTCACCACAACCGATGTTGAGTAGAATGTCCTTGTGATAAATAGTTTAGAGCATCCTAATCAACCATTTTGGTGTAGTTTCAAATCATCTTGTTTGTTTTGCACACATGCGATTTTTTAAAGTATTGTAAGCCTTGCAGAAAGAAAGCGAGGAGCTGAAACGGAGTGTCCGTGACGACGACGTTAAGATTGTTGTTGAGGACAAGCACACTGTTGACCGGAGCCATGCTAAGGATCAGGTGATATATCACGCATTTGAGCTTTCTTCTGTTCACTGTCTTCTCCAGTTTGAGGTTTGTAGTGATTTTCCACTTTATTAGCTTTTCTTAAGTTCTGTTTCCTTGGTTGGAACAGGTGGAACTGAAGGTTTCTGTCAAACTCGAGCTGGAGCCTGACTTCTCGGCTGATCAGGGTTCCTTGTTCGATGAAGACATTGATCAGATCCAAGTCTGCGACATGAAACAAGCTGCAATGGAGACCGAATTCGAGACGTTTTCGGAGCTGATGACAGAGAAGGAGTCGCTTTTGGACGAAGACATCGAGAAACTAGATGTGTGCAGCAAGCGTCAGAGTTTGGAGTCGGAGTTTGAGGCGTATGCAGGGATTCTTGATCAACGAAACGCCCATGACTCCGAGGAGTTGGAGCATCAGAAAGTGTCCGCTAAAACTTTGGAGATCGCTTCTCATTTCGAACCATTCAACGAGCTTATGGAAGGAGAGGAGAAGCTTTTGAGGGAAAGCTTGGAGCAACTAGATATCAATAGGAAACCAGGACTTATATCGATAACGGACAAAACTAGTAGCTTGACGATCCCTACGGAAAGTAAAGAAAATTTAATCCTAGTAGATTGTTAGTTCTTATCATTTCTGCGGATTCTTTTTGGAGTAGCAATTGCCACCGAAGTGGTTCCTCCAGCGTGTTGGCTATAGCAGTAGAGGATATTTGATTCTTTGAGAGGGCCCCTTAACTTTGACAGGCGAAGCTATCAAAAAAGGCCTAGGGGTAGTCTACTCAAAGTACCACGGAAACATCACTCTCTTGTGTGATGTACAATTCAAGGGCCTAATTTATATTGGCTTGTACCATGTATTGTAGAGCAGGATGTATTAAAACGATATTAGTTGTTTATTCTTGGTGTCGGGAACTCTGATAATCTGATCAACTGCCGTTGTCTGTTAGTTTGTTCTGTGTTTGTTACAGTGTGATCTCTTGGCCGTGTATCTCTCGGTCGTTTACTTGATACCGCGGGTAGGGTAACACTATTTCTCACCCCTCATTGATGAAACTGGCAGCTGCAGTACTCTGGCTGGCCCTCTTGTCGCCTACTGACCGCAAGAAGTTGTTTTACTGGACTGACTGGTGGCAGGCCACGGGGCACCTCTTTTTAACTAACCTCCCCACTGCCGGGGTAAATTACAAACCAATGTTTCGGCGGCCACATGGCCATGCAGCATGCGCTTCCATCATGGATGTCCAGCATGCCCCACTATACATGCGTGGCCACTGTTCCGAGCACTATGGTGTTTCGGACGTTGACCACCTCAAAATGCGAGCCCAGTGTTCTGCAGCCTGTGACGGCAGACAAACGACGGTTTAGGGTTTAGGGTCCATTCTCATGATTGCGGGGCAGAAATTCCAAGCTAGGGTTGTAGGTTCAGGGTTCTTCAGGGCGCATTCGTGTTGTGTTTAGGTTCGATTTGGTTTAGGGTGCAAAGTTTGTATCCAGAACAGTGTTTTGCAGCCTGTGACGGCAGAGAAGCGACGACTTAGGGTTTAGGGTCGACTATGAGAATGTGTGGAATATTTTTTAGAATTTTTGATTCCATAGATTGCAAGATATCTATGTTTAAAGTGAAATGAAAAAAGCAAGTTTCTCAGTACATTGTAGGACAAGATTTCATGACTTTGAACATTTTTAGCTTTAATTTTTTGCACTACAGTTTTAAGCTTTAAGTCTTTATAGTAGAAAATTGAATTGAGGATCTAGGGGGAAAAAAATTTCCAAAAATCTTAATTTTCATTATTAAAAAAGTTTTTAAAGTAGAAGTAGGTACAAGATAGAAGGAAAATCTAAAATATTAATATCTTTTATATGGAATAAAAAAGCACTAATTACAATGGTGAAATTTCTAAGAAAGAAACTAAATCTTTTCAAACATTTTTTTGGAAAAATTATTAAAATTGCATTCAAAAATGAATCCTACAAAATATTTTTTGTAGAAAGATGCTCCAAGTTTCCAAAAACAAGATTGTCCATAACTTTCTCATAAAAAATCCAAATGACATGAATCAAATCTTTCTAGATAAACAAAAATATAACCTATAAGAAAAAAAATTAAGAAAAAAACAAAAACTTGCCAAAAAATTTTCCTGCCCTCTATTCCCTATCTTGAGCTTATTTGGACATAACTTTTTTTCCAAGGCACTAATTGAAAAAGAAAATTATATTCCTACACAGTTTATTAGTTTTAGTCTATCTGTAGAAAATTTCTTGGAAAATCATTACAAAATTTCAGCTCTTGGTACCTACCCAAAATCCCATTTGTCCCCCCAAAGGGACAATTGGCTTTTAGAGGTTAAGACCTTCAATTTTTTATAGAGCATTCCAAAAATGAACATTTGCAATTTTATCCTATATAAAAGGATTTTCTATCATTTGTAAAGTACCTAGTGTTTGCAATGTCCTTCTAAGATTAAAAGTGAAACTTACAAAAACTATGCTAAGGGGAAATTTTCAAATATCCTCTAAAATCTTCCAAGTAATTTTCTTTCCTATTTTGAACTCTTTCAGTTGACTATAGATGAAATATAACAAATGAGAGACAAAGTCTTAAAATAAATTTCATTTTGGATTGATAAAATTTTAATGGAGTAAGAGAAAGCTCTAGATGAATTATTTTCTGGATGGATGTAGTTGTTGAATGAATTATTTCTCTACATGAATTGTTTTTTGATAATATGATAAGTTCTTTGATGAGTTATTCTCAATGGATGATATTATAATATATGGATTGCAAATTCTTTTATGAATTATTTGATGGATGATGATTTTATGACAAATGATATAGAATTTTTTTTAAACTTCATGAAATAATTATAGTCAACAATGTAGTACAATAAAATGTTTATGAAGACATAGAGTGCATATAGTAATAATATAGGGTCTACATAGCCAGAAACAAAACTAAAAACTAATTCCTAACTTCATAATTAACCACTACATATAGTTATGTATTCACTCCAAAATTTTAGGCTTGTATCTGTGTTGATGGCCAATTAAATTTTTTTTGGCATTTTCAAAAAATTTACATATACTATTGAAGATAAACTATATAAAGCTCTAATTTTTGAGAAGTCCTCAAAGGAATACATATATATATATGTATACACATTATGAGTGCAAGAATAAACCTTGTGAATTTTATTTTATTTGCTCACTTTGAACAAAGCTTGTCAATTTTACTATATTTGAGATCTGCAAAATTATACTCACTCGTTTGCTTCAAAATGGTTCCAATAGAAAGAAATAAAGTATTTTTTTTAATTTCTCCATTACAAATTTGAGCATGCAACCACTGATTTCACTTTTGGAATTACTGGAGATTTCTACTTATGAATAAAAATGACATTCATTGATCCTAGCTTTAATACCCTTGCTGTGGCCAATACACTTGTGTCCTCTTTATGAATACTCAACCAAAAAAAGACTGTGAGGACAAGCAATAAATAAACTTGTATAAGCACTAATATACTAATCTGGCCCCCAAAGCTGAATTGTGCAATATTATTAGCTTTTGGTAGTCACTACTATGCATAAAGTTCTACACTTATAAATTCAGATAAGTTCCAAACATTGCCAATCAGTACCAGCTATACATGCAAGCAAGCCAGTCATGTTTGTCTTATGCTATGCAATTACTTCAATTTTCAAAACTAAATATCATAATAGAACATTGCTTATATTGTTGGAGTTTCATGTGTGCATTCTATGCATCTGCAAGCTAGATGAGTATGAAGAAACTTCAAATAGAAAGCTATCAAAGACAATAGCTCCAATGCAATTCTTATTCATTATTATATGCAACTGTGTTGTATTCCTTGTCATCTGAAGCATCATGATCAAAATCCCCTAAGTTGTTGTCACTATCATTGCTACTACTCTTCTCATCTCCAAAGTCCCCAAAGTTGTCTTCATCATGGTAGTCATTAAGAGGATTGCTTTCATCTATATTATAAAATTCCAAAATAGAGAGCCAAGAGCACAACTAAGATGTTTTTGAATAAGTTGGGCAATCTATCAAATATAACATTTGACAGAATAATGTATCTCTACATCTGTATTTGAGCTAGCTAACTATGTTTACATGCTAAATTATAGACTAATTGAAACCTACTCAAATCATTGATATGCTGAAAAGAAAGAAATGTTATCCTTTAAACCTTCAATAAGTTTATCTACTCCATTGGTGGTGGTGTAGAAGTACAAACTACCTTGTAGAATTACACCAACTCCTAGATAAGCATGTAGAGGCTGTGGACAGTGATGGCCCAATCAAACGGCAATCCCATGCTGCAAGATAATTATATCAATTAAACAACAAAGTCAGTTAGTTCTATAGCCTTTCTTTTTATTTATTATAAGGATTTTTAAGCCTTGGTGAATAATTGGTTATGAAACATTTTGTTAGATCAAAAAGAAGGGTCAATCTAAAATTATACAATACAACAAAATTTGGACCTTGTTTGAACCCTTAACTGAGAGTAATTAACCATTTTGGGATGAAAACTCTACAAATTAAAGAATGACCAATCATAATTTTAGATCAATTGAAGCAAAAACAAGTGGAACAATAGCTTGAATGAAGAGGAGGATTTTGCTATAGCAAATCAGCTATAAAAGAGTAATTGAAGTGGTTTACCTTTTCAATTGAAGTTGACATATCTGAGGCACAAACATCTTGCACAGAAAAAGAGTATAAAGATACATATCTATCAGCATCTGATGGGGGTCCATAGATTTGCACATTTGGGATTTTCGACAAGCTTTTGCACAAATACTTTGAGAGATCCATCTGCCACACCAACCCATGTCAGTTCTTCTTCTAATACTATAAGTGACCTATAACTTCTGACACCTTATTATCTCAAAGTAATCACATCTCTAAAATATTAAAAGGTGGTTTTGCATTAATAATCACTATTAAAGCATTGAAATTAATTACGTTTTTTTGTAGAGATTACAAATGGAAAGTACCATTGCATTAAAAGAACACTTTGGTATCAAACAGAAGGACTTGACATCTTAGGCCATGAAATTGGCATACAAGTATGCTAAGGATTCAAGTTTTAGCTATTTTGACAATATAGTTAAATTAATTACTCAAAAATTCTCCTTGACTGATAACTATTTCTAGACAAAGGAAAGAAGTGAAATCAAGTACAAAATAGCAAAACAAGCACCTCATATGCATGTATATAGTCCATCTCAATGCTATTCAAGTAGTCCACAGCTGCTCCTAATCCAATAGCATTTCCAATTGAAGGCATGCCAACTTCAAAACTGACAAGATTCATAACATAAAGAGTGTGAGTCCAAAGCCAAGCAATTCTAACTCCTTCAGATGAGCATTGGCATTTAAATTTACCACCACAATTAATTGAAGTTGTAACTAAACTATCCCAAGTCAAACACAAAAACCTAAAACCCCTTCTGCACCAAGCAAGCACCTGCTTTAGCAAGGACTCCACACAAACTACAACAACCAAAGGCTCTGTGGCTTTACCTCACTAAAGAAGACCAAATTGTTGCCCAATAGTTGAAAGAATGGCACATAAAAAGGATGTTGTTGGGAGTGCATTGAGGCCCACATCAAACTTCAAATTTTATTTTGCTTTTTCTAATTTTAACTCTATTATTTCATTGACACCTCTATATTTTTTACTAATATCTTTACCATCCCTATGTTCTTCAATTAATTTTTTTAATCTTGAAACTAATACTTCACTAACCTGTGCAGATGTTCCTAACCTTGTGTAATTAGGATTGGTTACTGATGGTAGTGTACAATGAAAATCTTTTTTACTTCTCCAAATAACTTCTACTATTCCATCACATTTACTAAAATCCACACAGACTTTATAACTACCTAAAAGAAATTGGCCCCCCACACTTTCAAATCCGTTTTCTTTACTTTTTAACTTTCCATCATCAATAGATATTGGAGCCCATAAACCAAAAGTATAGGAATTAAAATCATTATCTATATGAAAATAATTACTAAAATCTTTTAAAGTATATGTTAAACAACTAGAAAAAGCTCCTTCTTCTCTATATAAGATGCTAAATTCAGTTTGTGATAGACTTGGTACTTTTGCATTTTTTACTTCTGTTTTGGCTTGGTCAAATAAAGAGGGAGCTAATCCACAAATTTTTTTGCCATAAGTTGAAGAAATTTCTGTGAGCAAGTTTTGTTGTTCCTTCCAAAGATGAAGACTTGAAATATGTTTTTGGACTTGTGCACTTGGAACATAATGACCAAAAGTCAAATGTTTATCACGCCTTCTTCTCCATCCAAGTCCAAACATTATACCTGTTTGAAGAGGAGCATTATCTTTTATATTACTTGCGCCTTTCTTCATATTTATTAGAGTAGTGGTTACCTTTTCATACTCATTGTATTCATCAACTTTCATTTTGTTAAAAGGTGTGCATTTCACAACTAATACTATTTCATGTGTTGTTTTATCTTGAACAACCATCAATCCATGGCCATAAATTCGATAATAGCCTTTAGGAATAACATCCAGATATACGTTATGCAGATTCTCAAGATTTCGTTTCTTCTGAATGATAAAGGCACCTACATTTTAAACAATTCATTTTTAGTATCCAATCTAATAACAAATAATTAAAAATGAATCCAAAAAAATAAAGTTAATTAATTATATATACACATAAATATATACATATATATAATATAATAACCAATTATTGTAAAAATTTCTTTCATTTATATTTCTTTTAGAAACATACCTTTCACTTCTGATTTCACACCATCAAATTGGATGTTCATTCTGGCCTTCTTATGAGCTTTAAAGTACTCTTTCCGATTGTATCCACTGACATCTCTGCAAGGAAACCAAAATTTCATAAAAACATATCAGATGGATGAAATTTAATATGTATAAATTCAAATATAGATTTGTGATTTTGAATATTATCTATAATGGAATATGGTTCAATGTAAAGGCCGAATTGCCTCACTTTATCCCCATAACCATTACAAAAAAATCCAAAAATCCAAATATGTTTTTATTATATATTATAAAACAAGAAAAAACGTAAAGGCCAAATTGCCTCACTGGATTTTCTAGTCTTATACATTCTTATTATATATTATAAAACAAGAAAAACCGTAAAGGCCAAATTGCCTCACTGGATTTTCAAGTCTAGTATTAAATATTATAAATACCAAATACATTTTAACATAAAAAAATATTGCACTTATAAAAATTAATACACAAAACTTACCCAGATGTAGTACATTCAGCAGATGAAGATGCCATAATAAATTACTTGTGTAATCTTATATTTCCTGGAAAACATATACAACTCATACATCAATTGTACTTTCTAAGCTTCCTGTTTCTAACAATGCAATGATACTTGAAGCCTCCTCTAGCAAGTAGCCAGCTAACTTCTAAATGTACCTTGTATTTGAGCATCAACAAAAGTAACAACCATGCAACCTATGTTCAAGCTCAATAGAAGTAACTTGAATGTAGCTCAATACCAACAAAGTTGCCCTTGCAGATCAACGTTCTCCACCCCAGCTTCACAACAAAGTTGCCCTTGTAGATCAATGTTTTCCACACCCAGCTTCACTGCATCAAGATAATTGCACATCAGCTCTAATTTTGAAAGATTACTTGAACTCTCTTCTGCATCACAAGGCTAACCACAAATCCAGAGCAAACTTACAAAAACCTTGAATACAATGTGTTCAAAAGTAACAACACAAAGAAGTAACACAAACGCAGTACAACTAAAACATTGAACGTTGGGATATTGGAGTCCAAACATAAGAGTTGTTTCGATTTGGCATTGGAAGGACAACAAAGCTCTTTGCTCTAGTTCAAAACCCATCTTTACCAAACTTAAACTTATCAAAATGCATACACTTCTGTCGCAAGAAGCAATCGTCTCTCATACACACACACACACACACACACACACACACACACACACACACACACACACACACACACACACACACACACACACACACACACACACACACACACACACACACACACACACACACACACACACACACACACACACACACACACACACACACACACACACACACACACACACACACACACACACACACACACACACACACACACACACACACACACACACACACACACACACACACACACACACACACACACACACACACACACACACACACACACACACACACACACACACACACACACACACACACACACACACACACACACACACACATTTAAACTACCTCTTGTAGGACAAAATTGCAATACTACAAGCTTTCCATGTCCCGCTCACAATTTTAGTAGTAGCCGGCTAGCTTCTAAATGTTTCAACTGAGAGAAACTAGAAGCTTGCTTAGAGATAGAACTAAAAGCTCTTACATTGAACTGTAAGTTTGCTTAGAGATAGACCCTAAAAGCCAAACATGTACACAAGATAGAACTTAGATCCAAAATTTTCGCTAAGAGATAAGGTTATTGGATAAGGCTCTTTCCAATGTCAATGCTCCCTCTTTTCAAACTCAACAAGCTACTAGTTCTGCGCACTACAAACTACCAGTTCAAAACAAGCTTTGCGCACTACGAACTACTAGTTCTGCGCACTACAAACTACCAGTTCTGCGCGCTACAAACTACCAGTTCAAAAACAAGCTTTGCGCACTACAAACTACAAGTTCTGCGCATTATAAACTACTAGTTCAAAAACAAGCTTTGCGCACTACAAACTACTAGTTCTGCGCATTATAAACTACTAGTTCAAAAACAAGCTTTGCACATTATGAACTACTAGTTCAAAAACAAAGTCTCCATAAGTGAATGTTGAAAAGGAACTAAAACAAACACACCTCCTGTCACAGTAGTAGCACAAATACTTCTTTGTTACCACAGCTAATGTCTTCTGCAAATGACAAAGCTACAATGGCAGCAACAAGAGGAAGTCTAAACATTTATTTAGAAGATGGAACAATGGAACTGGCACAAAAGTTCTACAATGGAACTGGCATAGAGCAACCCTTTCAGAATTAGTTATCTTCTAATAAGCCTTAACATTGTTTTGAAATTCCACTTAGTATAGTAACCATTGTTTTCTTTAGTTCCACAATTTTAAAAATTATGGTGCCAATAATATTTTGAAGTTCAATAAAACCTTACGAAGATGCTATTTTTAGTCATTTCTAATTTTTAAAAATTACTTTTGAAGTCTAGTTTTACCATTACAAATTGGATTTTGAAAATGATTGATTATGATTTTTTTATTCAAAATTGTGTACAAGGGTGTCTATAGCAAAATTTGATTTTCTAGTTTTCAGAGCTCTTTAAAAATTAGCCTCATTCAAGTACAACCAATCTTTTAAAGTATATGTTACATTAGAAATTCATTTTAAAAAATCACAAAACAAATAGAATCATTGAATAATTTTGAAAAGCTATAAATTGATTAGAGTTATACATATTATGCCCTTTAACCTCTCTTTTTTTGTAATGAATTTTTTTTGAAATTTGACATATAAAAAGATGATTTAAAGACTTTAAATTACTTTTCTAGTTTTAATACTTTTATGATCAAATATTATGATCTTTCAATCTATAAGTGATATTATTGTATGTATTTTTTCCTTGTGAATTTTATCACATCTACTTTGAATCTACATAGTTACATTTAAAATAAAATTAATAAAAATTGTTAAAATGATGGTTTTGAATACAATTTAGAACAAATTCTAAGAAGCTCAAAAAAGGATTCTAGCATTTAGTGATTAACCCCTAAAGGTCAAAGACTATGTTTTCACCAAAAATATGGAAATCTCTAGTTACACATACCTATCCAAAATTTCTATGTAGCCAAAAAATGGATGTTGGTCCTGTAGGGGTTAAGTGTAGAGATGTCAATTATGATTAAATTTTTTATATAGTAGTCATTTAGCTACTAATTTGAAATTGTATAGTTGATAGTTACAACATTTACAACTAGTCAAGTAAACATTGTAAGCTTTGGTTTTTTGGCCTAATTATTAGTAATACTAGAAGAATAAAATACTTTATAAGAATAAGACTTTTACTAAGATTTTTCTATACAGGGTATATCTTTTGTTCCATGAAATTTTTCTTCTTTATCTTTAGGGTCTTTTGTGAAAGATCCTTCCTTAGAATTTATGCTATCTTCCTTAATATCTTTCTTAAAAAATTAAAAAATGTGTACTTGTGTAAACTTTATAATTCAATAATTGATATTATTAGTACTTTTTTAAAACATCCTCAATAAAATTGGAACCATTCTAATTATTTTGTATTTTTAATCAACCAAATTAAACCTTGTGTTTTTAAAATTGCAAGAAATAAAACTTTGAAAAAATTCCCTCCAAACCTAGTTTGTTTGTACAAACCAAGGGCTAGAAATATCCAAGTAAATAATTTTTTACCATCTCTAATATTTCTTGCATTGTAAAAAAGCTGGTGTACAAAAATTTCAATTGTTTTTATTTTATTTTTTATTCAAAACAACCATAGAAAAGACCTTAAAATCAAATTCAAATAGAAAACAATATTTATCCCTTTATTTAATTAATACAAAAAATTAGTATTTTATGCTAGTAGAAAAATATACAGTCTATGTATGTTATTTTTTCCAAAATTTTTAATAGAAAACTAAAATTACTATAATTTAAAAAAATTAAATTGTAAAGGACCTTTGCAAAATGGCTTCTAGATTGAATCTTATATGTATAACCTAAATTTTTAATAAATCTTTTAGAAACTTTCTTATAAGATCTATACATTAGTTTAGCTTTATAGGAATATAATTTTAAATTTCAAATGGTAACTAGGAGCAAAAGTTGAGGATAATGTAGACCTTTTAGGAGTTCAAAATATTGAATATACATTAGGAATTGTATTTGTTCTAATATTATAATTTTTATTTAGTAAATGAATTCAAATTCAAATTCTATAAGTATCAAATGCGGTTTTCAAATTTTATGTAATTTGCGACATTTGGACATCTTTTAAAAAACAAACTTATAGGTTTTATTTTTCAATACAGTTTTTATAATTTGTAATTTTTCTTACAAGGTTATATTTTCTTATTAAAATATATTACCATTGAAATTCATATATTTCAATTCCATCTTTAAACTATTAGTAATTTTTTTTTTCTTTCTAATTTTAATCCTACTTCTACTTAATAATTTTTTAAAGAAAGAAAATCAAGTATGTATTTTTTATTTAAATTAAGACTTTGAACTTCATATTAAATTACAGTTTGAAATTTGAAATATTGACCTTAAATGAAGGTTAAAATAAAAGACTTCATTGTAGTTAAATTTTAAATTCCTTTTGAAAGGAAAAAGGACTTTCATGAAAATATAATGTATTGTTTTTATTTTAACATATAGAACATGCAATTGCAATAATACTTTTATTTTATTTTATTATTAATTTCAAGATAAAACAAAGAGAGATTCTTAAAGTTTTATTGAACAAATGTATGGAATAAGACTCTAGAAAATCCTTTTGACTTCAAGTAGAATCCAACTTAGAATTAGGCAATATAACCCCTAAAAGATCATACATTCAAATTTCAAGCAATAGACAATAGATACAAGCAAAATGTATATTGAGGTAGGTTTGAAGGAGAGCTTAATTCCTAAAGGACCATTATCCTTTTGGAGGACAAATGAGATTTCCAGCAGGTACCTATAGGCTGAATTTTTGTCTTGATTTTTTGAAACTTTTTTGAAGAGGAAAAACTAATAAGTTTTGTGAGATTCTAATTCTTTTTTCAATTGGTGCCTAGGAACAAAAGTTATATCCAAATAAGCTCAAAACAAAGAAGAAGGGGCAACAAAAAAAAATTTGTAAAAATTTAACCCCTAAAGGCCCAAGGCCAAAATTCTACCCCAAAACACCCAAAATTGCCATTTTTTTTAGCATAGAGTGCAAAAAAATTAAAATTGTTTTTTTTGCACATCTAACCATAGGATCTTATACCTAACTAGTATGAGAATGCATCATTGGGTTGAGGTTGAGGGGCACACAAAAGCACCCAAAATAAATTGGGAACAAGGGGGGCCAAATTGTGAAACACAAAAAAAATGTCATTTCGTTTGGGAGTGTAGAAGGACTCCCAAACCAAAAAAAATGCATCACTGGGGTGAGGTTGAGGGGCACACAAAAGCACCCAAAATAAATGGGGAACAAGGGGGGCCAAATTGTGAAACACAAAAACAAGTCATTTCGTTTGGGAGTATAGAAGGACTCCCAAACCAAAAAAAATGCATCATTGGGGTGAGGTTGAGGGGCACACAAAAGCACCCAAAATAAATTGGGAACAAGGGGGGCCAAATTGTGAAACACAAAAACAAGTCATTTTGTTTGGGAGTGTAGAAGGACTCCCAAACCAAAAAAAATGCATCACTGGGTTGAGGTTGAGGGGCACACAAAAGCACCCAAAATAAATTGGGAACAAGGGGGGCCAAATTGTGAAACACAAAAAAAAAGTCATTTTGTTTGGGAGTGTAGAAAGACTCCCAAACCAAAAAAAATGCATCATTGGGGTGAGGTTGAGGGGCACACAAAAGCACCCAAAATAAATGGGGAACAAGGGGGGCCAAATTGTGAAACACAAAAACAAGTCATTTCGTTTGGGAGTGTAGAAGGACTCCCAAACCAAAAAAAATGCATCACTGGGGTGAGGTTGAGGGGCACACAAAAGCACTCAAAATAAATGGAGAACAAGGGGGGCCAAATTGTGAAACACAAAAAAAAAGTCATTTCGTTTGGGAGTGTAGAAGGACTCCCAAACCAAAAAAAATGCATCATTGGGTTGAGGTTGAGGGGCACACAAAAGCACCCAAAATAAATGGGGAACAAGGGGGGCCAAATTGTGAAACACAAAAACAAGTCATTTCGTTTGGGAGTGTAGAAGGACTCCCAAACCAAAAAAAATGCATCACTGGGGTGAGGTTGAGGGGCACACAAAAGCACCCAAAATAAATGGGGAACAAGGGGGGCCAAATTGTGAAACACAAAAACAAGTCATTTCATTTGGGAGTGTAGAAGGACTCCCAAACCAAAAAAAATGCATCATTGGGTTGAGGTTGAGGGGCACACAAAAGCACCCAAAATAAATTGGGAACAAGGGGGGCCAAATTGTGAAACACAAAAAAAATGTCATTTCGTTTGGGAGTGTAGAAGGACTCCCAAACCAAAAAAAATGCATCACTGGGTTGAGGTTGAGGGGCACACAAAAGCACACAAATAAATGGGGAACAATGGTGGCGAAGTTTAGGAAATTTTGTGTTGGTCATTTTGTTTTGAAGTAGGGAAGGATTCCCATTCTTAAAAGTATTTTAACAGTGACTTTTCGAGTGAGGAATACTTTAAAGTCCCGAAGAAATGGGGATGTGTTTATGAACTATGTGAAGCCCCGAAAACCGTATTTTGGGAAGTTGTATTGAAATACTTTCATATAGAATACAAATAGTCCATTGGGTTTAGGGCTTCGGAGCACTCAAGCTTGAAAAAGAAGGCAAGGGATTTGTGATCCCAATAGACCTTCAAATAGGGCATTATGTTTTCACCTGCTGAAGGACTCACGAACTTATGAACTTTAAACGAGAGTATATTTTGGACTACAATGTTTATACTAGAACACGTGATAGTAGAACATCTTCTAATTCGACGGGGCTTAGGGTACGTGTCGAATTGTATTCCACATAATCTCTTAATGTGTACTAAGTTTAGTCGTAGGGTTAGGTATAATTAAAAAATTAACAATGGCTACTCGACCGAAGATAAATGGTAGTATTCACTGTTTCGAGGGGTAGGGTACCAATCATACAATTTTTTTTGTTTGGGCCCAATATATTTTGTCCTATGTTGGCCACTTGAGATAGAGTCATCAAATGTATTTAGCCAAGCAGACATTTTCAAGGGATGACATGCGGTTTCTGGAGAGTCGGAGCACCGCGGATAAATTGAATAGTGCAATTCAATTACAAGACACTGTTTGTAGAGGGGTATGTGGGGCAAAGATGCACCATGCCTATCGACTTTTTGGATTGTGGGTTTCAAGCTCACAATTGATGTGACGGCTTTGGTTGTTAGAATTTTGTGGAGTGCGAGTGTCTCACTTAATTTCCTCATGATATAGAATCATCAGAGATGATACTGCACTCATTGGTCAACCTTCTCATGTTCTGTGTTCTGCGACACCTGCCGGTTTCAGCTGGTCCTTGTTTGCCTCGTGTTCCGGGCCTCTTGGTCAGGGTTAGGTTCGACACGTCTAGGTCTACCCTCGTGCTCGCTTGTTCCTCGTCTCCCGTCGCGTGTTGCCTAGTTTGTTCGCATGTTAGTGTTTCGTTGTCTCCACGCAACTGAGGAGCGTTGGTATTTTGCTGAGAGGGGAGGCCGATTCTCAATTGCGGGTGCGTTGTGGTATTGGTGTGGGTTGGAGGCGGCGGCGCGAATGGGCTGCGAATATTGAATCGCGTCTCCCATATTTTAGGGTTTAGGGACCACCGGCTAACAAGGTCACGCTCGAATGCGACTGCGCGGAGCTATCATTTCGTGCAAGCGGGCGGTGAGGCGGAGGGGAACTACGCGTAGAGGACGACGGGACTTTTGCCTGCTACGCTGCGGAAGGCATTCCTGAAGACAACAATTCGGCGTAGCTAATGAAGGTCTATATTTGCGTGAACCTCAGTTTTTGTGCGGTGTTGTTGCGGTTTGAGTTTTCGGGTAATGGTGTGCTCTGTCGATCCGGTAGGCTCCATACCGGAAGACAGGCGGTCCCTAAACCCCACGTGCACAGATTTTGTTTGCAAGACACATGTGCGGATTTAGAGGTTTGCCGCTGGTAGTTTCGCACCATTGAGGTTGGCCACTGGTAGTTTCTCCCGATTGCCGAGGGTTCAGGGTTTAGGGTCGATGTTAAGTTCTGGGCAGTATTCGGACTATTACTTCTACTATAAACCAGTGTTTCGTTGGGGTGAGCACATTGGATTCAGAAATTGGTTCACCTTTGCAGGAGTCGGGGCAAAGGTGACGTACTGCTGCGACATGACGAAGACCAAGGCTGCGCGAGTGCAGAGAGAGGCGACACTAGACAACGACTATGAGCTCGAGGTTGACGAAAGGAGTAGCCGTGAAGGCTCGGACGACTCGGATTTTCAGGTGGGTTTCAATGTTTTACATGTTACTTGTCTGGCCTAGAGTCGTGCCGTTGTTGAGCGTCGACATTGTGTGGTTATGGCTGCGAGACGGTGCATTGGACATGATGCCGGGGTTTAGGGTGTGCAGATGGGTCCGCCACTGATGCAATTTCAGAATTTAGTCTATGGTTTGGTGGACACTAACAACCCTTTGCGGGATGGAGTTTCAGGATGACAAGATAGTACCTCAGGACACAGAAGAATCACAGCCACAGGGCGAGGAAGGCTTCTTTGCGAAAGTCAAAATCGACGGGAGGTTGTTTTCGGTGAACTACGGAACAAAGGAGAACTTCAAGTTCCTGGTTCACGAGTGTGCGACTAGGGCGTTGACGGACATCCCACGATCCAACCAACCTTCCAGGAAATTCTTCAGATGCGTGCACTACGGGCTCTCCATTTTCACCAACAAGATGCGCCTCAACAAGCACCGATGGGATTCCCTGTGCGAAGCAGTGAAGGACACAGATGGGAACCCCATGCGATTGCTACCTTACCCGGACCATGGCAGAGGGCAGGGGAAGATGACCGAATTGATGCGCGCAGGGAAGGAATCGGTGGCGGAGACGATCGCCAACAGGCAACGACCCAGGAGGAAGGCCACCAAAGGCATAATTGCAGGCACTGAAGCACTGGACAAATGGGAGTTTGGAGGCGAGCGGCTGGGCCACGACGACGGGAGGAGGACCAACACGGGGGGCAGAGGAGACACAGGGAAGGCAAGGGCGATAGAAAGTGGGGACGCGACGAACGCTCCTTCCGCGACAGGAAGTAGGGAGGCAGGGAAGGCAGCGGACAGAGGCGGGGGGGGGGCTTGGGTAAAGCCTGTGCGGGAGAAAGTGGGGACGCGGGGAAGGTCGAGGCAGTGGGCGGGATGCAACCGGCGAAAGGGGATGAGAGGGCTCTTGTTTCAGGGCGGCGTGTGGAGCTCCGGACGGTGGCCGCAATTCTAGACAAGGCCTTTAAGGAGCGAGGCGCTGCGAAACACAAGGAGACCGACTCGGGCCGCGTGGCGAGCCGCAGGTTCAGGGGGAGGGAGGAGCAGCAGGAGACTCAACACGACCGTAGACCAGTCGCCCGCGCGGTGTGCAGTCCGGACAGAGACATAGGTCCAGAGTTGAGTCTGCGGGATGCCTTCATGACACCAAGTCCGACAACTGGAGACACCGCCTCGAAATAGGCAAGCCATGGCGAGCCCGTACGAGAGCCCATTCCGCAACATGGAAAGGAGGCGGGCAGGGGTCCTACGCGGCAGGCCCCTCCAATTACTCCGCAGCTGGAGGTCCACACCGGGGGGGGTCATACTGGGCACACGGAGGAGCGGACTTTGTTGACGCCGTCAGAGGTCGGGGACCCAGTGTGGGGAAAGTTGCGGACCTTGAAGACGAAGGCTGCCCAGGCTCATTCGCCGGAGGCTGTTGCCAAGGACAGGGAGGTCAAGCGCGCTGCTGGGATGCTTCCGAAGTAGACGCACCCGCACAAAAGGGCCAAGGTTAGTGGGCACCCAATGTCGACGACAGACGACAGGATTTCGGGGCCGCTGGATACGCGGCGGAACGCTTCACTTCTGGTCATCTCCGACGATAGCGGAGGGAAAGGCGGTACATTGGAAGGCGTTGCAGTGAGTCCGCAAGAAGACAATAGCCCGCCACTGTCACCGAGTGACGTGCGACAAACTCTGGGTGGGGGGCCAGAGGACACTTTCGGCGAGTCGGACGAAGGGCTGGCGAGGCTCATTGATGCCATCATAGAGGATTGCGACACTCCAATGCCCTCCGTGCCGGACCGAGACACTGCAGGTCTGCGTAGCCCTCCGAGTGCCAAACAGGTCAAGGAGAACAGAGCACACAATCCCAGCACTCCGGAGGTGGGGCAGGCGACGAAGGCGGGACAGGCCTCCCGGAACAAAACTACACGACGGAGCCCTCTGAAGACGGGCCCCACAACGAAGAACGAAGCCCAATTGCGCAGCACGAAAAGAGGCGACCCTACACCGAGTGTCAAGCCTGCCGAGCCACAGAGTCAGGACGTGCGCTTGGACGTAGTGCCGTGGACGGGACATTACGAGGGGAATCACGCCCTCCAGCGCTACTGGATGTATTGGGTTGGCTCCCCACAGGCTAAGAGGTACCACCCTGGCTTGGAGAACACGAACATTGGACGTGCCACGCAACTGGAGCGGGACGAGGTCGAAGTTCGTGTCGCTGCACGAGTGAAGGCGGACGCCGTGGCAGCGTTGTCCCCAAAGCCCAAACCACCGGCGAGGACACCAACACCCGACGTGTATCACCTCGTCCAAGCGAGGCCGACGCTTCTGAGCTGGAAGTACGCGAGACAGACGGCGGAGGAGTTCAGAAGGTCCTTCTCCACGGCGTGGCACGCGGAGCAGTTCCAACAGGATGTGCGCCTGTGCGCGATGTGGTGGTCGTGTGAGGCCAAGGTAAGACACTGTTTTGTGTGCGTCTTGCGTGTTGCGTGTGCGTGTTGTGTCTGCTGGATTCAGGTGTCTAATTTGTTGTTCACATTGTACAGGAAGAAGACTACCCCGGGGTCAGCAGTTTAATAGGCCGCGCCGTGGCTTCCCTGTGCAAATCAGTGAAGTACCGCGAAGTTCCACTAGAGATGGAACTTCTCGCGAAGTATTTGCAGTACCTCTCAGATTGCATCGTTTACGAAGAATGGTGTGCGGAGGTCCGGCGAACCAAGGAGCGGATGGTCGAGGATGCTGTACAACAATTCCGTCGAGACACTGCATTTCGACGCGAGAGTTACTTGTGGGATTGGTGCCCAATCTGGTATGTAGTGTCGCAGGTGAACGTCCTCCACAAATTGCCGCCACTGCCCTGGCGCCACGACGGTAAGTCAATTTCCGGTCCATTCCACTCCTGTGTTTCTTGCGCACAATGTTTTGTGTGAGTTCCAGTGTTCTGAAATGGACTGTCGTTTGCGGTTTGGCAGACAAAGAGGCCGATGAAGTGCGGCGCATCTTGTTGGCGGCACGAGTGCCAGCGCTGCGACCACCACCCTTCGTGCGTGTGTTGCGCATAGCCATGAACGCTGCCTTCGGGCGGTTCAGGCAACTGTCGTGTCCTCTCCACGGCGTGAGTAGGGCGTTGGTGCGTGCTATGTGTAGGAGCCAGAACGACATCCTGCGAGCCCTGGGTGTATTCCTGTGCGAGGCCCCTTTCCAATTCACAGGCCTGCGGAATTGGGACCCACATGCGGTGCAGCAGTCAGTTATGAAGTATTCGCAGCTCGTTGCAGGTGGGAAGGACGATAGTGTGCTCGACGAAGTCATGCATTGGATTGAGAACGTGCGAATCCGGGCGTTGCAGGACCTCGTGCTGCACCACCCTACAATGTTTCGAACGTGTTGGAAGACGACACTGCACGAGCACTGGGGGGACCAATCAAAGTTTTGGGGTCGCTGTCTTCGGGTGCGTGAAGACAGCGACATCGGCTGGGTAGCGGAAGCGGAGCAACCGCCTTGGGCTATGCGCGCGAAAGACATCCGTGCGCAAATCGCGGGATTGGTGGCGCAGTTGGAGGGTGCATTTGAGGAAGACGACAGGGCGGCCTGGGCTGGCGAGGTGGCACAACCTGGTGCCTGTGAGGAAGCATGTCACGAGATGGTACCCCCGGTGCGTGTTAGCGAGGTATTTTCGGACCTCGACAGCGGCACTGTCGACGCAGGGGTGCTGGATGCAGGAGTAGAGCCGAATGAGGTGGCAGCCTCTCAGATGCAGCGGGAGATCTTAGTCGATGACATCCAAACCCAGGATTTGGACATCGCCGGATTGTCCCCGTCGCAAACCCCTGCCGAACTCGTCGGGATTGTTGCCAAGTCCAGCCATGATCGACTGGGCGTTTTGCACCTCCTCAGTGCATCGCAGAGGAACCTTGATCCCGAGTTTGAAGGCCTTGCGAGTCCGACCGGAAAGCACCCCACCACGACTGGCCACGACACCGACGGCGAGCCGTTGAGGCCAAGGCAGCTGCACGAGGACAATGCTCCAGACCCTTCGTTTGTGTTTCGTCACGCACAATCCGTGACTTTCACTCCCCTACCGGTCGGGGAGTTGTTCCTGAAGACTTGGCAGCGCGTCGGAATCGACATGACATATGACAACATGAAGGTGGAGGAGCTCATGGAGAAGCTGCCTTGGTACGGTTTCCCTCTCCCCTCTGCTGTTTCCCATGTCGTCGCCATGTAGTGTACTTGTGGAATCCACCACGCAATTGCGGAACATTGGAAGTAATCATGACTGTGTTTTTTGCAGTAAAGGTGCGGGGGATACAGACGAGGGCATGATCTACTTCTACAGCAGCAAGTTGGACTCCGTGCCAGTGCCCATATCCCACATTCGCGATCTTGCGAAGACTTCGCGATTCTTGGGACAAAACGTCGTAGAGCTGCTCACTCGCCGATTGTGGTTCAGTGTTTCGCCAGCTGCACGGCGGAAGGTGTATGTGGCATCGTCCTTCTTGCAACAGCCCCTTCTCAGTGCTTGGGACGCGGGTACAGAGGAGGCCCTCTTGAAATGGGGCCACACATTCTTGGTCCCGAGGCGTTTGTTCGAGCATTGTCCTGATGACTTGGAGGTGCTGGTTCCTTACAGCAGCGGCTCACATTGGTTGCTTTTCATCCTCACACGGACGCGAGTGCTTCACTTGGACAGTTCGAGCTGCCACAACGAGACTCAAGACCTGCAGTTTTTCACCCGGGTTCGATCTGTGTGGGAGAAGCTGCACGAGCCGCGGATGACCTTGCCCCCGACGTGGGAGGAAGTGAAGTGTTTCGGGCAGGCGGGGACATATGAGTGCGGCTTCTTTGTTATTTGGTACGTCGAGTCGTATTTGCGGGTCTTCTACGGCGAGCAGAAGCGTGAAGATCCGGCACTGGCTTGGTCCATTTTTCAACACCAAGTAGAATCCCTTCAATGCGGTCGTGATTTGCAGAAGAACGTCATCTGGGCAGTGTCTGAGGAGCTCGTTGCGGGACCTCCATCGGAGGAGTACGAGGCTCCATACCGCGTGAAGTACTCGAAGTCCATTTTGTCCCAAGCGGCCGACTCCGAATAAATGTTTTTGTTTGCTTTGTGCTTAGTCAGTGAGACACTACAGTGCCGCCAGTGTATCAGGGGTTATGTGGTGTACCAGTAAAAGGACTTTGCCCCGTTGTAGTGTGGTGAATGTAGCGCAGGCGGATTCGGGTGTGTTCGCCTTAGATATTAGTCCTTGACAGAAAGGGTTCACTAACATGAACGTTTATATGTAATAAACTTCTGGACCCTAAACCGTGGCTACCATTGCACAAATGGATATTTTAGCAGTAGTTACTTGCATAGTGTTCTGTGCATTATAGTTTGCTTTGTATTTTGGTCAGTCGTATTCCTCGCCCCTTTCTAGACTTTGCATGAAATCAGTGAAGCCAGTGCAGAATGTATGTTTGTAGGTTATATGAGACCTTCCCAAACCTTGACCTTGAGGATATTGTGATATGGGTGAAGGCTTCAGTGATAGCTGTATTTTGTGCATCACAGTGTCGAATTCATTTTTTGAAATTTTAGATGACAATAGAGGTTCCAGTATCCGGATTCGGTAGTCGCTAAGGAACTTGTCTGCCGTCACAGCAAAGGGAGACACTCGCTGCTGCGTACGTTCAG
This sequence comes from Antitrichia curtipendula, assembly GCA_951230915.1. Classification (NCBI taxonomy): domain Eukaryota; kingdom Viridiplantae; phylum Streptophyta; class Bryopsida; order Hypnales; family Leucodontaceae; genus Antitrichia; species Antitrichia curtipendula. The sequence goes on along the minus strand of OX579640.1, from coordinate 20,553,433 downwards.
ATGACATTTCTCTTAGTTCAATGTACTATTGGGCAGTGCCTTGTGAATATGAACTCGGCAATCCAGAATTATGATTTGGGATTATGTTGTTAACCATAAAGCATCAGAGTATGACACTTCGACAATCTCACGCTTGTAGACCAGTAGGAGCGAAACAGTGCACTTTGCCTTCATTCATTTACATTGTTGGATGGACACATAATCCGGCATGCATTGAGAGACATTTGAATGAGAGACCTGGAGAAGTGTAGTGTTCCACTCTACTTTGCGTCACAAGATTATATTGCAAGCACGTGCTCAGCCTTGAAGCCCTACGGTACCTAAACGCCAAGGTCGGAGCAGACACGGCTCCCGTTCATTGTACCCATTGTATGCGGAGTTGTTGGCACAAGTAATTTCTCGCCACGCCCTAAACCCTAAACCCTAACCCAAACCTGCAGAAGCTGCGTCCAGCTAGCTCCGCGCACACCTGTATGTTAATTAGGAGACTCCCCTCCCAGACGTAACCTTCTGTATACAGGTGGTCTACTCCTCTCCAGCATGTCTTTCATGCGACCAAGCCGCATACCCAAACCATCCTGAACCTGATGAAACACTAGATTGGCCCTTTCAGAGTGGATAATGCCTGCCTTCATGTCATTGGCCAACATCTTCATCTTGCCAGCTAGTTTGTGCAAATCCGCGTGCAGATGGTCCATTAGAGTAGTGTTCCCCGAAACGAAAACCACAATATCCCGGGCTTGCGCTGTCAAAGTAGTCTGAAAGTCCGCTGTGCTTCAAGCCGTCACCACCCCTGTTGTAGTTTCAGAAGGCGACCCAGTGGCTTTCGAATGTAGACTGGATCCACCCGATGCATCTGATAATTGCCCAGACGTGAACGCGTTTCCCAGACCTGCCCGCGCTATCCCTTTCAGAGCTCCGCAGTGTCTGGCAATAGTCCCCTCCGCCATTTGTGGGTGTAGCAGCCTCAGAACTTTCACCTTGTGTTTGCAAGTATTCCCCTTCTGCGAATGCAAGCAGCTGCAAGTAGCCCACAACTCTGAAGGATTGTGAACAGCATATCGAACATGCCTATGCGTGGCGGAGGTCACATAAGCTGGACCGTCCCTGAAACTGGGTAGTGTAACGTCGTTGTCCGGTATCTCCCGTGCGCATAGGAGTGCGGACATTACAATGCCCCGCTCCTTCCGGTTTTTGACAAACCCGAATTGCTTGCGTACTCGTTGGTACCAGTAGTGGGTGAGTACGTCCCCGGTGAGGATATGGATGCACCAATCCACCCGTCGACCCGTCATTCGACTCCTCTCCGCCTTCAGCACAAATTTCATGTAACTGTGGTAGCTTTCGACTGCAGCATTAGTGTCTTGTCCCGCATACGGTAAATTCCTATACCCAACAACCCACATGTGTACCTTTGGTATCCACCAGTCTCTGACGTACTCCCAGAACTCATGTTCACCAGGATAAGAAGCTCGCAGTTTCTCCAACTTCCAAATAGACCATTCAGTGGCATCCCCAAGCCCTGGTCCGATGCGGTCATACATTACGGAACACAGGCCCTTCAGGATTTCAGCCCTGCGATTGCTGTCGCTTATTTTAATGCAGGCCTGCTTTTGCCAGGCTCGGTGAACGTGCCACAAGCACAAGAAGATTGCAGTCGACGGCCAAACATCCCTGCGTCATTCCGAACTGCAGAAGTCAGTGTTACGCCAGGGAGAACTCTCCAAATATAGCTTGTAATAATTTTCTCACTGGAGCACGTAATGATTCTTCCGTTTCCTGAGGTGTTAATTTTCCTATTACATGTGTCCCACGGCGTTACTTAAGGAATGTAACTGTGTCACGTACCGCAAGCTGTTGATCTCCCCCTGAGCGCAGTCCACGATGAAGGCATTAGGCTTCCAGTCTGTTTTCCAGCGCTTTAAGGAGCTGTCCAACGCCCTCATCCAAGGAGTGAGGTCGTCTAGGGCGGAACGAGACGTCAGAACATAGGCCATTGGAACTCCGTTGTGCCACTCGTCGAACACCATAACAGTGTAAAGAGGGAATTGCAGAACACACACCACCCGAAGAATAAACTGGGCTGAGGTGTCCAGAGCATCACGGTAGATTGGGAAGAACTCTACAGCTTTCTGAGACATCAAAAAACCGCAATATGAAGCCGTACCTTATTTTCGTTGGTGCCAAACGTGGCATCAAGCGAGACCCCACCTTCATGCCCATATTGAAGCATAACATTCCGTTGCCAAGGGGTCTGAATGCCAACTGTGAATGGTATCGAGGACGCCGTAAGTTGTCCTTGTACTACTGTACCTGTTTCTTGGTAGAAAAAAACACTGTCCCGATTTGCTTGCACCCAGAGCTGCACACTTTTAGCGTCGTGAGTGTCCAACATGTAGGTCTCTCTAGCCACCTTGGTGGCCAAGTTGCGGACGTCCCGTTCGTGCAGAAACATATCTCTTGAAATGTCCTTCCCATTCGCCAAGGACTCTTTCACCACTTCAATGTGCTTAGTCATAATCTGCGAAACACTGTGCCCATCACGGAGCAACTTGAGCACGAATTCCTTCATATTTGCAGATAACTGCCAACAGAATGCACTACGGTCAGCACTACCCTGCAGGCCATGACACTGAACGCCATCTCCATTCACGTGGTCAGCCTCGTACACGGAAATCTCTGTGACATGGGGCAGAACATATAGTGTCTTGACGCTGAATGATGCTTGGCATCCTCGTTTCAAACCCCCCCCCATTGCTTGAGGGAATCTCTCTTCATCTTAGGCTTCGCCTGTGTAGCTCCTCCAGCTGGAACGCCTATGGAGGAGCCTGTTGGAACACTGTTTTGGCTTGAAGGCACCGAAGCATTCCCGTGCATGTCGTCTGTGATTGTTGAAACGTTGTCTTCATTTTCTTCGTTGGGTGTGGCATTCAGATCGAAGCGAGGAGTGGTAGCCATTGTTCTAGGCCCCGCAGTGTTCCGATCACTGTCACTGATGCCCGGCAGCCAATTGCCGCTCGCTTCAGCACCATGAGAGGCACTGCACTTCGCTTTTACCTTGCCTCTACGCTTTGGTTTGCAGAGGACAGGTTGAATGCGGTCATCAGGGTTGGACTTCTTCCTCCCTTGTTTCTTCTGTGTTTTAGGTGGCTGTCGATGACCATTGAAGTTTAAAGTAGTGCTTTCTGGTGGTATGTTCAGGTCTATGATCGCCTCCTCAAATGATCCTCCATTTTCACTACACTCGGCTCTTGCGGGTACATCTGGGAACTTCTTCACTGTGGACTTCTTCTTACCACGTCCCTTCAGTGTTTTGGCTGTCTGACCATCAGTTGCAGGGATCGAGTCCCCCTTTTTTTTCCGGGGACGTCTGGTAGCTGAAGCTCCCGCCACGACCACTTTTGGTCTTTGTTTTGGCAGCAACAGGGACGTCACTCTCCTTACGTTCCCACTGTTGTCTTGCGGACCATATTGACAGTGGTACCTGTTGAAAAACAATCTGGAAATGGTAAGCATTTGAACAGTACAGTGAGAAATGGAACAGTTCAAATGCAACAGTCAATGCTAGAGAAATTGGGTGTACCGTGCGACATCCTTTGCGGTACTTTCTGTAGCACAAAACTTCAAGTGTCCCTTGTCCGGCTTGGTGCGTATCTTCACATACTTGCATGGGACTCCTCCACTGATATTTTCCATTCCGCGTATGAAGTCCTGTACTCTGGAGGTGGGAATGAAACTTTGTAAAACCACAATTCCACGCCTCTTCTGGTTAGCATGTAAGCTTCGGACACGCTGCATCTCCCGAAGCTGCCACAACAAGTCTGCTTGGCAGATTGGCCCCGCGGGAGGACACTGAACTTTGTCCTCAATATGTCGCAGGTCCATGTGGAATTGTTGTATGGCCGTCTTGGAACGACAAATGGGCACCCTAAACAAAATCAGAGGAGAACCCAACACGAATGCGCCCTCAAGAACCCAAACCTGCAACCACAGCTTGGATTTTCTACTCCGCAATCGTGAGAGTCGACCCTAAACCCTAAGCCGTCGCTTCTCTGCCGTCACAAGCTGCAGAACACTGTCCTGGATACAAACTTTGCACCCTAAACCAAATCAGAGGAGAACCCAACACGAATGCGCCCTCAAGAACCCGAACCTGCAACCACAGCTTGGATTTTCTACCCTGCAATCGTGAGAGTCAACCCTAAACCCTAAGCCGTCGCTTCTCTGCCGTCACAGGCTGCAAAACACTGTCATGGATACAAACTTTGCACCCTAAACCAAATCGAACCTAAACACAACACGAATGCGCCCTGAAGAACCCTGAACCTACAACCCTAGCTTGGAATTTCTGCCCCGCAATCATGAGAATGGACCCTAAACCCTAAACCGTCGTTTGTCTGCCGTCACAGGCTGCAGAACACTAGGCTCGCATTTCGAGGTGGTCAACGTCCGAAACACCATAGTGTTCGGAACAGTGGCCACGCATGTATGGTGGAGCATGCTGGACATCCATGATGGGAAGCGCATGCTGCATGGCCATGTGGTCGCCGAAACATTGGTTTGTAATTTACCCCGGCAGTGGGGAGGTTGGATAAAAAGAAGTGCCCCGTGGCCTGCCACCAGTCAGTCCAGTAAAACAACTTCTTGCAGTCAGTAGGCGACAAGAGGGCCAGCCAGAGTTCTACAGCTGCCAGTCCCATCAATGAGGGGTGAGAAATAGTGTTACCCCCACCGGTAAGCCCTCTGCGAGGTGGTGTGCACGGGCTTTGTTTCGCGGCGTTCCAACTCATGGCTAAAAAGGTATTAAACTTTGAAATTTTTATGAATTAGAAATTAGAAATTATTTTTTACTTAAATTTTATTTTTTTGTGGTAAAATACAGGGCACACTAGCTTTATTGAAGTGACTTACTTCAAAGTAGGATGTACACAAGTCTGATAGCAGGTTCTTATTCTATTTATTGGCTATCCTTTAGAATTGACTCTTTGGTTTCTAAATCTATGGTCCCAAAACCCTATCTATAAATGCATGCACATTGCACAATGTAATTAGGGATTGGTTGGAGTGGACTATGCCATTGGGTCACACAATTTTTGTTCAATTTATTAATGCTATTGTCCACAATAGACTACATAATAATAAAGCATTGTCTTGGTGGTGTCCTCTACAATCATAAATAGAGTTGTTTTACAAGAGAAGAGGTTATATACATGAATCAGAAGAGATATCTTTCCAATGAATTATGTAAATCCTACCTCCTCAATTGGTAGGTATCTAAAATGAACTCGTATTTTTTTACCTAACAACAAATCAAATTAGTATGTGAAATCACCACTCTCCTATTTACAACTTGAATAAATTATCAACAGGTATCACCCTTCATGCAAGCTTGATTAAATGATTGAAGTGGCTATTTATGGGTGCCACTATTCATGCATCACACTTTTTGGGTTCAAGGTTCTAAATGTGTTGTGTCCTACTGAGTCTATGATCCATTGTAGGAAACTACAACAGGTTCCCTTTGAAAATTTATAAGATATTCTTTGGATAGCAGCATTATTGGATTTTACTTTTAACATCTTTCACAACATTCTCCAAATATGTTTGAACAAAAATTCCATAATGTGGTCACATAAAGGACATTGAAATGTTTATATTGGCAATTTAAGGTGTCACTACCTTATGTCTAGTTTCTATTTCAATTTTGAAAATTTTGAAAATTCAATATTTATTGCAATTTGAACCTTTGATCATGCTACAAATCTTTTTATGTTTGAATGACACAAATTTAGTTTGCACCATTGTGTTCAACACAACATAATTTACGCCTACTGCAGAAAATCTCAGATTTTCAGAGCTTATTCTATATTTGATATGAATGTTTTTCACTTTTTCTTTAATAATTCACATAATTTAAAAAGAATTTAAAATTTTTATGGCTTACAGAAGGCATGTCATTTCATCTCTGAATACTTAAAACAGAAAAACCATCCAAATTTAGTTGCAATACAGATCGAGGGACCATACAGATTGAGGGATTTTCAAGTTCAAGGACATGATCATTGGCTCTGTCCGTCACACGTTTACGTACATTAGAATTGTGTTTTTTTGTGAAAGTATGATCACAGCCCATTCAACACTTCTCATTCAGTGGTACAACTTGAAATGCTCTTCTGATTTCTATGAGGTTTGCACAAGATCACCAAACCGGTCGAAATCTCAGCTCATGTCTATGAGGTATTGCTGTCTGCACAAGATCATCATAGAAGTGAAAGATCACCATTTATGTTTGCATTTGATTGAATTTATAATTTGGATCATATGCTCACTACAAATGAAGGTGATGGAGACTTTATCAGCGTTGTACGGGCACATTGTACCTGTACAGTACTCTATATAGAGCGCTACCAATAAGAGAGGAACCAATGACTACCGGTAGAATTAGCACGTCAAGGAAACACGTGAGAACGGAGTCGATCCCTCATGCCAGCGATCCAGTCGAAAGGCTTAACTAGTCCTCAAGGGCCTAGTCATACAACTAGTTATGTTAACAGGATATAGACTCTAGCCTGTGTTCAAGTGTGAAGGGGACCCATCGAACATGACCCGCCACATGAATGCGCGAGACAGCACCATTTCCAACTCTTGATGAGTCCAATTCTCAGTAGGAATAGTCTGTAAGAACATGACCATTTCCTGGAAATCGAGTTGCTGTAATTGGTCTGACCACTGTCGTCAACACACCAGTCCCTCAATCAGTTGTCAAAACTGGGCGAAAATAGTTACAAGCAGAATTAAAAAAACATCATAAATATAATTTAGTCACATATTAACAGCATAGCAACCACCGAATAAACAGATCGAATCCAGCAGAGAAGCTCGGATACTGAACGTGATCGTAAGGAAGATAGATATACTAATCTCTTGTAGACAAATCAAGCGACAAAAAACTAGATGGAACTGAAGTTAAACACAGACAAACTGATATCTGGAAGGAGCCACAAGAATGCAAATTTGTGATGTTTGTGATATCAACGAGGATTACTGCGCACGCTGACTTAGGAACTTACAGTGAGCAGGAAACTGGCGCAAACATACACGAGGTACTCTGGAAAGTTGTCTGCTTCCGCTAGCCAGGTGTCCCACAGACGTCCGACAAGCTGAAAGGGAATCTGCTCAAGCAAAGAAACCGTCATTTCAAACACGAATCAAACATACAATAGCTGCATACACAACGATAAGCCTCCCAAAAACATAATACCCTGGGTTCAAAGCATGATAATATTACTAAAACCTTAATAACATGGAAAATTCATCTATAGGTTGTGTCTTGAAAATACCATATTTCTCCAACAAATCAGATTTCTCCAAACGCTACTTCAACTTTGAATGTCAGAGGTGCATCATTTGTCGCTTAGTTGTCACTCTAAATAATCAACCTAACCAGCTACGCACATGACATAAAAATAAAATACACAGCCTAAGACGAAACGGTTAAAAGTTGATACCTCTCGAATGAGGAGGCAATTCAACCAGCGAAATGAAAATTGAAGAAACTCCAGCCCCTCCTGCTCCAAATGCTTCGCAACAGGTTCTGCATACCAGGACTCTTTCAATGAGAAATCACTCATACTTGAGGATTTTGGAACTGATGCGATTTCCTTTCTAAAACCCAGGTAACTACAAAGGGATTGTAGGACGTAGGAAGTACCATCAATGCGGCGGACAAGCTCCTTGAACCTGAACACAAGCTGCTGTATGCCAGGCTGGGCAAATGTGTAATGGTCTTGAATGCCATCCAAAAACTGTGACAAGCACCCAAAACAATCTGCTTCCACCTGCATATTCAAAACGCACTCATCAACAGCAAGCTCTTGAACTGATTATGAGAATCCACATCAGAGCATCCTGCTAAACAAGCTCCGCAAATCCAGATAAAATTTATAACCTTCGAGATGATGCCAGGAGACAACTTGCTCAAGTCCCACACGTCTACATCACCTTCGAGGTACTCTGATAGAAATACCACAATGAATGGTGTCACCAAATCATTGATACCCTGGACATAACCACTTGCGGGATGACGAATGGCCCTGTCAAGAAACCGAGCCCGGTTGTCAATGGTCACCAAAAGAATCGATAACTGCAGCCTGTATCTCAAGAACTAGTGGTGATTAAAAACTATGTTAAGACAACCTGCAGTAAATAACAACAATAGCAAGAAAATAAGCAACTGAGAGAGAGAGGTACAAGAGCTCATGCAAACACATCCGAGTGCAAAGGATGCAAGAACATGCCTGAACCTCCTTTCAGTTCCATCGACATATTGGAGGAATGTTTGGAGATTTAAAAAGAGTTGCATACCATATATACAAGATGCGCTTCAACATGGCCTGGACAATAGCCTCCTGGAAAAATGGCACTTCAGGTAGTGTCCTTGGAGCATCCACCCCTATCTGCAATCCATCACATGACAAATAAATTATTCCAAATTTTCACCTTGAAATTACTAAATCTTGTCAAAAGAAGCATTAGAAGAATGGTAATTTAATCTAAAATACTCTTGAGTGTTGGAACTTTTCAACAGACAAATTCGAACAATGTAAACAAGTAAACGAATAATCGAAGAAGCGCACCTGACGTAGCATCACAATTTCATCCTCAGTGCGATCAGAATCTGAGATATCATAGTATTGTGGCACACAATCCATGTACTCCTGTCGCTTTCTTGCCAAAGCTGCTTCCTTTCTATCTGCATTGGGTGATGAATAACCCTTAACCCAAATTCATGTCAATAGCTTCTTGATCAAGGGTATACATATTTCTCCTATTGGTGATCGAACCCCATACACTTAAAACCACAAATCTTAGAAGAAGAGCTACATAAATCAACGAATACACACTCACCAAAAGCAACCGCCAAACAGTCGGCCTAAGGAAGGGAGGCACGCCACTCCATGCAAGCTCTCGCAGAGCATCTGTCTCGCAGAACAACACATAACATGATTATACCAAATGCTTCAAGGAGCAATCGGGGAGGAGAACAGAAAGAGTTTCATTTTCTAGAAGTATATGCAGCCCAACAATCATAGAAATAACCAAAAAATAACTCACAAACCAGAGAAGAGCACTCAAATACTTCAAGATGTTTACACTTGACTGCAACGAGATAAAACCCCATCACTCCCATCAATCACTAGAATCAAAATCCCCCAGACGTATTCTAGAAACCCAGTAAACCCAGTAAAGCAGTTTTAAGGCAGTCTCTAATGTAAAACCTGCCACTTAAAACACAGCTAGGTTTTCTGGAATACCTCTGAGGGCGGGTGGGTTCTAATAATGCCCAGAAATTATAAAAATTTCAGTTTACGGACCACATTCACCTGCAGGTCCATGAAGGGTGTGACTAACCTACATCAACAGTTTGAGCGGCCAAAAGCTTCTTAAACCTTGCAACTCGGGCAGCATCTGTAGCTCTTCCTCCTAGAAATCTTGAGTACTCCGACCCACTTCCTCTGTTAGAAGTATCAAATGGATAACTGGGAGCTGAAAGACAGGGCTCTCCATTACCGTCACTTGCATCGCTTGCGAAGCTCTGTGGAACACAATGAAGCAAAGCTCAGGCATCACTCTGTAATTTGTTTCGCTGAACCATTCAAGGTAGAGTACATTAACAAAATTAGGAACCTTGTTCAGTTTCCTATACTGACCCGTGTTACCAACAGCAACTCATCTATACATACAGTCAGTTGGCCTTCAAGTTAGAAAGTTCGCTGTAAGCGTTACTAAGCAAACGTTTTCTCTTTGAATGGAAATGGGGTTGTCCACTGACACATACAGTTCTCTACAACCTCCCAATTTGATTGATCGCCCAAGAAATTCACAACCTGACTGAGAAAAACTTGATCTCAAGAGCATTTGGCTTTGGTACCCAAGTTGATCTCTCCAAATGAGCTCTATACTGATCTCCCAATGAAAGCAGACTCCTAAGTATTGGTTAAAACGCGCACACAGAATCCTCTACCTTCCTACAACTAAAATGCATAATGCGAACGAACGCAAGTATTACACTATGATACAAAACAGTGATACTTACTTTCGATTCAGTAAGCGAAGGGCCTCCACTGTCACTAGGGCTACAGTCTTCAGCTCCTCTGTCCGAGGTCGACGCTTCTCCGTTCGAGTCTTTCCGCCCCAATATCCTCTGCACTCCTAGCAACCTGCAAACAAAAAATTAAAAATGTCAAAAACTCCTTTCTTTAGATACATAACAAGTTTTCCTGCTGCCCTCCTCCGAAGAGTCTCCACTACAGAAAACTTCTCAAAATCAGTTAATAAAGAAAATCCATTCGCACGAAACTTGCATCACAAGTCTCTTAAAAACTCCAATCTACATAGACTACAAGGTTGAGAATTTCACATTAGTGCCAGGAAACTCTAAATTAAGGACACCTGCTCCATAACTCACAGCGATGTGAAATGTTAGGGTTTTCAAGACAGAGAGTGTGAAAGAGAGCAATAGGAACAGCACAAGGATGCAAACTGAAACGTATCTAAATATTTCAAGGCGTCAGATCGACAAGCAAAATGTGTGTGAACCTGGTGGACACATGAAATGGAAGAAAAAAGAAGCGAGAAACGCATTACCCCGTGACTTTGCGGAGGGTTTGGTTGCGGCCGGTGCTCCGCTCTGCATTGACAACTGCTCCTCCCGCTCCTGCTCGAGGAGCATCCGCAGCAGGTGGCTTCATCTTGGCGATGGCGATCGCGGTGCTGACTAACGCAGCTGGAGAATCAGAATGCTGAGAATCATGACGAGGACAGGGATCACACCGGATCGGCAAGACAAACCTAAAGAATGAGACACAAATGGCGATCTCGAAGGTCACAGAAGAAAAAAAAAATGGTTTAGGGAGATTAGAAGTTGTTGCGGAAAATGCAGAAAAATGTAAGAAAAAAATTTGCGAGGATGGAGAAGAAGATGCAAAATGGTGGTACCTGAGGACTGGAGATGAGCCTGGTGAGCCTGAGAAGCTTGAGAAGAACGTCGAGTCTAACAGAGTCATTCATCCAATATTTTCTGTCGACGGGACGTCGTGGCAGTACCGGTGCTGCATTATGCAATTTGGCTACAGTGATAGGGCCATTCACACCGGGTGTTTGCAAAGAGAGCTTAGGGCCGAATTGGAAAACAAATTTCAAGTGTTTCGGAATGGGAATTTTTTTAGTCGATTTATATGATGTGTACACTTTCATGGGAGTAGGGAGAAACTATATTTTACAAGTAGATTTTTCTTGTTATCGAACTAAAAGCAATCCAAAAGTTCAAGTTCAATAATAAATTAGTTTTCCAAAGTTGGAAACTTACTTCCCCCACTTTTAATGGGCCTCTTTCTATAGTGTTGCTAAATTATTCCGATTCTACCCTTGCAAATGTTGCATACTTCCATGTGGAGTTTCGGAAAACTTTTTGTCTCTTCTACAAAGTTTGTTTGATTTCAGCACATAGAACTATTTGATCTATGATTGTTTAAGGTTGTAGGAAATTACGGTAAATTGGTCATCCACTATATTGGCATTTGTAAAGGATGCCCTTTTTGGTTGGATTGCATGCATTGATTATCAACGTGTTATAATTTTTTAACCCCTAAAGGACTACACTAAAATTGGTAAATAGTGTTGGGTGATAATTAGTGTTGTTCCCTGTTTTTTACCCTTAACACTATTTTCCAACTTATGTGTAAATAGTGTAGGGGCACTTAACTCCCGTTGTCAAACTCTGGCCCTTCCTTGGGAAACTCTAATTTCTGCCTTCCGTCGTCAAATTTTTTACTATAGAGCTAAAATAGTGTTAGAATGGATAAATAATGTTCTAACATTAACTTTGCAAATCACAGTTAGTGTTATTGTTGAGAATTAGTGTAGCCAATACTATTTACCAATTTTAGTGTAGCATGCAATTTTGGGCAATATAAAAATTTTGAGCAAATACATGTGATTGGAGATTTGCATATTTTAGGCTGAAATTTTAACAAAAGGTGTGGACAAGGAATATCTTTTATATGCACTAAATTTCATGATATATGGAAATACAAGTCAAAAGTTATGGCCTAATATGTTAATGTTTTTTGTATATGGGTAGTCCGAGTAGATTTTCAAAAATCACTTTTTTCAAAAATAAAAATTTGAAATTGGTTTTCTAGAATTATATATACATAGAGAGCTTTGAATCATTTCATTTTGATCAATGAGTCAAAAGTTATGAGGAGTTTTTGTTTGAAGGCAATTATGGATTTTCTACTCTAAAATAAACTTTGAAGTCTTTTATCTTACTCAGTTTTTAATATTTAAAAAATAAAATAAAATCATAGGTTGTAGATTGTTTATTAATCCCTAAATGCCCAAGGCATTTTTTAAGCTTCTAGAAATTTGCTCTAAATTGAACAAAAAACCAAAATTTTGATAAGTTGTATTAATTTTTTTGATTTGTAACCGTACAAATTCAAACTAGACATGTTAGAGATCACATAGGAAAAGAAAACACATCAATATCACTTATAGATTGAAAGATTATAATGTTTGATTATGAAGGTGTTAAAATTGTAAAAGTGATTTGAAGTCTTTCAATCCTCTTTTCATCTGTCAAATTTAAAAAATTTGTCACAAAAAAAATATTAGGATAAAAGGCCTAACATGCATAATTCCAATCAATTTGTGGCTTCTCAAAATATATTCTATAACTTTTTTTTAATGAATTTCTAATCTGATTTTTTCTCCAAGATCTAGTGTATTTGAGGCGCATTTCCAAGAGCTCTTCACACTAAAGTAAGTCAAGATGGCAATAAATATCCTAGCACAAAATCTTGAATAAAAAAATCATAATCAATCATTTTTTAAATTAGATTTTTGATGCTGAAACTAGACTCCAAAAATAATCTTTCAAAAATATAAACTATCAAAAATAGCAACTTGGTTAGGTTTAGGTTAACTTCAAAGTATTGTCAACACCAAAATTTGGTGCTTTGGATATTTAAGGGTTAAAAGACAACCTTATATTGTGAATAATTAATCAAACTGAGGTAAATAATATAATTGTGAAAAAAATATTAGCAAATATATGAAAAATTACAAATAATGGTTTAGTCATTAAAAGATTCAAAAGTCAAAGACATTTCACCAAACTTTGAAGTAGGCTAATAAAGATTTACATTAGGAAGATGGTGATAGTGATGGATTTTTAAATAATTTTTTATATCATCTTTAAAAAACTAAAAAATATAACTTTTAAAATGATATGAGATTTATATATATCTTTTTGATGGTTTCTAAAACCAAAACCAAAATGTACATAATCCTTCAACATTTATGAATGCCAAAAACGTACATACCCTATTTAGTTTAGGGATATAAAACTTTAATTTGCAATACCATTACTTTACAAGTATTATTGTATTATTGTATTCTTTTAATAAGAAACTTAAACCCCTTATCAAATGAATAAAGAAACAATGACATACATGTACAATATCCTAGTTTGTACTGAAACTTCCCTAGTAAGCCTTTAATCCCATCATAAATTTTACAATCAAAGTTTCAATAATCCAACTAGAATTTTAATAGTCCTTGAATTTTTTAGGGAGATAAAGAAATTATAAATAACTGATTTGCACAGAAAAGAATTTAAAAATATATTTAGTTATATGTTTATAATTTATAATTAAAAATATACATGTCCAATTTTTTTTGGAGATTATAGCATTAGTTAGTAGAAATGGATTTAAAATGATTAAATTCCAAGAATTTTTATTGTAGAGTATTGGTAGAGAAGATTTAGCCTCCAAATTCCCCAAACCTTGTCATTTTCAAAATTGTACCAATGATGTTTTATTGTATACTAGATTGGATTTATTCATATTGATTGAAAAGGTTGCCTAAAAGTGTAAAATGCTTTTTACTCTCACCAAATCTCTTTTTTCAATGCTAATTTTATTATTAGGGAGTTGATTGTAAAATATAGTATATATAATCTTTCACTACCTAGATTACAAAATTTTAGTCTTATAAAGTTCAAAATTAGAATAGAAGAAAATAAATTTTTTGACTTTACTTGACAAAGTCAACAAATTTTGATTCTTATTAGAGTGAGATTTTTTCACTACACCTATAGTTTTTTTTACCATTGTATAGTATATATTTGTTAGCCACATTTCAAAAAAGGTAGAGTTTAGCACATGCTATACAAAGTTGCCTTTCATGCTTCTTCTTTCCGGAAGCATAACTTTTGATATAGACTCTCTATTGGAGAAAAAAAATTGTACAAAAGGGTACATGTTGACTCCACATCTTGCTTCAATATTTAGAAAACATTCATTTAAAATTGACTTTGTAGAAACCTAATCAAACTTCCAATTGGTCATTTAGTAACCAAGTTGTCTTTGGAGGATCACCCAAAAATTTATCTTCTAATCAAATGAATTGTTGCATTTATCATTTCTACATGAACTTTAAAGTCACCCATCTAATACTTTGAGTCCTCTACAACATTCTAACCTTACAAATCAAAAGACCTCTTAGCTGCAATTTGTAAGAATTGGGATTGAGATTGGGAACAAAATAAAGTTCTTCTACCTCAAAAACTATCTTCTAAAAAAGATGAATAGTTGCATTTCTTCATTTCTAAGAGAACCTCAAAGACATTCATCAAACATAGTAAGCCTTCTACAATGCTATAGCCTTAAAGCATCTTCACCAAGGACTTCCATATCCCTATCCAGATAGAACTCATCCGGATAGGGAAGAACAACCTCCACCCTCCCACTAGCATTCCCTACACCTAAAAATTTAAGAGATGTGTATGTATTCCCAATTCCCTATGTGGGAGCCTAGATAGAGAACTCAACTTTGATAAACCCTATACTATTTTCATTGAAGATTTTTGACTTGTATACTTTGATTTGTATAGCTATTGTTCACTTGTCCTTTTAATTTACCCTTTTATTGATTGTATTGTTCCTTTTGCCTCAAATTTCCTTGCACTCAAGGAATTCATGAATTCATAGGGAAGAATTGGTGCCCCATGTCTTCCATATCTTTAAACTAATTCCCTTTTCATCTATATAGGAATATGGATACAAAAGCATCTTATGAAAATGTTTGCATGTAATTTTTATGAATTGGGACTAGGAAGGGAATAAGGTCCCTCTACCCCCAAAGGTGTCTTTTGAAGAATCACTACAACAAAACCAGTGTTTTATGACTGCAAAATACGACTGCAAGGAGTCGTAAAATAAAAAAATATGACTGGCCACAGAAATTACTGTAGATGACTGCAATATGACTGACATGAGTCATTACCGACGAGTCGCTTCGGACATCAGTCATATTGGCAGTCATATTTTTTGGGGGGTATAATTATCCATAATTAGCCGTATTTTGCCAACAAGGCGTATATTTTGACTATCTTTGAGGGCTTGACTTTTTATTGAGTTGCCTGGGCAAACAAAAATAAATCCTACGTGGCATGTGACTCCATGTAGTCAATTTTTTTGGATGACGTGGAATATGACTGCGGTCAGTCATATTTTGGCTGACGTGGAATATGACTACGGTGAGTCATATTTTGGCTCATGTGGCATATGACTGCAGTGAGTCATATTTTGGCTAATGTGGCATATGACTGCGGTGAGTCATATTTGGCTAATGTGACATATGACTTTGTACAGTCATATTTTTTGTAGATGTGGAATATGACTCTTGTTAGTCATATTTTGGTTGATGTGGTACTTCATGTGGATGTCATTGGTAGTTTATGACTAATTGCAGTCATATTTTGGAAAATACAAAGTCATATATTGGAAAAGACTCCATGTAGTTAAAAATGAATACGTATGATTTTAAAGATATACAAGAGATAATCATATTGGAAAGAAAGAATGTAAGAAGGAAAGCAACTCTCATTATTAACATTTATTAATCACCAATACAAAACATATATACTACAATGAATCATTCACAAATTTCAAAAAGGCCTATATTCCTTACAATAATGTGAAGATGGCTCTATTGGGTTGCAAGTAGCCTCCATTGACTTTGTTTCAACTTTTGGTGCCTGCATAAACAATTAAAGAAATGGGAGGTTAATTTTTAGTGAATGAAAAAAAAGTTCAACCTTCAAAGGCTTACAACAACACAAAATATGTAGCTCAAATTTAGGGTAGGAAAAATAAGAATGATGATGGAGAAAACAAGAAGAAGAAATAGACAAGTACTAAGAGATAACAATAAGCAAAAGTTAAGATGCAACAAGAAACAAGAAGCAACAACTAAGACACAATAGGAAACAAGAAGCAACAACTAGGATACAACAAGAAACAAGAAACAACAACTAGGACACAACAAGAAACAAGAAGCAACAACTAGGACACAACAAGAAACAAGAAACAACAACTAGGACACAACAAGAAACAAGAAACAACAACTAAGATACAACAAGAAACAAGAAGCAACAACTAAGACACAACAAGAAACAAGAGTTAAGATCCAACATAAAGAAACAAGTAAGAATTAAAAAACAACAAGAAGAAACAAAAAAAAGAACTAAGAAGAAGATAAGAGTTAAAATGGTAGAGAAAGAATGAGTTTAGATGCAATAATAAGAAACAAGAAGCATGGTTAGAACTAAGAAGCAACAAGAAAGAGGAGATAAGATGCAACAAAAGACAACAACTAAGAAACAATAACAAGTATGAGCTAAGAGACAATAAAAGGCAAGGAAGAAGGGCCAAAAGAAGTGGCGGCTAGGGTTTCAAGATCCTAAAAAGTGGCGGCTAGAGTTTCAAAACCCTAAAAAAGTGGCAGCTAGGGTTTCAAAACCCTAAAAAGTGAAGGCTAGGGCTTCAAAATCCTAAAAAAAGTGGCGGCTAGGATCTCAAAACCCTAAAAAAGTGGTGACTAGGTTTCAAAATCCGAAAAAATAGGTGAGTAGGATTTCAAAATCTTAAACAATGGTTTTTCTAATTTTTTTTTGAATTGCCCGTATTTTTCTTGGGTTGCCCAAAACAAAAAAATGTCACTACTATGGAAATATGACTGACAATATGACTCAACGTTCCCCAAACATGTTCCCTACGTTCCCTATGAAGTACTTTGGTGTTCCTAATGGTCGTATAGTGACTGTATACTTATGAATTAGAAGGCCCAAAAATGACTGACAGTCATATTTTGCAGTCATATTTTTCCTTAATGTGTTGGCCTTCAAGAATATGACTGCAACTAGTCATCAGTCATCCTCAGTCATATTTTTGCAGTCATAAAATACCCGTTTTTTGTAGTGAATGAATAGTTGCAATTCTTATTTCTAAGCTTACTCGAACCTCAAAGCACATTGCGATGTTACATGCTTAGAGCATCTCCACTGGGGCACGCCACAGTGCCCCCTTGTTTGAGTTTTTTGCCCCACCAATTGCAAATTTTTTATTTTGTCAACGCAAATCACAAGAAAATTTGATCATCACTTACCAAAATCCAATGCTTGACTCATTTGACTTGGGAATACGCTACTAGGCAAAATGATGTTTTTGAGGTGAGAGTCATTGGATAGTGTCCAGTTTGAATGCAAAAGCCTCCACCTACCCAAAAAAAACCCATAGCTGCCAGGCTATGTAAGGATCCACCAATGTGAAGCTACTAACTGGAATTCATAAATGGGGAATTCAATCACCTTATAAATTTTGTTCCCGATAAATTTCACTTGTTCTTGGATTTTGTTCGCAGATTGGAGTGACTGGGTGGGGCCCTGGAGTTTTACTGTGGCACGGGAGTCAGAATTGGCACGGCACAGATGATGTGGCGCGCCCAATATATAGAGCACCGCTGGAGATACTCTTACAAGACAGTATCGAGGGTCAAAGACTGCAATAATTTTTACGGATTGGTGCTGACAATGGAAGAAGGTCCCTCTACCTGAAGAAGCAACAGTCCTCACTCCTCGCCTTCCAGAATGCAGGGGTGCTTGTGAAACGAAGAGTCGCTAGGGTTTTCGTCTGACCCACATACTGCTTCGCTTTGCAACTTGGAACGATGATGGTCCGCCGGCCAGGCGAGAATTAGGTCATTCACAGTTTGCACCTGCAGCGCTGGGAATGAGGGCGAGACTATGAACTTGGGCGAGGCGTGTCTGCATGTCCTGGGGAGATCCGCGTTCTGTGTGAGCGTGTCTTACAGTCCTTCCCTGCAGGTCCTCGGTGGAGTTGCAGCCTTGGTTTGCGTTCTCTGCTATTACCGATTCCGGAAGCGGAAAGTAGGCCACGGTGACATTTCGTCCTGGGTCACCAACGAGCTCACCAAGACGGGTGGCATCGATCGCAAGTACCGTCGCCATTCGTAAGGTGAGCGTTCTGGCATTCCAATATCTGCACAAATGCTATGGAATCTGGGTAGAGCCTTGGAGAGGTCCAAGGGAGGGAGGGATCCACTGACACCTAAAAGCGAATGTCCTGCGAATAGTTGATACTATGATCTAATATTCTAGTCTTATTTGCAATCCAAAGAGAATTTCAAAGTCACCAGAGAATGCGTTATTTGAATAAGATTTGCGAAAGTTATGAGGGTTCGATGATTCCCTGGTTACAAAACAAAACTCGAGAACTGAAGTGAAGGCACTACCGGTATACATTCTCAGAATCAATATGTACTCATCGTGCATCTCGGGATGCGTCACAATAAGGTACCTCTAGCGTGGAAAGGAAAAAGGTCCACTAAAATGTGGACAGTAGCCGGCGAGGAGGGTGCAAAGGCTGGTGTCGTTGGTGGTAATTTAGTGAAGCTCCAAATCTGAAACCTTGAATCATGCATCCAGTCAATTGGTGTTGTTATGGCAAGACCGGTGATGGAACTACGTGAGAGAAAGAACTGTGCACCACATGATTGAACCTTATTTTGTTCCATGTTACGGGAGAGTAACTTGTCTGGAATTTGGAGGCCCTGACTGGCTTCGTATGCATGAAACGAATGCAACAAAATTGAACATGGCTTCTTAGATGAGAATTCATGAAGGCACATCACAAGTTGGCTCATGTAGACAGAAGTAAAATTTGTTGTCGTCGATTGATAGAAGAACGGAGAAAGCTAGCAAGCCTGGGATAACTAGTGACGTATTCCTTCGCACTACCATCAAAATCAAAGGACACCCAGGTTTGAATTTGTCTGTGAAGAGGCGAGCCTAGAGAGTGAAGTGACACACTACGTTGTATCCCTCCAAGCAATATAATTACTCTATACCAGGGTTGGACAGTCCCAACCAACTACGGTTTAGCGTTGATAGTCCATCAATGAATTGCGGGCAAATAGCCACAGGCGGACAAGAGCCATTCAGCTTCATTGTTCAAGTACCACAAACTCTGTACATGACGTCCACAAAAGTAAACAATTTGGCTGCTTGTGTGACTGCAGAACTGAAAAGGAAGACATACCCTTATGCACCTCTCTCCGACTGTGCATAACCACAGCGAAGATCGACAACCTCAAATGGTGCGGCATGAGCTACTATTGACAAATCATAGGCTTTGAACAATCCGTGTTGATTGCATTGCTTCAGCACCCTGTCAATGGAAGAAGTCACATTGCAAAATTGATCAGAGTCAGAATCCTCAGAACCGGTGCTATACATTGATTGACAGAGCATCTCTAATCCAGACACATCGACTGCACATGCACTCAAATGAATTCAACGAGACTACTCACATTAAAACTGCTATTAACTCTGGAAAAGTAGCAATAAAGATCAGTGAAGACTGAACTTGGCTAATGGAGATCATAAAATCAATGGTCACGCAGGAAGTAGCATACCTCAATATTGTCACAGTTTCTGGGTTCCAAATGAACCTCCCAACCTTGTTCACGAAGTTCATAGAAAGATTTGATGATCATGTCTGTCATGACACGAGTAGGAACAGGATATTGGCCTTGGGGCACTGAATACAGCACACCTGCCTCGGCAGAGCCGGGGCTCCTAAGTTTCAATGTACACTCCCACCCTTGTTTCCGGAGCTCGCATGAAGCAAACAGAATAGAATCTGTCATTTTGAACTGTGGAACAACTTGGTGATCGGCAACGGGCACCGGATTGTTCAAAGCATTGGAATTCCTTCCGTGTTGCAGTTCCACATTTGGAGACCCATGCGATCGGGTTTCAACACATTTCCGCCTTTTGATTCCAGGTATCTCCTCCTTTGGAATGTAAGAAGCTGCTGACTTCAGCTTAAGCCGATCGATGGCATGATATGCTTCCAAAGAGCTGCACCCACTTTCAGCCAGCAGACTCTTCGAAGCAGATCTTTCCGCAGCGAGCAGCAGATTGAAACTAGCAGCAGAATGACGGGCTCTCTCACGAACCCAAACCAATTTTTCCGCATCAGAAAGGTTGTCCGGAACAGATGGAAGGGAGTCTAGAAAAGACTGATCTCCTTCACAAGTGGAGTCCAAGGACTTCTTGTAATAGAAGGCGCCGACCTGATAGGCACGTGCAGCTGCGTCATGAGTGTTATACTCACCAAGATCCAGCTTCTGGCGCTTCCTCCCTGGCAGACACAATCGAGCAGCGAACTTCTTGTTCCTTTGTCTCAAATGGACACCCTTATGATTAGGAGTCGCCTGCCTTTTGCCCCTTTTCTGAAACAAGCCATGGGCCTCCCAGGCAGATTCCACCCTTAATTCTGGCATTTCTTGCAAGGCAATTGTAAGCTTCAGAACAAAGATAGTCAATTCCCTATCCAGGGAATGGCAACTTCCCCACGAAAGAGACACAAATGCACTAAAGTAGCAAATTGGTAACGAAACCCAGCACTAGCTAATCTGGTGCGACACAGAGAATATGATATCCTAAAAACGACGGGAGCTGTCCTCTCAATGAACTACACATACAAGGCTTCTTCTCATGTCAAAGATCGGCAGATTCTCACAATGAAAAGAACTTCACTATCATCATATCAGTTAAAATTTCAAAGTGGCTATCACTTTCCCAGACGCACGTCTGCCGCCTCTTCCCTACAGAAATCCTAGGTTTTCAAGCTCCGTGCACTTGAACGTTACAATCTCGTCGCTCTGAAACACGCCAGTCAAACCAATTTGACCATTCCCCTAAGCTACTAATCATCCTCGGCCACCCGTAACCCCGCGTTGTTGCAGCAGACACTCCATTTCCAGCGCTAAACACCAGCTCTTGAACAATCCGTCAAACGGCCCCTTGCAACGCGACTTTAGAGCACTCGTTACACCCGACTATTAACAACCATAGTTCACGAAACCCTCAAATCTGCCGGAAAATCGTCCGCTAAGACTCAACATTCTCAAGGTCAAGATGCTCATCTACCACCATCTCGAATTCTTCTCCCAAAGCCGTTCAAGCTCCAACGAAGCAGCAACAACAAGATCATTGAAACAAAATTCAAACTTTCAAAAAACGTGCACAACAGCAACTACAGCGACCTGCAGACTGAGCAGGAGTAGGTGAACTGGAATTCCATCCTGCCTGGATCAACTCCGACACTCAAGCGGCGAAACCCTAAATCGGTGTTTGCAACAAACGGGCAAATGTTCAAAGCAAATGTTCAACTGGGGGCGACGGAGGGGCGGGGGTTCAATGGGGGGCAAGCCGTGGGGGCGGGCCGCACCTTTGAGGAGGAGGGGCAGTGACTTTTGGGGGTTTTCTTGGTATTCTATTTTTGGGAAAAAAAATTCCCTAAAATTTGGGCATTTTTTTCGGAATGATTCTTTTTTAGCCAAGTAAGGTAATAACATCTAAAAGCGACACTTTTTTTTGGTCCCACTACCTCAAAGGTTGAATGACCGTAAAAATTTGATAAGATTATTAGCAAACTCAAGAGAAATGCAATCTAAGTGGGTTTGTAATTTTGCAACATTCTAGTAACATGTTACATATTTTCAAAGTTAAGAACATAAGGTATCTTGTATGTAACACTTGGTTCAATCGTAAATGGACACCCTTAAGGCGCACAATGTCTCAACTTTAATTAGTTGCTTCAAAAAACTCCTTGCCTCTCATTGGTTGCTTTTGAAAAGTTGTGGTGATTTTGAGTCTTCGAAGTATTCATTCAAGGTCATTTTTAAGGTGATTGAGAATAAAAGGTATTGCAATTAGGTGCTTCTACCTTAGCCTAATATACCCCTCAGAATGCAAGCAAATTAGAGAAATCGTTCAATTTGTTCATATATCCGTCACTTACATATTTTCATCCACTATTTCTTAAAATTATAAAATTCCATCCCAAAATTGGTAAAGTTTGTATTTTCAAAAATGCTATTGGTGATTTCATCCACCCCCATATAAAGGTAACCAACAAGAGAATCAAATAAGAATTTGGCAAAATTTGCTAAGAAAAAATTATGGAAGAGGGAATTGAATGATAATAAGGGCAAAAGTAGGAGGTGCTAAAAGTACTCGGTTCTAAAAGCATTCTCTAATGCTAAGGCAAATATTGGAATTTTGAATGTGCCAATAGTGAACTTAATGTTTTTAGAGCCCTATGGTATTTTGATTTCAAAAATGCATAATTAATTCCTTAGAGGTTCAAAAAATTAAAAATGACTAGGTTTAGATTTTCGTTATATTTATCTTTTAAAAATATATATTTAAAAGAATTTTCTTCTTTAAATACGCAATCAACTTCTAAATGTCTGCTATGTGAAATTTGAATTCATATTTGAATTCAAGGCTTCCAAGTGGGGGCGGAGATTTTTCAATATGCAAAATTACCACTCTATTATAGGAAGTAGACTTTTACTTTTGATAAAAAGAATTAAAATTTTGCACCTAGGATCAAATAAAATGAGATGTAGTCTGGTCATGCCCGTTGTTGGAGAAGGAAATGGCATTGAACCTTTTCAAGAGCTTATTGCAAGGAACATATGAAATAAATAATGTATTACATTTATAAATATTGAATTCTTTTTGCTTATCCTTCACCAATGCAATGAACTTGGTGATTCCACAAAAATGTCTTTTAAGGTCCACTATAGTTTTTATGTTACATTTTCCTTTTACAATTTGTAAATAAGTATATTGAATAATGGAAAAGGTATAATTTTGGACTAATTACATCCATTGGATTCAACTTTAAAATCAAGTAAATAATTAGAGGCATTGAATAAAAGTGGTCATTCAATTTTACAAGTTGCATAAAAACAAAGTGAAATATATTGCATTTGACTAGTTGCAATCTTGCAAATCCAAATGTGTATACATTTTTTAACCTCTCCAAAGGTATGAAAATCATTCTTTCTTATGGCATCAAAAAATGATAATTGATTGCAAATCCAAATGTTTTGTATTATTACATTTTAGAACCTTTTCAAAGATGAAAAAAAAAATTATGCGCCATCAAAAAAGGACAATTAAATGAAATAGAGCATCAATCTCAAAACTCAAATCAAATCAATAAATAGTGATGTTCTAAAAATGGTCTATACTACAAGTACTTCCCCTCCTTTAGCCTGTAGCACAATCAATACATAGTGCGGTAACTTACTACCAACAACTACAATACTTGTTGATAGTTTTTTCTATCTTGACATGATACTAACTTTTTCCATTGGAATGTTTATCACGTCTCAAAATTTTATTTTTTTGAACGGCTTGTCCATCGATCAAGATGGCATGTTCGTCGTTGTGGACGAATAGGCCATCCAAAAGAAAATTTTTATTTTTTTATTTTTTGTAATCTTGACGGACATGCCTCTCTCTTTCTCCTTCTCTCTCTCTAAATTTTTTTTGGCTTATAGTGATGGAGTCATTATTTTATGCTATCATCAAAAAGCACATATAAAACCCATTCTAGTTGTGACAAAGAGTGGTCAGGTTTGTATAAACTCTAACTATACAGCCATTAACTAACAAATTATATTCTTGCAAAAATTGGTGGTTGTAAGGGATGCAAAGGGCTTGAGTACAAGGTAGTGCCACCACCACTCTGTAAGTCCTTGCGTGGGAGTACACTCATGGTTTTACATGGAGTTTAACACCCCAATTTGCACCCAAAGTCACTTCTCCCACCAAAACCTGAAAGATAGATGGGCGGTCAGTGGAAGCTTGATTAGAATACCACCTGTGCCTACTAAACACCTCAAAGAGTCTGTTCAAAGTCCAACACTCAACCCCTAGTGCTATATTTTATGATAACACTTTGTAGCTAGTTGTTTGAGCACTATTGCTACCTAGGGAATAGTATCTGCAGAATCTGCATTTGGTGCAATGGCTTCATCACAACATCATGGAGCTCCCTTGGGCAACTCCAAGGAACAAGTTTTCACACACTAGAGAAGTTTTTTACTTGCATGAAATGTTCTTTAATTTGTTTGGAAGATCAAGTTTATCTTGCTTTGATTTTTCGCTTGAAATTGGTGACAAGGATAATAACTTGGAATGCTCTGAGACACCTCACGCACGTAACTAATACACTTTTTGTCTGTTGGCTTGCATGGACATAGGTGAGGAACATTCCTCCAAGTCTCTCGCAAAATACTTTGAGACAACATCTTTTCTAGCTTATTTCAAACTCTCATGTTTATAGCATCATATTATCCTCCATGATTTGGATGTAGCTTATAAATATATGTATTTCACATGTGCATCATTTCTTAGACGTTGTGCTGGTCTTGTCCAATAGTTGAGTATCTTGGTTGGAGATTTTGGCAATATATAGCCAATATTGACCAAGACTATATTCTTCCTGAATTTCAGCATTAGAGATATCTCAATCAATGCGTCATTCAATTCACGGAGCATTGTTGAAAGCTGATTTGATACTTTATTTTATTTGTTTCAAAAAAGTTGATTTAATACCAATAGAGTTTATAATACATAGTTTTCCACCCTCCTTCCCGAATGGATATGCAATACTTATTGATAGCATCATTGAATTTGGAAACCATTAGTATATCATCTTTTAATGAAGTGATATTAATTTGATTTTGTTACTTGCTATTATATTGACTCTGAATTGGTTGAAAATGCTCATTATACTTTTAGAAATTGCCTAAGAAGGGGTGTAAGATATTGTATTGATCTCTCTCTCTCTCTAATTTTTGGAGATTCTAACGAACGTTGGGTTGACTCTTGATGGACGTGTGATTGAATCTTGATGTTTTGACGAATATCGAATGTTCTAATGTGACGTTGAAAAACTTGCATGCTGAAGCACTAGCTACATTGATATACTCTATTTCTAACATAAATTATTTTTGTGTGGAAATAAATATCACATAGTAATATTTCAATGTGCACTACTTTAAATATTTTATAGAAAGTGTGACTTCAAAAACTTGGATATTTTAGTGTACCCCAATTGGATAATCCAAAAAAACAAAAAACTTGGTCCTATATCCCAAAACTAATGTGATTTGGACTAAACAACTATTTACACTCAAAAAGAATCATATTGGTGGATACTTGTCAACCACTCTATTTCTTTCATAATGCTAAAATACTTAAGTAAGTCACATTCCTAGACTTGGATATCTGCGACCTAGAGTCAAGGATCGCATTGCATTAATTTCTCATAATGATCCTTCAATACAACACCTCCTACACAAGCTTCTATTTTGCATAAGAAAATTTCACCTCCACCTAAACGCCAAAGTCCATTGATACACACTAATGTATAAAGGTCCAACACATTATATTTGTCAGTACCAACTTGACAAAAGCAGCTTCCTTGACATAAAAAAGTTCACAAAAAAGACACCTAAATTCTAGAGCAATTGTTCATGAAGGTTTCCAAAATGATACAAACCTGAAAAGAGAAGCCTTGCTGCATAAGCCACAACTCTAACACACACATCACCTCCTTGGAGAGGTCCAAGATTCGTACCATTACAACTTAGACCACTTAGGTTGGTCAAGATTTATGGGACAATCACTCACTAGAAGAAACTTGCATTTTTTGTGGTGTTTTTAAAGACGTGAAAGTAGGATTTTTTTTAGTTGAAGGCACGTCAACTCTAATGTCACCTAAAATTTGTTATAGGTGGTGTTTCCACAGACGACTGAAATCTACTGTAGCACACCCTAATGTCTACATGTTTCACAGAAATGATTGTTGATACTTTGGATTTTCATTCTCCAAAAGCCCACCACGTGGATGCGACACGATGGCCATATTATCTTTTTCCATTCAGAAAATGTCCATTTTAAAAAATAAAAAAAGCATTGTGACAATGTGGCACGTGATGTGACTCATTGAAAAACACATGTGGCATTAATTTTATAAAATAATTATTTAAAAAATAACTGTTAATTAAATATATAAAATCATTATTTTTAAAAAAATTCAAAAAAAATGAACAAGAGAATTTGTCAAACTCACCAAGAATTTATCATCTACCATCAAAAGAATATTTGATGGCAAAGTCAAGTATTTACTTTATTGACATTTAGTAAGAATAAAGGTTAGAGAGGTCCTTTTTATGTTGAAATCCATTGTCTATCCATGACAAAGGATATAGAATAATTCAAAGAAGGGAACTTGACCACATTGCATGTAGACGTTGTTTCAGACATGTGAATGTTTTTCACGACCATGTTTTTCACGCCCATTGCATGTTTCATTTGATGTCCAGAAAAACATACACGTCTCCTATGTCATCCACTTGTTTTTGCTCTAATATCCCCTTGTCTTTCCCAACATCCAACAAACATTTGCCTCCCATAGGTTCATAATTTGTAACACACTAATGTCAATGAAAATATGACTTGTTTCTTTATAACGCCACATGAAACATAGATTTCTTACAATGACTCATGACCAATCATTTGACAGCAAAGACAATGAAGATTTTCTAACTATCAACTACAATCATGATTATTGGGCATCTTTGGACAGGGCACCAAAGTCAAGGCCCCGTAAAGGCTTCATACTTTTTCTAATGATACAACCAATGATACTCACTAAAATAGGATGTCATACTTTGTATTGACTAAGATCATTTGCTTTTCCACTTCAATCATCATTAGGATTCTCTCTCTTTGAATTGTCTTAACCAAAATCCATTGACTTCCTTATCAGAAGGATCATAAGCTCATAAAAAAAAGTGGTCCACGACTTCCACTTGCTAATGAGAAGGCACCTTAATGACAAGGTTTCCTATCATAATATGACATTGATTGTTCCCGTCGAGATGTCCGTCAATGTTTGTTGGTACGTATTTTGACATATCAAGATTCACGTTACCAAAAAAATTTTAAATTTTTTTAGGATCTTGACGGACACTAGAGTTGAATCCTAACATATTGTTGGATACCTTGACATCCAAACATGACATGACGTTGAAAACCTTCTTTATTAAAGCTCTTCTCTGCAATACAAAGTATGATGTATCAACTAGCTATCTTCCTCTAGATTGAGATATGAACCAATGCTCAAATTAAATCCTAAACCATTCATAAATTATCAAATTTAGTGTCAAAAATAACAAAATAAAAAACTGCAAATGTCAATGGCATACCAATAAAATATCCTCATTAGAAGAAATTTGTGTATTTCAGACATCGAAAATTAACATGTGAACATTGTTTGAGATGTGCGTGACTATCTACGTGGACGTCCAAAATTTGTGTCAAGATTGACATAGCAAAAATGTCACAAAGTTTTAGATAACATACCCAATTGTTTTCATGTTTTTGAGCTAATGCCCACGGAAACATGGATTGAAGGGGTAGTAAATTTTTGCCATGCACTAAAAGAAAAAAGAATCCACTTCAACCAATTGAAAATTGAGTATTAAGCATCTTATACAACTATAGCCCTTGCTATTAGCACCAAATCTTATGACATTGTTTTACATCATTAGTAGATTGTTTTAGTCACAAAGTTCTAGAATGAAGTGTAGGATTATGAGAATTGTAACAAAGTTCAAATTTAGAATGAAAGTGAGTTATCCTCCATCCAATATTCATCATAGTTGTCAATGTGGACAAGTCTATGCTTTGTAGAATCCAATGTGTTGATCTATAGTTGCAAAAAATGATTAGGAAATGATTTGAAAATGACTATAACTGTAAAATGATGATAGTTGTTTTCTTGGCATTTTTAATTGCCTTATATCAATTGTTCCATATCAATTGTCAAGAGTACCATTAGATTGGATGTATAAGATTTGTAAGTTGTCATATTCTTATGTAATGAATTTTGTTAACAGAATTCTAAGATTTTTACAATTTATAGATTTTTATAGTCTATAGAAATCTAAAAGTATTTAAAATCCTAGGAACTATAAAGTTTCCTAAACTAGTAAAATCATGACTAAACTATAACTAGTCCTATTTAAACATACCAACATGGGAATTATTTACTTCAAATTTTAGCTTGTCCTAGTAGCAGTCATTCTTTAGTTATTTTATAGTCAACTATTGCATTCAGTTTATGACTGGAAAATTAATAAATAATTGGGTGTAGTCCCAATCAACAATAGATGCTCAGGATGTGGACTGAATAATAGATGAAATCATTTTTTTTATTAATCTCATTCGGGTGTCATTCACCAATCATTTGAATTCATGAACAATGACTGCAATGCACAATATGTTTGCTTTGGCACCATTTTAATGATTGGTAGTCATTGTTTAGTTGTTTTTCAGTGACCAATCATTTTTCACTAATTACATTTGATCCTCATTTCTACTAGTGATTGTTCCTATCAATAAATGACCTCATTTTGGATTGGATCTTCTGGAAAGTCAAAGGAATATTTTTGGCACTTTTTTTATACACTTATTGGGCACTGGAAGAGTAAATTATGAATATAATTTTTTTGGTAAATAGATGTTTAAAAAAATCCAACCCTAGCCTCTCATGAATTGTGGGTGTACATTCTAGGCAATAATTTGTAGGGGTTGATTTTTAAAAAAATTCACAATTTAGTGTAGTTACCTTAAAAGTGAGTGTCAAGGTTGAGAATTTGAAGTAGAAGATTGAATCCAATTGTCACATGTGGTGGGTTAAGAAAGAAAACCCTAAAAAACACTTTGACATTCAATTATTGCATGAGAAAATGATGAGGGAACAAAGGAGGCAAGGAGCCACAAAGAAAGAGCAACAACAAGATCAATATTCTTAAATTTTGACTACTTTTTAAATAAAGCACCTTTTTAATTATACAGTTACATTATTTTTTTAAACCCTAGACCTTCACTATTTATGATGACTTGTGTGACTAGCCTCAAATGTACTAGGAAAAATAAGATGTAGGAAAGTTACTTTAGTATACAACTTCAATGGATGAATCACTAAATCACTAAATTGCTACATATTCTTAGGACAATATTACTTTGAGGAGACTGTACACTTTTGGATGAAAATTTTAAATTTCGAACACATTTTGCATGTTTCAACCATTTAAATAGATGTAAACAACGTTATCACTCTAGCAAATGGTGGTGATATTCATAATTCTAAAAAAGATGGATATGGTAGCCATCAAGGTTGGGCAAAAATAACTCTAAGAAAAAATGTCAAATTTTTTGGAAGATTCATTTTCTAAAAAATGATTTTTACACAGTGAAAACTCAAATTTTGAAGAAATATGATTTTTTCAAACATTTTTTGTCTTTTATTTTCCAAATTTAATTAAATATTTGACATGAAATGCCCGTATATATATATATATATATATATATATATAGACAAATACAATGTGTATCAAAAAATTAAATGAAAAAATATATATAGGGCAAACGACATATTTCCAACCTTTTAAGCAATTGTGCATATTTGGAGCATCGAGTTTTTTTGAGTGCCAAAATTTTTCCATATACAAAAATATAATTTGGAAGGAGTATAAATTTTTTCAAATTTTTATTACAAAAAAGATAATTTTTATGAATTGTTTAGTAGAAGATTCTCTTTGACCTAAGATGGTGATATAGACTTTTTTTAATTTCTAACCATAGGTTGATTGCTTTCATAATGCACCACGATTGCTCCTCGAACTGCGCTACAACTTCACATAAATAAAGCAATCTATAGATTGGAAATGGAAGGGTGGTTGGAAATTAGTCAACTACTATAAATTGACATGGATCTCCAAAGATAGGGTGAGAGACCAAAGAATGTGATATTAGAGGGGGAATCATGTCTTTGTGTACACAATGTTCTCCCTGTCTCCAAACAAGGTGGAACCTAACACAAGTGGTTTTGTATTTTTTCAAACATTTTTGAATTATTAATAAAATTTTAAAGATTTGGGGCATAGGCACCTATCTGTAACCATAGGTCTTCCAAAATCTATCTACTTGCAACTTGTAAAGAGATGTGAGGAAACCAAATACAATGATTGGCTCTTGTAATAGAATTTTTTTCCCTTCAATTCATTCAATTCCTAGAGTGGTCCATTTACCCCCTAAAAGACCGTGACTATGTTTTTTACCCAAAATGCTCAAAAACTGCCATTTCTAGTACAAGAATCAAATTTTTGAATTTTTTTTGGACACATGAAACAATAGAAAGATGTGAAAAAAATTTCAAGAATTTCCACCGTACAAATTGCAAGATATTAGCATTTAAAGTGACAAAAATCTTTTTTTGGGCCCTACAAAAACTAGTTAGCTGCACTTCACAAGGTTACTTTTCTATGAAGAAATGTCCAAAATGGTAGTAGATCTTTGGATTCACTCTTTAAGGCAAGTTGATACATGCTTGAAAATTTTGAGACCATTTGGAATTGTACAATATATAGGAAAAAATTAGTAAGTCGAAAGAAGTAGATAATGATTTAAAATACAAAATTGTTAAGAATTTAGTTATGGAATTGAATAATGTCAATCCCAATTGTTGCAATGTTTTAATAAAAAATCTACATCCTATAATTTTATTTTTTTCAAAAAATATTAAAAATTGAGTAAAATAAAAGACTTCAAAGTTTATTTTAGAGTAGAGAATCCATACGTACCCCGCAAACTAAAACTCTTCATAACTTTTGACTCATTGATCAAAATGGAATGATTCAAAGCTTTCCATGTGTATATAAATCTAGAAAACTAATTTCAAATTATTGTTTATAAAAAAAGTGATTTTTTCTGATATGCCCAAATTGCCCGTCTAAGGGGAAAATAACATATTAGGTTATAATTTTTTACTCACATTTCCAAATGTCATGAAATTTTGTGCATATAAAAGATATTCCTTGTCTCCACCTTCTTCTAGAAATTCATTCTAAAATATGTAAATCTCTAGTCACACATACCAACCCAGAATTTCTATGTAGCCAAAAAATGCATGTTGGTGCTTTAGAGGTTAAGGATCACCTCATCTCCATTCTCCAACTAATAATAGGGGCAATTTGAAGGAGAAGGGTGCACCTTAGTGAGGGAAGGAGATAGCAGGATTCAAAGGGAGCACAAGTTTAATGATCCTCTCTTTCATGCATGCCCAACCATGGTTGGTACTGTCCACTGGTGATTTAACTTTGAATCTTGTAATAAGCGGCGACTTCAAAATATCCAATGGATGACAAAGAATCCTTCTATGTAAGATGCAAGTGCAAATGTCCATCTTTGAAATTTTGTGCAAAAAGTGGAGGTCTTGCACAATAGATTGACCTCCAATGAATGCTCTTAGACTTTTTTAAGCAAATGATTCATTTTACCAAGAAGGATGATTTCCATGGCAACCAACTTAGTGTTTCAGGATTAAAGGACATTTTATTTGCTAGAAAAGGAGGATGTCCTTGAAGTGAGGTATAGATCTTGTTGCTTGCCTAAGGTTTGTGTGGTTAGGGTAAGCAAAAGTGAATGGTGAATGGTGCTTTAACTTTGTAGCCTAAATGTGGTGCTTAGAAAGTCATGTTCTTCATTGATGTGAGTTCAATAGATTTAAACATTCCAAAAAAAATTTCTTTATGTCAATAATTAATTCATAACCAAGTTTGAGGGGCTTGGCTTGTCATTTGACTCCTAAAGTTGCAAGGCCTTCTTTTCATCAAAAAACATTGAAATTTGCCATTTGGATATTGCAAAGGGCAAAAAAGTTTTATTTTTTTATATATAACCATAGAATCTTGTACTACACTATTATAAAAATGTGTGGAAGAAATTTCAAAAATTTTGGTCACATAGATTGCAATATATTTGCATTTGAAGTGAAGAAAACATGTTTTGGCTTGGGGTCTTCTTAACTTAAAATTTTTGTACTTTAAATTTAGATTTTTAAACTTTTTATGTTGAAGAATTAAGTTGAGAGTTTGATTTTTTTTTAAAACAAAAACAATTGATTTTCATTCTTAAATTTTTTTAAAGTAGAAGTGGATACAAGATTGAACAAAAAAACTAAATCATTAATAGCTTTTAGATGGAATTGAAAATCACAAATTCCAAAAGTGAGATTTTTCTAGCTAGAAAACTTAATCTTGTCTAACAATTTTTTTGAAAAAAAAATGTGAAAATTGCTTTCAAAAATGAATTCTATAACTTTTTTAAAAAGATACTTAGATTGCCCTCAAAATGAGATTATCTATAACTTTCTCATTATCCATAACTTTCTCATCACTAGTCCAAATAGAATGAATCAAAGTTTCATATCAATCACATATAGACAAAAATATGATCTTTGAAAAAAATATTAAAAATTAAAAATACTAATTTCTTTATATTTATTTTGTGTTGCCCTTCAAATTGGTTTTGGGACTTAGGATGGCATAACTTTTGTTCTCGGGCACCGATTGAAATAAATGATTACATTCCTAGAAAGCTAATGTAATTTCTTACCTTTAAAAAAGGTTTCAAAAATCATGTTAAAAATTGAGGTCAACCAAACCTATTCAAAATCCCAAGAGTCCTTTGAGGGGACTTCAAGACTTTGAAGGATTAAAAGTTAAGTCCTAGTAGTGCAAGGGAAGGTGGATGTAGATTTTGAATGATTTTGAAAAAATAAATTTTGATATGAATAAAATCTAGACATCAAATTTGCATTTTTGCAAGTTTTCATTTACTTCCAATTCCTACATGAATTCATTACAACCTTGCACAATAACCATAAAGTACTAAGTGGCTACTCTAGTTGCATTGTTGAAAAATAAAAATAAATTGTTTTTTCAATGTACTTCAACCACTTCTTGTATCTTTAGTTAGTTTAGTAGTAAGCTCTTGAAAACATCTACAATTTAGATAGTAGATGCCAACTTTCATTGGAGCTAATGTAATCATAATTATTGCACCTAAATGTTTTCAAATTACCCAAATCAGCATCATATATATTATTGTTTGCCTAATACAAAAGTCTCTTCTCCTTTCATCTATCCATAGTCAACAAAACATTAAATGTGAACAACTTCATCATTCCTCTTAATATTGCAAGTTATACTAAGTAGTAAAATTGTAAATAAAATATTTGTTGATAATAGTTCAATTTTTGAAGAGTTCATCAACTCTTCTAGTATGTCCTTGGATATTAAATAGTTGTTGTAATATGCAACATAAGAAAAAGACACTTTGATTTTAATTCCAACACTTAACCTCTAAAGTCCCATTGTCCCCTCAGGGAACAAAATGGATTTCGGGCAGGCTCCTATGGTCTCAATATTTTTTGTGATTTCTGAATTTTTTTTCCCCCATGAAGATAGAGAATCACATTAGCTTTCCAAAAATGTAATTTTTATTTCAATCGGTGCCCAGGAGCAAAAGTTATGGCACAAAAAACCCAAATTTTAGTTTGGCGGGCAGAAAAAAATCCTCAAAAAAACCTTTAAATTAAAAATTTTAAAAATTTGTTTCATATAGGTTTTATTTTTATTTACATGGGAAGCTTTGATTCAGTCCATTTGGATTTGCTATGCAAAAGTTATGGTCAATCTTATTTTTTGGTCAATTAGAGCATCTTTTTGAAAAAATAACTTTTAGGATTCATTTCTGAACTCAATTTTAACAACTTAAAAAAATAAAAAGTTTCACAATGTCAAGATTTCTTGCTAGAACAATCTCACAGTTGAGATTAGTATATCTCAATTCTATCTTAGAGCTATTAATGATTTAATTTTTCCTTCAATCTTGAACCTACTTCTACCTAACAATTTTTTAATGAGTGAAAACTAAGTGTTTCTTTAAAATTTTTTTTTTTTTAGATTCTCAACTCAATTCTTCATCATATAAAATTAGAAGTTCAAAATCATTAGAGCAAAAATTTGAAGTTAAAAAGGTTCAAAGCCCCAAAATGTAGTTGAGCAAGGTGCAAAAAAATTAGATTTCTTCACTTTAAATGCAAATATCTTGCAATATAAATGGTCAAAATTTTTGAAATTTCTTCTACACATTTTTATACTAGTCTAGTACAAGATCCTATGGTAAAATACGCAAAAGAAAACATTAATTTTTTTTTTGCTCTTTGCTCTAGAAATGGCAGTTTTGAGTGGTTTTTGATGGAAAAATGGCCTCGGGACTTTAGGGGTTAATGTGCACAAGAACTAACAACAAAATTACCCATAGAAGACCATGGCTCTATCATCAAGATAGACAATAAATATTATCAAATTCCAAGATGACCAAGTACATTCTTTGTTTCTATGGGTTTTTTGAAAGTCCTTCATTAAACATTGATATGCCCCTATCATTATTATACCAATATAGTTATTTAGTATGGGTGGATCATTAACCGGCTTGAGAATTAACATTTCCCAATTTAGCATCGCACACCACTAATGCTACAATCAACTACAATAGGTGTTGACTTGTATGTCCTTTTGATAAACAATTCAAACCATACTCAATAACCATTTTGGTGTAGTAGGTTAACCTTGAAGTTCTTTGACTATGTTTTCACCAAAAATGCTCCAAAACTGCTATTTCTAGTACAAGTACCAAATTTTTGAAATATATTTTTTATACACATGTGACTATAGGGTCTTGTAGAATGCTGACATGAGAACATGTGATAAATGTTTTAGAAGTTTCCACCACGTGGATTGCAAGGTATAAGCATTCAAATTCAGTGTAATCACTTTTTTAGCTTTGCAAAAATCCGGGCAGCTGCACTTGATAAGCTCACTTTTCTATAAAAAAAAATGTCCAAAATGTCTAAGAATTCTTTTTCCTAGACTAATTGGCTATATGCTTAAAAAATTTCACATCATTTGGAATTGTACAATATACAGGAAATAATTAGTAAGTAGAAAGAAATAGAGATGTTAAGAATTTAGTTATGGAATTGAAAAATGTCAATCCCAATGGTTACAATGTTCTAATGAACAATTTACATTCTATGATTCATTTTTTTCAAAAAATATTGAAATTGAGTAAAATAAAAGACTTCAAAGTTTATTTTAGAGTAGAGAATCCATACCTGCCCACAAACTAAAACTCCTCATAACTTTTGATTTAGTGATCAAAATGGAATGATTCAAAGCTTTTCACATATATGTAACTCTAGAAAATCCATTTCAAATTTTTATTTCTAAAAAAAGTGATTTAAAAAATCTGCCTAGATTGCTAGGCCAGAGAAAAAAGTAATATATTAGGCCATAGTTTTTAATTCATATTTCCAAATGTCATGAAATTTTGTGCTTATGAAAGATATTCCTTGTCCTCACCTTCTATTAAAATTTCAGTCTAAAATATGCAAATCTCCAGTTACACATACCTGCCCAAAATTTATATGTTGCCCAAAAATGCATGCTGGTCCTTTAGGACTTAAGATATACAGATTTTTCACTCCAAATTCTAGTATTTACCTCTATTATTTTGTAATTAGACTTTTCAAAAACTTGATCAAATTTTTTTCTATTGGTTTCAAAATATGACCAATTTTTTTCCCCTCTTTATTAATTTACAATACACCAAATGGTTGGTCTTTTGATTATTGGTTCTATAATGGGCCAAATAAGGTAGACCAACCCAATTCTATCTTTTGCCCAATTTTGTCTCCTACTTTTGTCCCCTAAACCATTTTAAAAATCCGCTAGATAGATTCATTCAAATTTGTCTATAAAAATATCCAAATTTGTTCAAAATTCTAACAAAATCACGACATTAATGTCAACAAGGATAACATGTTAATCCTTTATTGGTGGATACTTAAGTGCTAATAGATACATGAAAAGGCGGTTATGAGTTGTTAAAAAGACATTTATAACTCCACTCTATAGGTGGTTTTGTAATTTCAGGGTAGATCACTTCAAAAATTCACAGGAATTATAATTTTAATCAGAAAATTACAATTCCACTTAGGTTTGATCCATGAAACAAATATACACCTTTGGAAAATATGTGTCCTTCATGGAATTGGCCCCAAGATATTTAGATTCCAAATCAAGGTGGTAATGGGTTTATTTACCTTAAAACATACTAAATATAATAGTTGAATTGCTTATCGTACATGCTGAAGTTATAGATAGTACAGTAGTCTACTCTTTAAGCGACCTTTCAAGAAGTGATTGCATTTTGGGGGAAGCTAAATTCCTTGAAACAATTTTCGATAAATTTTCGTAGGAAGAAAAATGGAATTGACATCTAATCCAAGTCGCTTCATATTTTTTGGACCTTTATGGAATTAGTTACAAATTTATGAAGTTCAGTGGTCACTAAAAGTAGCAACCACCTCCTGAAATGTACACATTTAGAACAGACTACTGTACCTTACTGTAAGTGAGTCAATTCCGAAATATCAATAAAATGCGACAAGTGGCCTTCATCCGCCTGCCACATGGCATCACCCCACCCACCCCCCGCTATGAAATAGGCCCAGGCCTACTAAAGTTATTGTCCAGTACCGCTGTTCGCTTACCTTACTCATCTCTCTCTCTGTCTCCTTCTTGTCCCCCTGCCTGTCAAGTGTTGCTCGATTCCGTTGCCTCATGAGTTCTGTTTACGATTGCGTTACTGTAATCCTCCGTAGCCGCGGCCGGTGTTGAGTGCACTGCCGTCCTCCCGCTTCTCCTGGTCGCACTGTTGCACACGCCCATTAAGCTCCTGTGAGTCGTCGAAACTGCAATCTTTTTTCAGTCTCTCGTCTTGCATTCCTCCTCTCGGTTTAGCGCAAGTTTTGAATGTGAGGACCATAACCGTTTTTTTAGCCTGTTCGGTTAGCTCTTGATAGGTTTTGTGACCAGAGCATAATGGAGGGATTAATTGAGTATGGCGTCAGAATTTGCTCAATTTGAGGTCCATGTACGTTAGGGCTGTAGAATGTTACGGGATTCAGAATTCTGTTGTGCACTTGTGTAGTAGGGTCGTGGGCTTCTTCTATGGATGCACTTTCTAAGGATGCGTAATCATATTGTAAAAATGAGTCAGACCTTTCAGCAAGGGTTCTACTCAACACAAAATAGGGGGAAACTTTACGGTTTGGGACGTATGCGCTCACAGTAAGTACACATGTAGAACTGCTTTGCCACACTAGAGATTCTCAGAATCCAGCTAAAATAAACTAAATGGGTCTCCAGCGTCGATGCAATCATCTAGAAGTTCAGCTCTATTTCGGTGACGTTACGTGGTCTCATTCAACGAACGAACTGTGCAGACTGGTCACAACCCAATGGCTACCTCGCAACCTTACAACTCCACTACTCCCCCGGACGCTGCCGAACGGGAACGTCTCCTCCCCGCTTCCGACCAGCAACGGCAGCCCCAAGTTGTTGGCCGCGTTGCCGGCCGCTACGACGGCTTCGACAGCCTCGCAACCCGGTCCACTGCCGGTGTCAGGTCCTCAGACAAGCCACTGCCAGCGGCACCCGCTCCACGGGAAACCAAAGCCAACTCAGGGGCACCACCAGCGGGTGCCGGGTCAGCAGCCGTGCCAGCAGCCGTGCCAGCGGCCTCATCAGCCGGTAAGGCCAGGCCAGCGGCAGTCAGAGCGGCCGCCCCAGCGACGAAGAGCGGCAATGTGCTGAACTACCGCGTGGGTAACGAGACGGCGCGGCGGAAGGATGACGACTCGTCATCAGGACAGGGTGCAATGCTGGGCGTGACGGGGCTGCTGCGGAACCCGCGCAACCGGCTGTACCTTGCCACGTTGGTGGCTTCCACGCCCTTTTTGATTACCTTCGGTTTCTACGTGAACCAGTTCTCGTTCCTGGGGCAGTTTGGTATTGGCATTCTGTGTGGCTTGTGCATCCAAGGAGTGTTCTTCTTGTACACCTTGCATCGGAAACACCAGCGCAAGAGCAAGGTACTCTAAACCCCGTGTGTACGTGAAATTGCAAATTTCTTGATAGACATATATTTCACACGAATTCATACAAATCACAAAATGGGAGCTTAAGAGAATGTGGATAACATCACATCCTTGAACTGAAGAATCTGGACCCTTTCTCTACAGAGCCTTGCGCTCCTAATCATATAGCCAAGCTTATCTAATGTGGCATTGTGGAAGAAGGACCCAAGTCAAGAGTGCTACGAACTTTGTGATTCATGGTTGTAATTTTTGATTCATTGATTCTTGGGGGAGCAGACGGTGCAAATAGCGCAAATGGCAACTTTGGATGCCGACCAACTGAGAATTATTCTGCCCACTGAAGAGTCATTCCCCAGATGGATCTCATTCACGGATTTCGAAAAGGTGAGCCGTGTTCATTTTGCGGTTAAAGTTACAGAAATTTATTATTTTGAGCTAGAAGATGAAGTTCAGTTAGTTCTCAAAAAAATTTAAAGTGTGCAATTGGTGTTTGAATAGAATTTTCCTGGCGAGATTATGGTTAGTTTGCAACTTGGCTGTCTCCATAACATTCTCAAAGAGGTGGGGAGGATGTTCAGTTTGAATGGAGTCCAAATTTATCATACTAATAACTGCATTACAAGATGCAAGGAACCCATTTTGAATGTTGTGATGTGCAAAATCCTCTCGGTAATTTTTTTTTGGTTTTCTGAGCAGATGAACTGGCTCAACAAGACCATGACCAAGCTGTGGCCCTACATTGACCAGGTTCGTGTTGGTGACAGACAATGAATTTACTTCATTTCCGTGGAGTTTTCATTCTGACTTTTAATTTATTCTCAAAAGATTGAGCAAGTTTCCTTCAAGTTTATCATTCAACTAATGGTATATGGGTGTTTTAGGCAGCCGGATCTTTAATCAAAGAGACAGTGCAGCCTATTCTGGATCAATATGCCATGGGAATCATTCAGAAGCTGGAGTTGAAGGAGGTTGCATTTGGCAATAAAGCTCCACAAGTAACTGGTACATTGATACTCTAATTTGACTGATCAATTTCTCTGTTTAATTCAGGGTATTTTATTAATTAACTTGTACATGTATAATGAATTCCAACTAAGTAGATTGTTCTTATAATTGATGTCGGAGTGGTGCAGGTGTGAGGCTCTCTCCTGGTTTAGAAGACGAGACTGTCCTGGAGATTAAGTTTTCCTGGCAGACTTCCCAGGAGGGTGTGGTTCTTTCCGTTGATTTCCCCGGTCCCAATTATAAAGTGCAGGTTTGTGTTCATTCAAATGTAGAGATTATTCTCTAAATAATTATTCTTGACTACTAATAATTTTTCAATTTTTCTGATATGTCGATTATACTGTTATTCGAAAGAATAAAAAAAAATTGTAGATATTCTCAACTTACAGAATCATCTATTTTTTGACTCAAACGTTGTCCACATTGCAACGCACAATGGCTTAATTTTCATTAGATATGGATTAGTAAAATTTTTCATATGCTGATGAATTCTATGTGAATCGAATGTGCAGCTTAAGAACTGGCACTTGGAGGGGACTGCGAAGCTCATTTTCAAGCCATTGACGGGAACTATACCCGGGTTTGGGGCTGTCTTGGTGTCGTTAACTGAACCGGTAAGCTCCCTTCCTTCTCCATTCTTTCATTCTAATTAGCAAGTCTATCATGGTCTATGTCCCTCCCATGAAAATAGAGGTCCTGCTTGCGATCACTTAAATTCAAGAATTTATTCAAGAATTTTGGGGAAAGACATTCCATCCTTTTGGTAAAACGTGTTAGACCTAAAAATGAGTGGAAGATCAGGTTTGTAGAACTTTATGTTCAAAATAGGATTAGATAAGATCTGTCTTCTGTCACTTGAGCTGGTGAATGTTTTAATATTGGTTTGCTGACTGTTTGCCTTTTCCTGTTGCCACACGAACAGCCTGATTTTGACTTCGACCTGAAATTCTTGGGCGGAGATATTGCATCTTTACCCGGAGTGGAGAAGATGATTGATGTAAGTGTTTTTTTTATAATTTTTTTCCCACATCTAATTAATAAAACTATCCAGCAGACTCTTCAATCTTGCAGTTTTCATTCATGCTGATGAGTTACTCTTCTTCTTCTCATTGAGCTTGTGCAACTTTTGTTGTTGTCAAATACAGAGCTCTATCAGAACTGCTGTGATGGACTCCTTGGTATGGCCAAGCCGCATTGTGGTTCCCATGATTCCTGGTGCTGACTTCAGGTATATAATTCTCAACCCTTCGATTACTGGTAGTGTGCTGTGGTGAGGAAGTGTAAGGCTCTTCTTTATAGTATAAATATGTTTTTTATGTTTTTATTTTAATTTTTCTTGTAATTTAAGATAAAATTTTATGATTTCTTGTCTAAGTAGGGCGAGGGCATGCACTTATGGTGGACTTATTGAAATTATGTCTGATTGGCAGCTTTTTGGAGCTTCACCCAGTTGGGGAATTGGAAGTGAAACTGATTGAAGGCAAAAACATCAAGAATACGGACCTCATTGGCAAGGCAGACCCATTTGTCGTGTTGTTCGTTCGTCAGACCAAAGACAAAGTGAAGCGAAGCAAATCCAAAAAGAACACACTCAAACCAGTTTGGAATGAGACTTTCCAGATCGAGGTAATGAAAAATCTTTCTTTTTAAGTTCGAATTTGAAACATTGCAAACAATACACTCATAATGGTATTTTACTGTTAGTAATGCTAATCACTCACATGAAATGTCCAGAATTGGATTAAAATCCTCAACGCTAACTATCAACTAAGTCGTTGATTGGAAGTTTATTACTGTTGCCTATACTAAGTAAGTTTTTGCTAAGGGAAGCAAACACTATCAGATAGCCAACACTAAATATCATTACTGTATTTGTGTATTGCACTATTATCAATGTTACTAGAAATTAGTGTCGTATATTCTGATTGCAACATCATTAGGTATGCTGCTCTTTCTTTTCCTGCAGTCAGATTTGATTTTTGATTTTCGATTTGCCTACCTTGGACTTATAATCAGAAGTTAGCTATGAAACAGGAGTACAATAATGGAGTTTGGATTGTTAAAATTATTTTAAAACTCTGCTCCGAATGTAATTGAATTGGACAGGTTGAAGACCCAGAGTCCCAAAGGTTGACACTCCGACTAATGGACGATGAATCAGTTGAAAAGTCGGAGTACATCGGCACAGCTGCATTGGCCATCAAGGAGGTAATTGAATTTCTCTCGAGCTCCCAAATCCCAATGCATGATTTCTCTCATGATTTCATGGGGTTTTTGATCTCGCTTTTGGTACAAACCCAACCATTGTTTGTTTCAATGGGTGTCTGAATGATGCAGTTCACGCCGCGTGTGCGGATGGAGCGATGGTGTGATGTGTTGGACGACCCGGATTCCCATGACCCAAAACAAATCCGAGGCAGTTTGCACATCATTGTGACCTACATCCCCTATTCAAGGGAGCAAATTGCTGCCAAGCGCGGTGGGTACAACGAGACCGAGAAGAAGATTCATGAAGAGCAGCAAATTTTG
This sequence comes from Antitrichia curtipendula, assembly GCA_951230915.1. Classification (NCBI taxonomy): domain Eukaryota; kingdom Viridiplantae; phylum Streptophyta; class Bryopsida; order Hypnales; family Leucodontaceae; genus Antitrichia; species Antitrichia curtipendula. The sequence goes on along the minus strand of OX579640.1, from coordinate 20,511,734 downwards.
GGAGCGCAAGAGAAAATGAAGGACAACACTGCTGGGGATGCGCCCAAGCAGCAAGGCAACATCACCCAGCATCCTGCTGAGAAGCCGCGAGCGCCTGGGCCTGCAGCTGAGCTCACATGAATCCACGAACTCAAAATGTTGCCTGATTTATTCTCTGTATCATTCTCTGTACTCTGACTCAAACCTCTTTAATCTGAAACTCGATCTGTTCAATTGCATTCCGGAATGTTGTGCACACTTGCCACAGTCACGATCTTTGGAGCATCTCATCAATCATGTGAAATGATCTGATTGCTGTTTACAATGCTGAAAATGCGAAGGAATATCTCTGAGTTGGAAATTAAATGAGCGATAGATTCACCCTTCAACGTCGACACGGACGGACACTAAAGGCTCCCCTCTCTTGATGTTGGTACTCATGCAACTTAAGCTGCTACTCAGTGACTTTGTCAACTGCATTCTCTGGTCTCAGCCTCATGAATTGGCTACGCTTCCCTTCGAGATCTTGATCAAAGGTACAAAGAGCAGACACAAGTGTGAGTAAGGTAACATGCTCTTAAAGCTCTTGCCTTTTTCACAAACTTCCGTGGACAGAAATATTTTTAGATCATTTTCCAGAGAAAGAAAAATAGACGTGGAACCTAACACAAGTGGTTTTGTATTTTTTCAAGCATTTTTGAATTACTTATAAATTTTCAAAGATTTGGGGCATATGCACCTATCGTTTGTGACCATAGGTCTTCCAAAATCCGTCCACTTGCAACTTGTAAAGAGATGAGTAGAAATCGAAGACAACATACCCTTCCAACATGTTTTGGAAGATTTGTTTCTCTCCTTTTTCACTTGCTTTTTGTTTTTTAATTTATTAATTTATTAAACATACGACCTTCAAGGGCTACAATTAGGACAGGTTTGACACAGTCATGGTAATCTATGCATCTGATCCTTGTCAAAAACAAGTGGAGGGACACACTCTTCGTGCACCAACATGAAGAGTCCATACATTAGTAACATCAATATGGGGGAGTTGGACAATGTGTGAGATTTTTGTGTGAGATTTTGAACAAGACAAAGAATAGTAGGCACATTTTACACCCTAAATTCTAAAAATAGCAAAATGGCAAGTCCTTCAGAGTTGAGGCAATGGCAACTAAAATAGAAGCACTTAAATGTGACACTTATTCAATATTTGCAAATCTTGAAGGTAGGAACAAAATAAAATGGTGCAAGCTTATTAGGAAATGATTTAGGAAACCAACAAAATTAGTTTTGTATTTTTTTGTGCTTGTATGAATATAATATGAATTTTTGAAAACAAGTATATAGATGCACCTATTGTGAACAATAGACTACCACCAAAGTGGACTCAGAAACACCCAAAAGCAACACACCCTAAGTCTGAATCAAGGTCATTTTATTGGCCAACACAAAACCCGACCCCATCACTATGACAAGTTTATGTAATTCCATGTGTCTTATTTGCATCCACATGTCCTTGCCTGTGCCTCTAGCTTGGTTTTTAGATGTCAATATACGACTAGTGTTAGATTTAGGTATTGCTACCTTATCACGGTGGAGGAGGCTTTTTTGGGCCACTTATAGCACATGAATTAGACATTAGCAACTCCGAGGACTTTAAAACTCCAAAACCTTGTCAAAGACGTTTCTTCACGGCTTTGGCTTTGTCAAGGCTAAGGCAAGGTTTTCTCCCTATCCATGAATGATAGTAAACACCATAAAACAAGTTAACAAAGGAGGTAACAACATGCAAGTACATGTACATTCGGACAATACTAGATAACTTTAACATGACATAAGATAACTCAACCTATGATAGGATGAAATGGGAGCCAGCCTATCACACGTGAATGGACATAGTGATGTCCATTATACTAATGATGGACATTCCAATTCCAATGTCATAGGCTGAGTTACCTTACATAGTGTACATGATTAATTCATGTGGAACCTAGAAGGTGAACAAATATTTCACCTAGCCTTCCACCAAATACACAAGCACCTCTTAATCGGTGAGGAAGATTCACATACTCATCACTCCAGGAGCATTCAGGTGTTCCAAATGGTCGTCACTCAAATCCAACTCCAAGTTTGAAGTCACCAAGTAAGTCATCTTCAAAAGCTAGACTCATTATGATGGATCTCAGGGTTGCCAAGCACAATACAGAAACATGGTGACAAATTGATGGAATCAATGTAGGGTACAACCAGTGTGGAAGCAAAATTAACCCGTACAGGTTTTTGACCATGTTTTCACCAAAAACGCTCAAAAACTATCATTTCCAGTACAAGTACCAAATTTTAGAGAAAAAAACATTTTTGAACAACATGTAACCGTATGGTTTTTCTTCAAGTAGGTTTGAGAACATGCAAAAAAAAATTCAGAGATTTACATCGTGTAGATTGCAAGATATTAGTGTTGAAGTGACAAAAATCCTTTTTTTTGACCCTGCAAAGAACCGGGGAGCTGCACTTCACAAGGTTACATTTGTATGTAAAAATGTCCAAAATGGTGGTGCTTCTTTGGATTCATTATTAAAGGCAAGTTGGCTACATGCTTGAAGAAATTCAAATCATTTAGAATTGTACATGTAGGAAAGAAATAGTAAGTAGAAAGAAGTAGAGAGTGATTCAAAAATAAAAAATTGTTTAGAATTTTATTATGGAATTGAAAAATTTCGATCCCAATGGTTGTCATTTTCTAATAAACAATCTAAATCCTATGATTTTATTTTATTTTTTAAAATACTAAAAATCAAGTTAAATAAATAACTTCAAAGTTTATTTTAGAGTACAAAATTTGTATCCGCCTGCAAACTAAAATTCCTCATAACTTTCATCTCATTAATAAAAATGGAATGATTCATAGCTTTTTATGTGTATAAAAATCTAGGAAACAAATTTCAAATTTTTATTTCTTAAAAAAGTGATTTATTGAGAATTTTTTTGAGCTGCCCATGTTGCCCGCCAATCACTAAAAATTACATATCATACAATAACTTTTTAACCAATGTAGTCAAAAGTTATGAAAATTATTGGCCCACTTTTATTGAATCTAGTAAAAGCATTACAATTGGTATTTGTTTCACTCCTAGACTTTAATGAAAGCTTAAGCAAGCAACCATGATACAACAAATAGAATTATCAAAACTTTCACATTCCTTCCAAATCTGCTGAACTAGGTGAACAAGAAGCAAAACAACTTTTTGATAAGCCTTGTGCATTGTTATCATTCTAAATTAAATGACTCTTTGTGAGGAATTACAACTTGCTCATCACATTGATCCATTTAAATTAGATTTGTGAGGTAACTAAAATTCATACATCAAAGAAAATAAGAAATTCAAAATGAACTTCAAACTCACCTTTGATGACTTCTATTTCTTTTTGAGGTGGTCTATGTCTTGCTTAAAGGAGTCTATAGAGCCTTGTAGAGCATGCCTTGTCGCCTCTACTTGCATCTCAACCACTTTGCAGCCTATCTTGACCTCTGAATAGAATGTATCCAATTTCAAGTTGATGGTATCAAAGTTGATCTTGAGGATATCAAAGTTGACTTTGTTGAAGTCAAATTTCATTTTCCGGTCCTTTCTATTGCACGAAGTTGGTCGATGATGAAGAATTGATTCCCCACAACACCTGTGCCGATTTTTTTTATTTATTAAAAAAATATATCTTTTCTATTGTACACATTTGTTTCCTTGTGAATCTTGAGACCTTATCAAATGCCAATCGAGAGGTGGTATCTAAAAAAAATCAGTTGCCAAAGTAGTATCAAATTTTCATGGTTGAATAGTTGCTCTGTGACACCAAAGAATCCATTCAACGCGATACAAGTGAAAAAATCCATAATGTCATCTATAACAACAACGCTCTCTATACCCTAGTAACTTCTATAAAAATTTTATTGTGAATTTGGACGGTTGACCATTTGGATGAGGATCTTCTGACTATCAAAAAAATTCCGGAACTTCTTGTAGAATCTCTCATGGAATTCCACAAAAGATTTGAAAGCTCATATTTTTACTTTGCATACGCAAATAAAGATAATCAAATCCTGCTATCTCCTTTAATTTTCAGTGAACAAGGAACCTTTTACATGAAAGGGAATGTTGGCAAACCAATTGCATTATTGAACTCTTGGCATGATTTCTTCCTTGAAACATTGTACTTTGGTTGTAGATGCCCTCCACTAGCCCATCTTGAGTTTTCTTCACTTACATGCTAACAATGTTTTTTATAATTATTTCACAAAATGGAATGAGAATTGAACCTCTATTTGAGAATCAACTTATTGTTTTCACACAAGTTCCCTCAGATCAATTTAGCTAGGATTTGTCACATGCGAGGCAAGTTCATACAATTTGGGCAGTTTCTACTAAATGTCTATAATTTGTACAAATTCCAGGTTTCTATCCTATTGACATGCAAGATTTGGGTTTACTTTAAGGAAAATATTCTATTTAGGGCCAAATACTATATTGACATGTGATATATCTATTTTTATTTTACACTCTTTGGGAGGATTTTGTATACAAAATTACACTCAAAATTGCAAAAAAAAAAAAAAAAAAATCATGAGTTCCAAGTGATGAATTTGGAGCTTATATGTTGAGGCATGAAATAAAGTATCCAAAGTTAAAATAGATTTTTTTTTCAAACCAACAATTTCCAACATCACATTTTAATTTCAACAAATTGGAAAGCAAAAGTGAATGTAATTGATTTGAGAACTTTTTGAAGTTTTAGGAATAGTTATTATTAACGCTAGACTATCCTTATCTTCTAAAGGGACAAACAACATTTTTAGCAATATAGGAAATTTGGTTAGCTCACTAAGAACGAAATTTTAATTTTTGTTCTTTGAAATTTTCATACAACATGTGATCGAGGAGTAGCTTTAAGGCACAACAATTTTTGGAACTATTGACTACATGGTTAAAAAGTTATTGTATTTCTTTTTCAACTTGAGCAATTTGGATAGCTTAGGAGAAATCACTTTCTTAAAGAAATAAAAATTTGAAATTTATTTTCTAGATTTCTATATAATTATGTATAAAGCTTTTAATCATTTTATTTTAATTTATGAGATGAAAGTTATAAAGAGTTTTAGTTTGCTGGCAATTACGGAATCTCTACTCTAAAATAAACTTTGAGGTCCTTTACTTAATTCAATTTTAAATACTTTTAGAAAATATTTTTCAATCATAGGATGTAGATTGTTTATTACAACATTACAACCATTTGGATTGGAATTTTTCAGTTCTATAACTAATTTCTTAACAATTTAGTATTTTAAATCATTCTCTATTTCTTCTATTTATCGTTTTTTACTATTTTTTTCCTGTAACTATAAATATAATTTTTAATTTTAATTTTTTAAATATGTACCCTCAACTTATTTTTAATTATAGGAATTTGGAAGTTGTAGGATTACATATTTTTGGGTAAAATGTTTGAAAGATGGAATCTAAACATTTGGAAAGAGTTGCCAAAATACTTAATTTTGAAATCCAATTGAAGTATGATGATCTTGCAATTGGTAAGGTTTTTTATTTGAAATTTTAGGAGGGTGTAAAAGTTAACTAAAGGATCTTATAGTTGGATTTGTTCAAAAAGTATATATAGATGAAGATATTAGCCTTGAAAAAGTTTTGGGCCTCTAAATATGAAAGAACTTAGGAGGATAATTAGTCATCCTTCAAGAATAAAACACTTTAACTCTCATTGGATGCTTCAAATAACTCTTCCACCATCATAACTTAAGGATTTGACGAGGTGTGTGTGCATACATGGGCTTTGTTCCATGGTGTTTGGACCCAGTGTGAAAGTTACTGAATTTCAAAAAATTTATGAATTAAAAAATTAGAAAATATTTTTTTGACTGTGGCAACAAGACATTAATCTTTTATGAAGGACCAAAGGCTTGAAAATAGTTCAGGCATTAAGAACTGCCCCTACAGAAGTGCAAAAAACATTACAAAAATAGAAGTGATTTTGTGTGGTGAGAAACTACCATCCCATGTGTGGTTTTAGGCTAATAAACAATGACATGGTTCACCTTCATTTGTGATTTTGCTCATAATAAAATTTTGAATTTGGTGAGGTCTGCAAGATGGCACTGAAATGTCAAAAAATAGTAAAAAAACACATCCGAGGCTGAACCTCCTTCCACTAGAATGCTTCTCAGTCACTCATAACTTCTTGGATTAATGTGAAATTTTAACCACACAAACTAGACTAGTATGTGCAACTTTTCCAAAGTAATTTATTGGGAATGGACACTGTACGAAGAAGAAACAAACCGCCAAAGTTCACTGTAATCCAAAAATGTCAAGATTTTGAACTTCGAATTGCTCCCAAACATTCAAAACAATTTAAATTGACATGAAAATTTTACCACAATAACTAAACTGAATGGGAAACATAACCCAACAAATTTTATTGAAAAATAACATTATATGAAGGAGATACAAGTCCCCAAAGTTGCAGCCACCAAATGCAGTTTGGTGAACTCAAGTTGAGCCTGTGAACTTTGATTGGCTTCCAAGAAATAAGTACATCTTGGATTGATCTAAAATTTTTACCACACTAACTAGAAGAGAGAGCACAACTATCTCAACAGATTTTATTGAATTCGGACATTGGATGCAAAAGTTACAGCACTTTGAATTGGAATTGAAACTATGAGGAAACCTTGGGGCGTTTAGGGGTTGCAATAAATTTTGATTGACAATAGGGAGTGAATTGAATGGAAACGTACAGTGGATCATTTTAAAACTCACTGGCTCCATTCAAAGGCATGTTTTGATTCATCATAGTTGCACCTATGAGCATTAATAGGGACTTAGGCACCTGTGACTTTGAAAAATCATATCTTATTCATTCCAAGTCAGAAAATTAAAATTAAAATTTCAACTATTGTATTCCTCATTTCTCTTTCTTTTCAAAATATGAAAAAAGTCTCTGGATCCACTCATTTCTGCACAAGGGTCTTTCTTCCCTTAGATGAGCGCTTTCTCAACCTTCTACCTTACACTAAGTCAGGGACAAACATGAATTCAATAGTTTTTTAATGCCATCTTATGGGCATGAATTTAGTAAATTTTTAATGTCATCTTAGTCTTAATTAAATTTTTTTTTTTTTAGTGTATAATGGATGGCATGAACTTCTCTAGATTAACATGGACATTCAATTTTGGCACTCCTTTGCCAAACTGACCATCACGTGTGGAACATGCAGATTTCAAACAATTGGAATAGAAAAAGGACGATACCTAATTTTGACCACTATTAATATAACTAAATGACCTTTCAAAAATAGAACAGACATGAGTGGACCTTTCAGTGGATGTTTTTCTCTTGGAGTCACTTTCTCAAGATGTGTTAACTATTTTGAATAGTATTCAAAACTCAACAGGTCTAATTGTTGAAAAGGGAACAAAATATAGTTCTTTGTAGGTTACACATCTCTAATCCATTTAACCTTTAAATGTTTTGCGTCTGATGAATGACAAAGAATCTTTCTTTGTAGGACAAAAATGCAACTATTCATCCTCAATATTAGGGGTGAAAAAGAGAGATCTTCTACAGTACTTTGACTTTGAATGAGTATATTTGGCTTATTCAAAGTAGACGATGTCAGACACTATTGAAATGCATGATTTCCACGGCCACCAGTCCATCCTTCAAGGGTTAAACTCCAAGGGTTAAACAGAAAATCAATAAGGTTAAAAATTAATCATATCGGGTTACCGTCACATCCTTTTTTAAACCGAAGCATCAGTTGAGATCATTTATCAATGGACTATAATACAAGAATGTCACGTCAAAACTGGACCATACTGTTTCAGACAGGCCCTCAAAATTTCTGTATTATACACTTCGAGAGGTCTCTAAAAGAGTTCTAAGTCCGCCCCATGCACCAGTAGTAAAGTGTGCAGCAAGATCAGCTGAGGTTGTCGTGAGCCAGCATTTGATTTACAGTAGAGCTTGAAGGGACTAATCCAACAACAGGAGCCTCTCACCTAGGATGATTGCTGTGCAGATTGGTGCTTCGCAAAGACGCCCCTTGTGTAGAAGCACATCAGAGGTGCTCCCATGAACGAAGAACCGAAGAAGGATGCAAAGACATATGGAGGGCATCCACAGCTAATATTCACTATTCGATACCTGGCTAATCACACCTTCATTTTGGCAAATCAACGTTCCGTTCATGTGCCATCCTTGGAAATGGATTTGTGCTGACTCGGTGTAGACTCAGCTCCTTTCCATCCGGTTTCACCACTATCAATCGTCCGAATCTGATAAGTAGATTACATTCTGCGGCATTTCAAGGGTCACGACATTTGCTACCTGTTCCTGCGCTCCAGAACGAACTTGGCAAGTCATCTGCACTGGGGTTCCCTCAACAGTAGGCGCCGAATCTGCTCCAGGAGTTGTTTGAGGTGACGCTTGTGAAGGTTGTATCTGATGTTCCATTCCAGCAGTAGGCTCAGAAAAGTAAGGGTTGGGTAAACTTGCACCGGCTGAGCTTACAGTTTCCGAAGGACTTGGAGAATTGGCTTCCATAGAGGGCATACTGTTACGAATTATAGCCAATATTGGATCTTGAAACGAAGGTGACGTGGGTGCCCATACTCCAGGTGAAGTACGTGGTTGAGGCGATCCATTCACATCCATATTCATTTCTGGAGGAACAGATCCCATCTGAGCTCGGGAACTTCCAGTACCATTGATTCCTACAACGAGAGTATGAAAAAAACCTTCATTAGGATAACAATTCCAGCTCTATTGCAACATAAACAACGTATAACCCCCTGTCATTGCCAAAACTACGAACCTGGCGACGCAAACCATGCTCAAACCCGATTAGAAGATTTTATTTCCTATCTTTTTGTAATTTTTGAGTACAGAATTAATTGAAAGTCAATATGGTACGGTCCATAGGTCCAAATCTTATAAACACCAAGCACACGCACCCTCCTTGCCAAAAGCTTTCTAACCGTACTCCACGTGCCCCGTAGGTAAGTTTCCAATTTTTGTAAAATTTTTGAATGGAAAGCATGTTGAAAATCTACTCTCACCTGCTAAGTTCATGAGAAACCAATCATGAAAAAACAAGTCCATGCACCCCTCCTCACTGAGCTTTCTGATAGTGCCGTACCCACCCCAATGGACCTCACAATTTGTGATGAACACGATAAAAAAAAAATTAAAAAATCCCCCCAAAACTACTACTATAGGATTGACAATGGGATACAAGTGGAAGCACCCCAACCAGGATATATCCCTATGCAGTAGATTTCCAGGTTAATTGAATATATCCATTGAAGTGGCAAAATTAACAATAACTACAAATTCACCACACTTACCTGATCCAACTCCATTCACACACGCTTGCAACACCGCCATAGCTTCTGACATTGACGACCGTGGCTGCTCATTCTGCGGCATTCCATATCTTGGAGAATGGTGCACAGGAGCAGTAGATACACGAGTGCTGGAAGTCCCTGGAGGTTGCATGGTAATACCTGTTCCCCCACCCAAAATATGAAAACTCGTCATCAGTAACATGAACATTCTCAGGATTTGGTTTCTACACGCGTATGGCATGCGGATAAAAGCTTCGGTTTCACAAAGCACGAAACTCCGGGGAATCAGAGCGTTGGATATGTGAAAACTCAAGAATTTCCAAACACTCAGGTTGACCAGTCGTACCAGAACCCGCGTTGACAGTGTTTGTGGTACTCCGAGAAATACTGGCATGTACTGGTACCACAGTAGTTCGAGGCCTTCCTGAAATCTGTTGAGGAGATTGTTGGTTTACTAGAGGTTGCACAGCGGTTTGGGTAGCCAGCCCTGCAAAAACGGCTGCAATAGACCCACTCATCATGCAAGCGCTCAGCCTCGAGCACAGTTAACCCATCAAGGGCGAAAAAGACCAAATTGAACCTACTGAAATTTTTGGCACTTGAGTAGGGGTCATATGGACTTTTTTTGGTTTATTTCATGACCAACACACGCAATGTTCACTGATTCTGATGATGTAAAAGTTGATCCGGTTTGAATTATAATTTCCACAGTAAGTTCAATTATATTGGTCATTTTATAACCATGAAATTTCATATCATCAGGGGTTTACAAAAAGGACAAGGTCCTATGGACGACAAAAGAAACTTCAACTTCAAAGGCAAGACAAAGTGAAGACAACATAATAATGCTGCAAGTTTAATGATGCAATTGCTACCTGCACGAGCGGCAAGTTCTTCTCGAAGCTTCAGAGCCTCTGCCAACTGTCTATTCCACTCGACTTTCACAATATTCTGTTGTACTTCTTGCTGGCGCCTGGTAAAAGAGCGATGTTGCTCCACAAGTAAAGCTTCGTATTTCTTATGAAGAATCTCTGCTTCTCTGTCATACTCGGCTTTTATCCTTTGTGCCTGTCAACAGACAAACAGAGTTGAGGAAGTAAATGGGTTTGTATTCTTGATGAAGGAGAACGAATCCTTACTGCAGGTAATCAGGTGGAGTAAAATCAATATTTCTGAACACCACCTTCAACAAGCTAAGCTCTTACAAGAGTAAATTCACACAGGTAAGACGGTTAAATCACTACCTCTGATTCATAAGAAGCCTTTGCCTTCTCAAGCTCTTTACTGAGTTTCTCCTTTTCCTTTAAGAGCACATCCGGGTACACATGTCCAGTCACACTCCCAGCCTGCACACCCAGGTGACAACTGATATTGTTATCCATAACATCGACAATGTTGTCCCTGCATTGACAAGCTTGTTCCTCAACAACACAACACTTGAAATCATTACACCCTCACCAATATAACTGTCTTGCAATCACTCGCTAGCAGGTACAAAAATATAAAAATCAGAACATTGAATGCAACCATGAACTTCCAAGCTAATGAAGAACCATATCCGTATAAGAGGGAATATATGATCCTGGACTAGTTTATGAATGGACATACGCAGATCAATTCACAAGTATTACAAGAACTCAGAATGAAGACCATGCATGACCATCAGTTCGTAAAGAATCATGAGCAACCAACAAAAAAACAATATAGGAGGTGCTCAACATTAACTCACAACTTCCTGCTACAGTTACATACAAAGAGCGACAACAGTGACATTTTGAGGATGTTCAGACACAAACCAGAGTCGCGACTGAAACTGGTATAGAAGGCCTTGCCATATTTCCAACACTTGAAGGTACCGCAGGAGTCATTGCTGGAGCACTGACACTTCGGCTTACTGCAGGTACTCCTCTCGGGACATTTGGCGTTGGACTAGGGCGAACTGCTGCATTACTTCTTTGAAGCTGACCACGAGTCTGTACACCGCAAGCCTGCATCGCTGCTGCTGTTGACATAGCAGCAGGCCGCTGGCTACGCCCTGTCACACGCTGCACACTGCTTGTCTGCATCGGTGCTGTTGACATCACCGACGGCCGCTGGCTATGGGGTAAACCCAGCCCAGTCACAGGCTGCACTGCATGCCCCCGCTGCGACGATACAGTTGGAGTACCCGATGATGAAACGCGGCCCAAATGCTGCCTCTGTTGCTCTTCAACTGGACTGGCTGAAGATTGAGCAACCCGTGAGCTATCATCTACCTGCACTGTGCGGGTTGGTAAGGCCACCGTTGCAGGTCCACTCGACGACATAGATCTCAAACTCGGACGTTGATCCACAGATTCCTGCAATGGGGACGGGGTCGAGGCGGCATGCATGAGCTTTATGTAATAGTCCTTGATCCTCTGTATTTCCTCCTCAATCTTTCGTAAGTCTACACCTGAACCGTTTCCTGAAGCACTCGAAGTAAGTTTGGAGTACAAATCATCCAGTTTATCACGGTCAGCACGTTGGCGAGTTCCCAATGCCTTCGACTCTGCATAATTTTTTTTTTCTAAGATATTTTGATCCTGTTTATTTTGCTTCTCTGTTTCTTCAGCCATCCCAGGAACTGCAGAAAGCCCCAAGCGAAAATCATCCTGTTGTCTTTTCAGCAATTGTACCTTTCGCTCTGCCTCTGATTTCATAAGCTGCATCTCCTTAAGCTGAACATTGATTATGAAGGCCTTGTCTTGCTTTAATCTGTCCTTCGGACTTGCAAGAGGAGCTACTGCCGTTTGCTCGTTTTGTCTATCTGGCTGCGTAGATTCGGTTGGAAGAACCTAAGGCCAGCAGCATAACCAAGGCTAATTTAGCAATAAAAAATGTTGCCATACAAGGTGTGTACGATCAGACATTAATCCTTATAACTCTACTGAAAATGACTCTAAACAGTTGCACTTGCAACATTAGTATGGCACAAGTTAATAGCTTAATCCTCAGGATAAAAAAGGCAATTCTAATACAGAACACTGAGAGGTGTGGATATGACGAAACCAATCCAAGCACTAAGCATAATATTAGTGTACAGCTCTTAAAATTTTCAACCTACACACGAGAGCATCGGGCCCATGAGTAGCCAGTAGTTTAAGATCAGATTATTAAAACCACAAGTGCAAAAGGAGCACTCAAATGGTAACATGAGATCCATATAAGGAAAAGTAAGGCTCACCTGACGAGGCACCTCCATGGGAGACGCATCCAGCGTTGCAGAAGCCAGTTCCGCTACATCGCTTGGCAATGAGGCAATATGAGACTCAGAATTCGATACACGTTCGGAACCTGATGCTTCCATGGGCTGCCCAGTAATAGATAGATCTCCAACAGAAATTTCAGGTACTGGGCTAACAAGAACCCAGCCTAAACCTTGTGCCAACGACGAATCACCTGATGTTATTGTGCCAGCAAGTACCTGAATCGGTTCACATTCAGGAACTCGGCTCTGACTAATGAGCGTATCCAAAGGCTCCTCGGGTACCAGGCGAGGATCAGCCTCCACCAGGACAACTTCAGTATCCGCTTCTACAACTACTGGTTCAACTACAGCGTGAGCTCCCTCCGCCTCTAGAGCATTATCTCCTGGCAGAGTTTCTTGCACTGATTGCGATTCTGGCAATAATACTTCTGTTTCAACTCGTAGGCCTGTCTCTTGGGAACCTTCAAGTTGATTGCGGGCAGGTTCCGCTGCGTCAATAGCCTGCGGGAGCACATTTCCGGGAGAGGGTCCAAACCCTGCTATAGGTGGATGATTTAGTAAAGAGGTTCTAGTAGGAGTAATTTCAGGTACCACCGCAGGTTGGGAAGTAGTCGGAACATTCACTAGAGGGGCAGACCGGGGTGTAAAATCACTGCAAATCCCCTTCACTTTCTTGAACAGTTCACCCACAAATTGATCACGATTTTTGTAACTTACACAAAGTGTCTCCTCCACCAGGCATATGGACATCGCCTTGTCAATTGCATGATTAAATTGCTCCGCAGCCATCCAGACCTACAATCCAACAATATCGACACAAAAATCATTCAACGCATTCTCCTGGATTACACATGAAAAGCCTCTGCAAGTTAGGTAAATTATCAACGACCATTTTCAACATACTTACAAAAGCATGCATTCTCAAGTAGGGAGCTGCGATGATAAACAGGATAATGGTTGTCCGTACCACACAGAGTTGGATGGCGAAAATCTCATGATGCGGACGGGCTTTGCGAAATTGCTTCTGGGATACCAGGAAGTACTTGAAAAGCTCACCCGCACGCACTTTTGCAGGTCCCTGTATAATCGAAGAAAACATAAATACTAGAAACAAGCATTAGGAGAAAACATGCATCGAACGATGTTTAATGTTATTGCGAATTGTAGGTCTGGTTGGCTGAGTGGTATTTGAGTTATGCAATACACAAAACGATAGGATAATATTTAGTCCCTAATCATTTGGCTCAAAAAAAGAGAAAATAAATCAAAGCTCCACACAGTAAACTGTCAGAGATTACAATAAGTATCAATGCTAGAGTCATGAAGATACAAAGCAGTAATATATACAGCGAAAAAGAACACCGCAAGAGATTAGGAGAGAAATGTACAGGAAGGTCCAGCATGCAGCAAATCTTCAAAAGGTAGACCGGAAACTTTTCAAAGGCCAGGACTGGAGATTCATCAGATCGATTTCTCTCTGAACCAGCATTCTGGTTAGTAGACTGATCATTTCTCAATGCCCCGTGTGCTGACCGAGCCACCTGAACACAGAAATAGCAAAAATACGTTACATGGTCTTGGAACCAGACTGACTACCGAAGACGGAGGTCAATGTTATATCGACTTGGGTAGAAGCATTGACCTCCGTCATAACATAGGATTCACGTGACTTCAGCAATAACTCTCATCAATCAATACGCGGCACTTGCTTTGATTTTTAAGTAATACACAAAAGCTCTCCATCCACACAACCTGGTCCAGTTGTTGGAACACCACAAACGCTTAAAAAGAAAAAATATGCTCCCTCGAGAGGTGCTCTCGTATTACCTCTAACTGGTGCGACGGGCTTGGAACTGTGTTCTCTTGCAATTGCTCTCTTTCAGGAAGGTTAGAGGGCAATGCATTATCAACTCCGGTAGAAGTCACGGGTAAAGTGCTGTCAGAATGCACACTACTGGATAGAGAAGGAAGCCATTGTTGAAAGCTCACTGGATCTGTGTTTTCTTCCACCTGCTCTCTGTTAGGAATGTCACAGGGCAAGGCTCTATCGACTTGGGTAGAAGTCACAAGTAAAGTGCTGCCACAGGGCAGTGCTATATCGACTTGCGGAGAGGTCACAGCTAAAGTGCTGTCAGAATGCACGGCACTGGATAGAGAAGGAAGCCCTTGTTGAAAGCTCACTGGATCAGTGCTTTCTTGCAATTGCTCTCTTTCAGGAATGACGGAGGTCAATGCTGTATCGACTTGGGTAGAAGTCACAGGTAAATTGCTGTCACAAGGAAACCATGTATCGACTTGGGGAGAGGTCACAGGTAAAGTGCTGTCAAAGGGCAATGCTGTACCGACTTGGGGAGAGGTCACAGGTAAAATGCTGTCAGAATGCAGTATACTGGATAGAGAAGGAAGCCCTTGTTGGGAGCTCACTGGATCCGATGGAGCTGTAACGAATTCTTGTGCCTCTTCGCTGCTACCCTTCCGACGTCTTGGTCGTTTCCTCTCACTTTCCTCTGAAATTTGAGCCTTATTAAAGACAGCAGAAGCCATGGCGTCTTCATCGTAGGTGATGCGTTTCTTTCCTCTCTGCCCTTTACCAAGCGTATTTCCCTAGAGAAAATTTGAAAACATTAACTACTTCTCATTCTTGAAAGTCAATGCATAACCAGACTGTTTTTCCTAAGGTGCATATGAACGACAGCAGGCGAAGTTTTGGTCCATGAAAGAGAGAAATTCATCCCAATCGCACTGACTATGCTGCTAATGCTGAACGCTTCCGAAAATGCAGGAATTGGCCTAATAGAGGAAGTTCTGAAACAGCACTACGTTCAGGAAAAATCATGGCGACAACTACATGACATATGCAATCACGCCACCTCTGAAAGACCTGTAAGACTTCATTGTTGAAACACAAAGCAGAACAATCATAATGCAAGCTTATTTATACCTTCTTGGCTTGCCAATCATCGTGCCTCCATTTCAAAGATGAACCCCAGAAGACCTGTGCTGAATCGCCCGTGATCATATTGATGGGATGGTCACCCTCCGCAAATAGTAGAGCTGGTTCATCTCGGGGAACAAGTATAGCATCCAGGAGTATATCACCCTCGAACTTACTGCTAACCTCATCCTGGCAGAGTAATGCTTCCAGCATTTTTGAAACCACCTCTGAATTGTAAACGACCTGCTTCAACTTAGCTTTGGGGCAAAACTTGGCCCCTTTGGGCCTATACGAAGACCGCGTATGGCCCTCACTGTTATCAAAATGGTCGAAAATCTTGCTGGCACCCCAAGCCAAAAGTTTCTGGCAGATCTTTGCACTGAAACTTGCACGAGTTGGTGGTAACTGCCCATCCCGGGATAAAGCAAGTGTGCTCTCTTCTACAGTCAAGTGCGTGTAGAGGCGGAGGACAGGCAATGGTTTGCTGCCAGCTTCACCTTCGTTATGAATTTTGTGCAGCGCTCGCATATCATTTTCCGGGTTCCAGTCACTGTCGTATATTAATACAAATTGTACGTTTTTAAAAGATACATGCACGCCTGTTTTCAAAAGAAGCACAAACCGCTTTGAGCCTTCAGCATTGAATCTTTGAAGCGCGGCTTCCTTCGCGTTGACAGCGATGTCATGGTCCACTCGCTCATATGAATCAGACCCATGAGACTGAGTCATATATCTCTCCAGGATATCCAGCTGCTTAGTTTCCTGCATTTATTATCATTTGTTCAGTACAAGCAAATATATTTAAAAACACCTGCAAAATTTAAACGAAGTATCTTTCATCATCTACATAAACCAGAGATAGTGATTAGAACCTACGAAAGTGGGGTCACGCTAAGCAAGCACCTGAGAGAAGATGATCACACGCCAACCAGCCGCTTTAAGGATGGGCATCATGAAATGTAGCAATCGCATCTTGCCACTGATTTCAATATGGTGGTCCAGAAGCTCTTTGGGCGTGAGACCGTGACCCATGGTTCCTTCTAATGCCGGATCCGCGAGAAATGGGTGATTACAAGACTGCCAAAACCACGTAAGCTTCAGTCATTCGCACGTTCATGAAAGGGTTAAAACGGTGACTCAGCATCACGACACCTCATATTGCAGCAAAAAAGCATTCCCGAGATACAATTGCGTTGTTTCTAAGTATTACAAAATCAAACCGTGCTCATTGATAGTACAGACTACTACAGGAAAAAATATCGGATAATTGTGCCCCAACACCTGGAACATTCACTTTAGCCAAATAAACTAACAGTAGAACAAAACCCTACATTCCAATTCACAACTTTGAGGAAAATATTAGTGAATTAAGTTAGCAGGCAGTACAGAACAAACACTTGTTTAGGGCCACAATGCACCTGTCGAAGTTTGGTGACCACTTCTTGAATCTGGTGATCTCTGTGATTTCGAGAAAGAGTTAAGTAGTTCCTGACAAGAAGATTATAATACTGGTCAAGGTGCACAGGAGTCATCTCCACCGGAATCCAGTACTCTGTAAGCCTATTCTTCGGGATATACTCATAGACTCGACCAGTTAGCCTTCTTCGAAGTTCAGCCACTTGAGTCGATTCGTCTCCATGAGGAAGCATATTTTTAAGAGGCTCAAGAAAGTTGACAAATTGAGTAAGCTCCTCCACATTACTCTGCAAGCGATCCACAAAGAATGTTACGGCTCACCATATTCACATGACATCTCGGACAAATGCGCACAGAAGGGGAAGCTGCTTTATAAACTTGATAACCAGCCATGCAAAAAATCAGTGTCAGTGCTATGGATAAAGACATAAGACTAAATTGTTCCTATTCTTGAGTACTATTGTTACAATTGTTTTTGTTGAGGACAAAAAGAGATGGAGAAGATATGAGAATTTTCAACGGATTTAGAGAGCACCCCTTTCGACCCAGAAGCTTCAATTCGGTTCAAAATGGCAGGTATGTATAGAGACATAGTAAGATATCAACCGGTAAGCGAAACACCTTTGAGATAACAGAAAACAGAATTGCGGGTCATTTCCGCAAATTTACAGAGAAAAAGAGAGATTGGCGCTGACCTTGAGTGGCTCACTCAACAGGAGTAACCGGAAAGTAGAATTAATTTGGCTGAATGGGCGGTAGGACTTCTGCAACGACTTCTGCAGACGTTGACTTCGACTTTCATCGATTATCAGAGCTTCCCATTCCACCTTCTTAAAATGATCCGTATCCTACACCCAGCGCCATTCAAGTGTAAGAGTTCCCGACATATACAAGATGCTTTTTAAATACAGTGTTCGAAAAGACACAGGAAAACTGAGACGTTTAAGAGTTCTGGCAAGCTAAGTTCCACCAGAGGATACTCGAATATCCTTGCAACGGAGAAAATTCTGATCCCAACATGAACAGTTGCCATAGAAACATGATAACTTATAGATATCATTCTAAGAAGGACCAGATACGCGGGGTACATATCATCTTACACAATTAATCACATCAAAAGTTGTCAGCACTATCTGCGGTCTGAACGGTTCAATGAAAGAGCTGAATTCTGCCCGCCGAATAATGTCCCTGGCTTCTTCTAGTTTCGACGCGTAGTTCACAATATACAGTTTCGAAGACCACTTGTACAGCTCGTGTTCCCAATTCTGAATTAAACTTTTAGGAACAACAACCAAAATTGGTTGCACCACTCGATAGTGTTCCACTAATGACACGAAAAACATAATTGTCATCCCTATCTTCTCCTGCAATCAAACAGAACATTAACATAAAGCATAGTACAAACATTGACAAAGAAAATTAGTACTACGGACAACGGATCAATGAGTGCAGACGACAGCTTCAAGGCATTTTCTCGCGCTAAACATATGCGGATAAAATCTAGAGGAATCAAAAAGAAAAGTCTAATAGTTGGTAAAAAATCTAGCACTCACACTGATGAACAATCAAAACCCTATCTAAATCTCTCAGGATAAATTTCTACCTGACTGGCCTCGTACACTATAATGCCATTCATTCTGGAATGCCACATTCTTAGTAACTTGCTGTAGGCATCCAACTGCTCTTGCTCCGGCCGAATCATCCACTCAGACTGGCATTTCAAGGCCCTAAATAGACCTTGAACCCGGCTCTCTGCCTGAAGAGACGATCAGGACAAGAGTCAGAAGTCAGTCGAAATGTCAGAGTTCGAGCTTTAAGGTGTTCTGACGTTTAAAACAGGACGTACTCAACCAAGCCTAACCTCTTCTTGGCTTTCCCGTCTGGCTCGTTGCCTTGCAGCATCTGTCCACCTCTCATACTCACTAATGAGCTCAATCCCTCTGGATGTGGCCAGAACCCCTGCACCAGAAGGCTCCCACGTGCAATTTTCGTAGCCCAAACCCTTCCATTTGACAAACCATTCAATTTCTGTTATTCTATGGTTAGAAACGTTCCCACTCTCCACCGCCGGATCAGGCTGTCGTCGAGTCACTCTTGTCAGCCGTTTCTGAATTACACGCTCTGGTTCAGCCCACTCAGAATCGTATTCTACCTGGGCATAGAAAACCAAGCACAATCGGGTTTAACTATTGTCCTGAACTTAAAACATAAATTTTTTATTACGTGCAGTATCCAAAGCTTGGTAGGCAAGGAACAATAGAGAAGGATGCTAAAGAGTTATACCTGGCCTAGTTGCAACGATTTTTTGAAACGAGCCAGCTCTTTCGGTGCTTGCTTTTCTAGTTCCTTCTCCGAAACCCATTTATCATGAGCATGTGAACGAGACTTCCACTGCACAAGATACTCCACATCGTCGCTCTTCAGATTTGTGTTTTTTATACCAGCACGACTTCCAGATGCTTTGCCAAGATCACTTGCAGCAACCTCGCCATCAGAACGTTGTAATGAACTTTTGAACCGAGCATCCAAAGGCATGTCATCCTCGCTATCACTCTCCGGACTGGAACTATCTGAACCATTAGCAGCAGCTCTGACTCTTCGCTTGGAAGTTTCATCCACGTTGCGGACAGACCAGATTTTTTCAACTTTTCGCTTTTCACATTCAGGGCAGTACCACTCCCCAGCAGGAACAGTCTGCAGAGGTGGATCCAGGCATTCTTTGTGGTAGACAACCTTGCAACCTTTGCCATCACATAGCCTGTTTACCAAATTCGAATATATTTGATTTCAGTTCTTCCAAACGAAACAGAACCAAGACATAATAGCTGAAGAATACGATTATGAATCGTAAATCTGATAACATCAAAAGCAAGTACTTTCAATTCTTGTTAGTACCAAGAAGTCGGTGCAAATTCTTAGAAAAATAAAACTTACATTAATGAGGATGATGGAGCAGGTGTGAAGGATGCGGAAGTAACGTACATTAATTCACCCCCAACTTCACAACCCTCACAGATGCTGTTATGATCATCACTGGAGGGGAACTCGTCCTCCTCAAAAGGTAGGTCAACCCTAGTCGAAACCTCTTGAGTGAGTGGCGGAGTGGAGCTACAAGGAATCTCAGCTGCAGAAATATCTCCTTGAACAATTTTGGCCGGCTCTAAAGGTGAAAATTCCCCTTCCTCTAAATCTGATTCCACAGGGTCAATTGACAGCAAATGCTTCTTGGCCTGTAAGGAATCAAAATTTAGGCCTGGTGAGCTAATAATCTGTAAATCCCCACCGGCAGGAGCATCTGGATCCATTTGCCTGACGCTACGATCTCTAACGACATGATTATTTTCCAGGAAAACAAGGGCTGTGTGCTCATGGCCGTTGGTGTCCAAAACCGGATGGGCAGCGTCCTTGGTCCTGTTATTCGCTACCATGGGAACCCCCACTTCAAGGGAATCAGCAATAGGAATACAGCATTTTTCACCACTCTTACTACTGGGAAGCTCGCCAAAAAACTCCGTGGTCACCATACCCGCTTCCACGTTAGTCCTTGAGTCAACACTGGCACGACATTCAAGCGTATCAATATCGCCCACGAAGGTAGATGATTCAGCAACGCCTTGAGGCTCCGGTCTGCTGACATGTCAATAACACCGATATTGTTATAGAGCTCCTACAATAATAATTGTTTCACTTACAATGGTATCATTGAAGGATCTGAATGATTTCCTATTGTCTAGAACAGGAATAAAGTCATGCAGATTGCAAAGAAGGTAAAAGTAATAGCAGTACCTAAATACATCATCTGCGTGTAGCTTGATACCACCCTCCACTACAGCGCTAGAGCCCCTTTCGACACCAGGAGGCGTGGAAGCTTTGGCCAGGCAGCTGGGACAGTAGAAGGCAATTTCAGGCACCTCTTCAAGAGGAGGATCTAAGCACTGCAGATGAAAAGTCTTTCTGCAACCTCTGCCATCACAACACCTGCAAGAAAGTCGTGAACTAAATGAGTACAAAATTGACACCACCAATTATATACGTAGAAGAAACACACACTAGAATCTGTTCTTAAAAACCTAAATGCGTGACAAAAGACAACGTTTACATTAAACATTACCTTAATTGGCATTTCAACTGGCATAATTAAACACGACTAAGCCTCAAGAGCGGCCACCATACTTGTGCTCAACAGCATAGGTCATACAAGTTACACTAAAGTAAGCATCACATTAAAAGGTTCCGAAAAGGACACGAGGAGCAAGAATGCCTACAAAAGCTCGCCACCATGCTTGCATTGATGACAGCAGTGATCGTACTCGGTAAAGTCCACCGCCTCCTCTTCCTTCACAGCTTCGACAACAGGCAGTGAAGCAGCCGCTGGAGGTGCTCGATCTACTTGCTTCTCAAGTAAGTGAACAATCAGCTTGAGAACACCAGGACTCAAACTATCTCGTGTCTGTTTGACACATTGTTTTAATTCAGCCCTTACCGAGTTGTGTAGCTCGAAAGCCCAGTTCACAAGCTCACCTCTCTCCTCCGCTATACAAGCAGCTACAAACCGCATCTTCAAAATTTCAGGCATGGATTCGTCTTTGTACTCTCGCAGCCATGTATCTCGAAGACGCATAGCAAAGTTGCCATTCGGGTCCAGAAGGTTAAAATTGAGACCACCTGAAGACCTGGCATCTTCTGGAAACCTGCTCCTGACATACCGTCTGCCAATACGTTTAATGCATTCATGCGGCCTCAGCCCCATCGAGCATTTATTAAACTCCTTTGCAAGAGAAAAAGGATCAATACTCACTGCAGTGCCATCTTCAAAGTAGAGTTCTTTGATATTGTCATCATATGCAATCAGCCTTTTCGTCGGTGTTATTTCCAGGTTCAACATAAACGGATCGAATGGTTCCTCAATACCAGAAACGGTTTCAGAGGCCTTAATTCTGTCACTCGCCTCCATATCTTCAAACACCTCCACTGGATCACCTTGGGACGGGCTACATTGAGCGTCTGTTTTAAAACTTAGAACATCCACGTGACCAGCTTTAAGCGAATCCTCAGTTTTTCCCTGTTCAAAAGGCACTTGGAGAACTTCCTCGTCTTCCAGTACCCCTTTCTCGTTATTTTCTTGAGGCTGACTAAATTGAAGATCGTCTCTTTTGTCACTTAAGTCCGACCCGTTTCTAACGTCAGGAGAAATACCACCCGTTCCCTTCTCAACTGGGGCTTGGTTAACTTCCCCATCTTCCAGGTTTTCTTTCTCGCTCTCAGTTTGGACTTGGCTACATTGAGGATCGATTCCTGACATCTCAACATCCTCAAGTACAAGTTCGTTAGATCCCGCATGTTCATGAGGCACATCTACATGGCATCTAGCATAATCATCCGAACCACTCAGCCTTGGCCCTTCCCTGCTGCTAGTACCAAGTTGAGAAAACCCTTCCATCTGAGAATCTGGTTGAGATACATATTGGTCGGCCTCAATGACTGCATCTATGAAGTCAGGATGGGAACTGCTGTCCTTGTAGCTCAGACAAAGATGAAAAGGCTTGAGCGAACTGTGAACAGATTCCACCAATCAAACACGATTAGCTTCACAAAACAAGGGATAATTGAACTGAGATTAGATTCAAACTCTAATTGAATTAGAGTACACATGTATATTGAAGGACCATCTATAAATGAGAAGAAATAGAAATCGACCTTCGTTTCACGACTTGGTATTCCTCCACATCTTTTCGAGGGTGAAAAAGCCGCACAGCTTTAGGTGTATCCGCTGACTCGTCAATTTTCTTCTGTATTGCTGGAGGAACTACTGTCACTATCAACCCAGGCCACCAAAAGTCCTTCCCACCTACCTGCAACTGGTTCAGCATAGACTATTAGACCAGTACACGTTTCACAATGTAACGGTCAACAAAACTTACAGCACAAGAAAATTGAAACACCTTTCTTGAGAAATGGAGAAGCGATCCTAAATTACTTCGTGAATTTACCATAAGCAATGGAAATTTCATGGCGACCAAATGCTATACACAGACAAGGAAAATAATGTAGCATCAGTCACTTGACAACAGGTACCTTCACCCAAACCATATTTCGTTGGGCCTTCTCCTTGGCAAACTGACTGTTCTGACCCAATATCTCTTGCCCCTCTTTTCCAGCGTCCCTTCCTGATCGTAATTTCAGTTTGCTATCATGGATCTCTTCCCCTTTGCAATGATCTTTAAGTTCCTGCGAACAACATAACTCACACCTTAGAGACTGCGACCAAACCGCCCAGAGAAGTTGGAAATATTCAGAAGTTCGCACTTGGAGGGTACAAGAACGATGAAAGTATTGAGATAATTAGCCCACCAGTTTAAAATGGTACACGCATCACAAACCTGAGGCGCTGAGCGACTCGCGTACTTAGGGTTTCGAGTGTTCCTTTCACAACAACAAGTTGGAGTCTTCAGATCTTCATCTGCATTGACCCTGTCCAAGAATAGAGTGGGTATAAGATATGAGGACTCATTCCACAGTTTCAACCTCAGATAAATGGAAGAAAGGTAATATTTCGACCTTCAATACCTTCCTTGAAACTCATCCAAATCACTATTCAATCTTGGAGGAAATTGTCTTAACTTTCCCAAAAAGTCTAAGCTTGTCCTACAAATCTCAATCATTTTCTTGTAGCGAGCATCGAAATACTGCAGCTCTCATCCAACTCTACTAAGTCTTGGGTCAATTTTGTGCTCATCATAAAACCAAACGTTCCGAGTTAAATACCAAATCTAGATTATCGGGAACCAATTCCAATGAGACCATACCCAACTTCTAATTCTCATCTAAATTGTGTATACTATGAGTGACTGATTAAAAATGTTCGTGGCGATAGGGGACTTCCGCAGCAATCCTGCAACTCCTAGACCTCCCCATCGTAGACCTGTAGTTAAGCAGCACTTAACATCATGTCTACAGGTACTTTATGTTACAAAAGGAGGAGAGTACTTACAATCGTATCTTTTTGCACGTTGTGCAAGTGATCCCTTCCAGAGAGCTGTTTTCATCTGTAATGTGAGCTGCAAATCCAGCTCCGGTATTTGATTTGCTGTCGCCAGGAACTGAAGGATGCACCTTTTTCTTTGCGTGTAAGGGAAAGGCACTTCGCAATGGTACGAGCTTATTCTCACCTGCAAAGGTCGATGCTTTGCATTAAACAATATTGTTAATGGCAGCAGACGTTAATTCATCTCCTACATACAATGCCTGCTTCCCATACAGCTCGATTAGATCTCGAGTTAAGCCTGCTACCGAAGTTACTTGATGTAAGCACGTACATGCCTAAAACTTTGGAGGCCGATTGCAACATGTGATTTAGGAACGAATGAAGTTTCCAGAGCAATACTTCACCAAAGCAAGAATTTCGTTCTGACAAACAGCCATGTCAAGAAGCAACTAATTTTCTTTACACATCACAAAGAGAACCAACAGTAAACTTTACAGCTTCAATTCAGCATCAAAGAACTGGTAATTCCTCAGTCATTACCTTTCCCAAGTTCACCAAAAACAACTATAAAAGCTGTGAAGCAGTGTAGACTAATACCTGCAAGTAGTAGTGGCTGTTTTCCCACGACTTTCTTCCCACTACAAGCTAGTCCCGTCTTTGCAAAACCAACAGCATGAGAATCATTCTTCAAGGACATTTCTGCAGCAACCTTGACCCCTGACACTTTCTTTCCCTCTCCATCAGATTTCGGACTTGCTGGTGCTTCATCTCGTTCGAGCATGTCCTCGTCCGATTCATCCCCAAGGACAAGCATCCGAGGGCGTTTCTCTCTGACCATTTCACTGGCTCTGGGGCACTTGTCACTCCCCTCTCCGTCATCGTCCTTGATGATCTCTTTCCTCTTCAATGGCAATTCTTCTTTCCTCGTGCGAAGAGCGGTTTCCCTGGGCTGAACCTCTTCAGTCTTGTTATTCTTTCGAACGATGTCACTGGAATCGCAGGAATTACCATGCAACTTAGCACGCTTAGTAGGTGTCGACGTCGATGGCCCCGTTTCCAATGCCTTTCTTTTCGAGAGGGTCTGCAAGACAGGGATGTTGCACTCATGAGTCTCAAACCTGGAACTGCTTAACCCCTATTTGCGCCAAAAGTGCTTCCACATCTATAGCAGTTGAATAGATCATGTAAATAAATCATTAAGGAAGCTTCAACGAAGGAAACACCATGTACAAATAAAAAGAAAAAAATCATACCCTACATTTCAAACAATAGAAATATAGTCTGAAAAATCACTTATTCGTCTATCAGCTCCCAAGTGAACTTCTATATTTTGTTTAAGAACTTAAGCGTTATTATGAAGTTGAATCGCAGACACATATTTTCAGGTTATTGCACCAAACATTCGCAGACCTGCACACTAGACAGCCTTCGAACACGACCGCTGGTTTCCGAAATTCGAATCCGAAGTTCATTTGCATGCACCCGCTCCGAAGTTCCTTCCGTAGAGACCTTGGGAACCGACCCATCCGAATATTTCGGAGAGTCATCCTCGCCTGCAGTCAACTGTGGCAGAGTTTGGCGTCCAATTGACGCTTGTGACCCTGCAGTGTGTGGCTCTCTCCGTCCATGTGACGACACACTGGAAACCACATTCGCAATATCTACCCGAGGGGCAAGTGTACTTCCAGCCATTGACTTTGCTCCAGTACCAACCCCAGTTCCGCCTCCACTAACACCTGAAATCGGGACACTTGCAAAAGCGTGAGAGACGGAACGGTGCAGCATTCAAACCGACATTGCTTTCGGAACTGTGAGAAAAGAGAACCACCTGCCAAAGATGCGTCAATATAAGGAGCCGTATCAGTGTCTCCATCGTCAATGTCCACGTCTTCATCCTGGTCCCCCAAAATCTTGATACGCACATCTCCAGTCCCATAGGCAAGAAAAGCTGCGCCACTGCGGGCCGTCCGCAAATGACCGACATCCATCTAATCAAACATTACACGACACCTGCAGGATAACACGGGAATCAGTTACGACTGAGACTTCAAACTCCCACTAAAAGACACAAGCAAAAACCTAGAGATGAGTCGTTTACACTCCTCGCCAAGCGCACTCTTTACAAAAAAACGATAAGCCTGAGCACAACCTAATTACTAAACAATTAAAGCTCATCTCTCACGATGCATCAAGATGGACAGAGCGTATATTATGATAACATCCCAAAGGTTAACGGTGAATACAATCCCCAAAGACTAAGATCTCACAAGCAGACATTCGTGTAAACATTGACAAGCATTCAGCCTATTCTGCTCATGTAGCCTGTAAAGACTTGCCACAACCATCGGCACCGCTCATACAACACCGAGACGAGAAAATGAGCGTAACGTGGCTGATTCCCACAATTGCCGTAAAACGGGGTTCGTATGAATGTGCCAAGCCGAGAATCCAAGGGCACTCCGGCAGGGAATAAACGGGGACCACTGCGGAGGTCGACATTACTACATACGTCTCACGAAGTTCACAGTGGCAGCATGTTCAACTTTAGGGCCAGGCGAAATGCCAGGATCGACGAATTAGTGTCATGTTACAAAAGAAGAATTCCATGAGATTAAGAAAAAAGTTCTCCACTGCACGCCGCGAGGCCAGCGACACAGAACAGCACACTACAAGACAAGTGAGGAATCCTACAGAAGCTCGAACCTTCCACAAACGCAAACCATGCACTACAAAGAGTGCCAAGCCAAAGAAAAGATCAGAAGAAAAGTGAGTACGGCACAGCGGAATTGTCGAAGGCTCTCGCAAGAAGGTGCTCAAAAAAATTCAATGCAGAGAAAACAAAAATAAAAACGACACAAAATTCACCCCACACTCAATGCACCCCATCACACAACCCAACCAGCAGCCCTAACGCAGAAACATCGCCACCGCCACTCGCACCGATCCCACAAACTCTTCGTTAGGATTATTCTACGGTCACATATTCTACACTCGATAAGATTTTGAAAGACGCTCTTGCTAACTAAGTTTTGCGATTCTCTCAACACTTTTTCCACAACCTGTGTTCTTGAGCTCGAACCTCTCAGAAGCACCTCAAAGCCGTTGGAAAAAAGTTCAAATCGACTCTAAGCGAAAATGCTAGAACAAACTCCTCTTCCTAACGAACACACCCACAACCGTCATCCTCTTTCCTCCCTCCTTCGACCCAAACCTCGCAACCCTAAAAACCTCGATTCTTCAAACACCACCGAAACTCTCCTCACGCCTTCATCACCAATCCTAAAACTCAAGGATAGCTCACAGCAGATGAGAGTCATCAGTACCCGAAACCATCACGAATCATCACCAACAAAGAATTGGCCGCAACGACGTCCCATCGCCATCACCCTTGCCTTCTCTTCCCCGTGCCTACTAACCCTTGCCTTCCAGGTGCCATTCAAATGCATGCCAACCACCACCAACTCCATGAAAATCGCGCATCATCAGAGCACCAAATTCACCCCCTCCACAACAACACCATCACGCGAAATGTATGAAATAAAGCCGTTTGTGCACCAAATCGTTTCGGGTAAAGTCTTCACAATTTAGTTGAAGTTCAGGAATTCAGTAGTGTCGTCTGTTGGATTGAGTTGCGAGCAGTAGAATTGGAGATTCTTGATGATGCGATCGAAGAGGAGATACCGGGCTTGGAACTTTGCGGCGTCTTTACTGCGTGAGTCTCTTGCGCTACAGTAATAAGATATTATAAGTTGGTGCCTGCTGGAGTGGGAGGCTCCGTCCCGCTGCCTGTGTGAATGGGGTTTTTTAGAAGTCCGTTCAATAATGCGGGGGGTGGGGGTTGATGGGAGGTTTTGCGCAGAGGAGAGCCAGGGGGCTGTCATTTACTTACTAGTAAGTTAAGGTGTTCAGGTCAGGATTGGAAATATGTATAGGGCAATGCCCGAGGAGGAGGGAATTTCGCCAAAAAAAGGGCAGACGAGGAGGGCGGAGCCTGCCCTTCTTTTTGGCGAAATTCCCGACGACGAGGGGCATTGCCCGGTGTAAACAACTGGTGGGCAACGAATTTTCGTTGGATGAGATCGCGAACTGGATGAAAAATCCGTAATCCCCGATTACGCGGTTTTGCCCGCGTAATCGGGCATTACAGCTCAGAATTCGCCCGCCTTTTGAACGGGACGAATCCCAGCGGTGGTTTACGATGCAGATTTGCGGACACTTTACACATCAGTTGATCACATTTTGTTCATATTAGACCGAACCCGCTTTGCTAATTTTAAAGCAACAGCTCCTGAAATTGTTGAAAAGGATTTGAGTATGATTCGTATTAAAAACAGAAAAAGTTTTGTTTGTTTGTTTTGGGGGGTGGCTTTCCATGGCACCATTGCCAAGAAAGGTTGTAGATTCTCCTAAAAATGTATTTTTTGGGCACCATATGAATATACATTATGAATTTTCAAAGGGCTAAATATAGGTAAATTTATTAGCTAAAATAGATAGTCAATCCTAGTAGACTCTTACGAAGATAGGTTGTACATTTTAGGCAAAAATTTATACAGGTCGATTTTAGGCACATGTCATAGTTAGATGTTGCTACCTTCATTGCATCTAGTGCGCCCTTTGCCATTGCCAGAATAAAAATAAAAATAAAAATAAATTTTTTTTTTGACATATAAAATATTCCAAATTCAATATTTTTTGCCATGTGTTGAAACAAAGCTTATGCACCCTTCCTCACTAAAAGTTTTTGGACGGTATTGAAAACATGACTGAAGGACGCACAATCCTGGAGATCTCACCATAACAAACAAAACAAAATAAGCACCCTAACTTAAGATATGGACTCATGTACCCTATGCCATTGTTAGAGCCAAAGTAAAAGCCTATGCTATTCTATGTTTTTAGTTTATAAAATTTTTGAAATCCAATAACTTTCATACCTTAGATCAAAACGCCATGAAACAAAGTCCGTGTCCCCCTCCTTGCAAAGAGCTTTCCAACGGTACTAAGAACATGACCAGGGGATACACCATCCAAGAGATCTCAATGTAACTAATAAAACAAACTATTACACACCTCCAACAACGAACTTCAATTAAGAACAAAAATATATTTATTAACAAGAATGCTTTCACAATGAGCTCAACCACCCAGTCATAGAGAGATATCAACCTCAATTCCGTCTTATATAATAGAAACTATCAATAAAGACTATTAGTTGTTAAGATAGACTAGGACTTCGTTTCAACCTTTAGCTTTTTATCCTTGGTTATATTTAAAAGCATCTACTAGTAAAGTAAAAGTGTTAGTTATATTTCTCTAAATCATATTGTATCCAAATCTTGATCTTCTTCTTGAAGTTATCTTTATCTTCATACTTGGATGACTACTACACTAGAATTAGACTCCAAGTTCATGTACACTAACTCCAAGTTCCAACACACTTGTCTTTAGTAACCCCTAAACGGCCTGAACGCCCTTTCTGGCCGTATGTCTGGGATTTTCGCGTATTTGGGCTGTTTTGTGGCGGTTTTAGGGTTTGGATGTTTCTTCAAAGTTGAAGCAAATGCGAGGGCGCCTCCAGCGAGCCATCCCACGGCGCAAACAACCTGCTAGAACGTCGGAATATTGGAAGAATACGTGGTTTAGCATACGATACTGGACATACCATATGCGTGACGGAACCCGAAGCTTGTGCGGGTCTTCTGTGCAAACGTGGCGATGTCCGTTGGCAGGACGAGGCGGGAGAGCAAGGACGTTGGCGGGAATGGGCGCTTCCGGATTCCGCTGCGAGGTTGGGGGGAGCGTGGCGTTCATTTTCAAATTGGATTGCGGAGCAAGGGAAGGGATTGCATGGTGCAGTTCTAATCATAGCGAGAGGTGTTTGTACCAATTTGGAGGTACTGGGTTTGGCAGTTCAGGGCTTCCTCTTTCACCCACGACACAAGACGCATGGAAACCATGATTGTGAGTAGTGGAAGTCAGTGTAGCTGCGCAAAGACGGCGCCATCGCCCATTTCATTGCGTGCTAGGCTGTTGTTCGACCACACTGAAGGAGTGGTGGGCGAGTGGTGCGTGAGCGAGGGATCTCCACAATGCAGATGCCGGATGTGCCAGCTGACCTACAAGAAGAGGCGCAGATTTTGCGGAATTGGACGTCAGAACGTGGTGCAACGCCGAGGCAAGTTGTTCGCATTCTCGCACTTCTGAACGTAGAGTGGCTTTGTAGCATTCCTCTCCCGCCACGCACTTATAGAAGAGTGGGGTCTCCGGAGTACTTGTGGTTGCGCTACCTTTTCCGAAGGCAAGTGCAACACATTCTCAAGTGGACTACGAGGCGCGAGGAAGACGACCCCACAGGCTTTGGTACTGACGTGAACGCTCTCATCAGAGAGAGACTATTTCCTGAGCCCCGAATTGAAGCTGATGGCGAGGTTGCGATCCGATGCCCGGAAGCGCGCGGCGGAACGTCGAGTGGAGGAAGCCGCAACACCAACGCCAATCATGGCCACGACAGACTCTCCAAGACTTCCGGGAACACTGTCAAGGGTGGGATTGGCAATGCCCCACCGAAATCATTGTCCCAATCAGCCTACTCTTCAACAAGAGTGCCTCGTAGCTGCAATCGGAACTGGTCCCTTGTTCGGCAGCCAAGAGCAACCGATCACGCCCCCCCGGATTCCGGCCACACCTCCGTACACGTGGGAGCGCACGAGCCCGGTGAAGGGAAGATTGTCGGGGATGTATGTTCTTCACATTGGATCGACGCCTCAATCATCTCCAATGTCACGGGATCCACCCAACGTCCTCGTGAATCGGAGACAGTTGCTGGATGCGCTATATGGGAAAGTGGTCCGCGGGCAAAGAGGTCAAGGTGGGGTGCGGAGACGCTTGCAAGATCCGAACGAGGCAATTGTGGTTGATCTACCTCAGTCTCCATTCCGCCCCCAATGTCCGTTAGCGCGCGGAGGTCGAGGCGTTGTTGCACATCGTCAAAGGGGGCGGGGACGACTTGGACGCCACAGCCTCAGATTTGCTACCCCAGCAGTACCTCCGGCAGGCTGGGAGCCACCAACTATTTTGCCGGTGCAGCGATCCCCTGTCCATTTGAGGCTACGCATTCAGGCTGCAGTTTCTCCACTGCCAACAGCTGCAGCCACGGGGGATGACTTGGTCACCGACATTACAGCGGAGTGCGACGCCTTCGAAGCCACGAATTTTGGACTCACCCCCGAGGACCTACGCTGCTTCAATCCCGGAGCCAGTCCTCCGCCTGCACTCGTCCAACACCCTGTAAATTCGCCAAGTGAGCATGAGTATCTGGACAAGCGTGCTTTCGAGGAGACATTACGCGTCACTGTAAGCTCGGAGGCTCTGGACCTTGATCCGGGGTTGGTGGGGGATGCCAATGGGGTATGTGGCGTTGTCATTGAGCGGTTTTATCACCACGTGACGGGAACACCCATGTTTCAGGTTGATTTTGGAGGTGGCATAGGTGCGAGAGCAGTGGGCGTCAGTGACAGTGCGGTAGATGTCATCAGCCGATTTGGAAAAACAAACAACATGGTGGATGTCACCATGCAGTTTGGAGAAACCGCGAGGACGTTGTTTCCTGAAGATGCCAACCTTGGAGCCGATGAAGACCGCCGCAACGATCCTGCACAAGACCACGATTTGGATGATGACCAAGACTGGGTGCCAGAGTATGCGGATTACCCTTCAGACCAAGGCACAGCTGAAAGCAACTCGGACTCTGGTGCTCCTTCTTTCACTGAAGACCCGATGAAGGAGCTCGGTTTATACTCATACGATGAAGATGTCTCCGAATGGCCATTTGACCGTGTCTTTGCAGACAACCAGTGGCAAGATCAATCGATTACGCTTGTCAACAACACTGCCAATTTTTCAGGACCTCAGCCTGGCCCGACATCAGTAGTGGCAAGTCGTCCAACAGAGTACTTCATGCGGTATTGGCCTCCATACATTCTGCAGCGCATGGTGGATGAGACCAATAGGTGAGACCCACTCTATCTTTCTGCATTTGACATTTCATTGTAAGTGTCTTACAATGTTTTAGCTATGTAAAGTTATTTAGACATCCTGCTCATTACATGTTTCCTTACTAATAGGCTTGGTAATGCTTATAGGTATGCGGCCCAACCCTCCCAATTGAATCCTGGAGTTACAAACAGACGTGTTGAATAGACACCTCTTGACTCAGAGGAGCTTCTTGCATGGTTTGGGATTCTGATGTTGATGGGACTAAAAGAGTTCCCACACATACGATGCTTCTGGGACCGCACACCCTTCTACAACTGCCCGCTCATCTCCGAGGCTATGCCACGAAAGCGTTTCGAGGCCATCATCCGATGCATTCACTTGGTCGACAACGAGGCACTTGTGGCTGATCAAGGAGACCCGGCATACGACAAGATTGCCAAAGTCCGGTGGCTGTGTGAGGAATTTGCAAAAATATCCCAGAGTTTGTACAATAGTCAACGGGTACTCACTGTCGATGAAATCATGGTTGCCTACAAGGGGCGGTACTGTAACATTCGGCAGTATATGAAATCGAAACCTGTCAAGTTTGGTGTCAAAGTATGGGCGTTAGCTAATTCAGAGAGCAGGTACACTTTTAGCTTTTGTATGCTTGCCTTTATAATTTAGCTTTCTGTATGCTTGCCTTGATAATTTCATTGTGTTGCCTTTGACTTAGAATTAGCATTGACTTCAGGACTTGTTATTTACATGAAGCTTGTGTGGGCAATTATGTCACAGATATGTTTCCAACATCATTATATATTTGGGGGCCGATGATGTGCGTGCGGAAGGGGAGTCGGTTGGCGAGGATGCAGTTCTCACAGCTATAGCAGGCCTTGAACAACGTGGACATGTCATAATTACAGACAATTTCTTTACGTCTCCACGTCTCTTCATGGAGCTCCTCAAGCGTGGATTTTGGGCAATAGGCACTTGTAGGAAGACGCGAAAGGGATTTCCACCTAGTCTCGCAGGGTTCTCGAACTCACAATTGCTAGAGCGCGGTCATTTGGTGGTGAAGATGCACCGCAGCCGTCAGTTGGCTGCCATTTGTTGGATGGATTCCAAACCGGTTTATCTCTTATCTACGGCCTGTGATCCAATTGGAGAGGATTCCTGCGCTGGCCGTTGGGTGGGACGTGAGCGAGTGGATTTTCCAACTTCCTCGATATTATTGCAATACCAAACGGGGATGCGTGGTGTCGACCTTGTGGACCAACAACGGCAGGAATACATCACCCAACTGCACTCCCACAAGTGGTGGCATAGGATCCTAATGTTTATTTTGGATTCTCAGTTACTGAATGCCTACATCTTGTACACTGCCGATCGTCAGGCTCTAGGACTACCTGTGTATTCGCGGAGCATGTGGCATTACATCGTGGCTAAAGACCTCATCAAGCCACGAATGAATGTAGGTCGCATTCGAGGCCCTATTCGGAACTTGGCCGCTGGAGGGTTGCATTTCAGCGCCAGTCATGCCCTGTTGCGCCAAAATTGCGTGGTGTGTGGTCGCAGGACCCGACGACTATGTCCAGGGTGCGGTGGGCAGTTTCAATGCGAGGGAGCTTGTTATTGGACAGTGCATACCCAACGCGGCTATGAGGCCAACATGCGTCAGAACGTGTTGTAGGCGATTGTGTTCTCATTGCTGGTTGCCCGGATGGCGTTGCGGTTGAAAAGAGGGGGTCGCTTCACCCCATGCAGGGTGGTTCCGTTTCATGTTATGGTATGGAGAGTCTTGCTGTGACGGCTCTCTTTTGCTTCGGACATACCGTATGGTTGGGAATCTGGATGTGAGCAGTTTTGGACAGTTTTGATGTTTTCAGAAAAGTGGGGAGAGTTGTAGAGTCTTAGTGAGAGTTGTAGACTCCCATAGCCGTAGTTAGTTGGTCTAGGATTCTTCACGTCATGGCACATACTTGTGCGTGATGTTATGAATTTGCCCTCTGTTTATTTTCCACGCTTGTTTTGAAACACTGGGTGCATTGAAACTTTTTTTTACGCTTCTATCTTTGAATCTTTCTTTGAGCGTCGACCAATGCGCTTCAGTGTTGTTTGTCGGGGTGGAGGCTGTTGGTCTTGTCCCACGTCCCGAAATCCTTGCCACATCGGACTTTCGTACGCAATTCAGTTATTCTCCCGCGATGCTCATCCAGCATGCCTGGCGCTAGCTTGGCATGCTCGCGAGTTTCGTACAGCCCTGAAACGTTGACGAGGACACCACAGCAGCACGTATTCTTCGACCTCCCGTAGCATTTCCGGGCGACCCGGCTGCAGCTGCGTACGGTGACTCCAATCGCTCATTTAGCCGCACCGCTTACAATTTTTAGGCAAAATTTTTTGTGAGTACCCGGTGAGTCAAGGCAATTGAACCCACCGTTGCGATCACAGGGAGGTCGCTAGCCGAATTTGCTAAAAAAAATCTCGTCCCCGCAAAACAGGCTACACATTGTGGCATGCTTCATTTGACCAAAAAATGTTGGGCATTCTAGCAGTTTCGGGTCTGTCAAAAATTTGAGCATGCAAATGAGCATCCCCCGAGGCAATCGGAACGGCTACAATTTGCTAAAATCGCTCGCATTCAACACCGCAAAAATCGTCCCTCACCGTAGACTGCGGATACGATGGCGTACAGAACGAGCCCAAGGGCCGTTCAGGGGTTAAGGGTTGTCCAACTCCAATGCACTGGTCATCTAAATAGAGTTGTCTAACTCCACTGCAAAAATCCATTGTTTGGAGATATTATCTTTAGAAACTCCAGTGTCCTTGTCATACAAGTGGAGTTGTCTCACTCTAGTACACAAATCCACCAATCAAATATATCTATCATTAGGCACTCCAATGTCCTTGTCATCCAACTGGAGTTATCTAACTCTAGTGCACAAATTTACCATCCAAAGATATCTATCTCCAAGCAATCTATGCTTGTTCACTAGTGCATATTCTCCCATGAATTAGTTCATACTCATTCATCAATGCATTCATCTATCAAAGGTCACAACCAAGGCCATGACACAAACAAAACAAACAAATAATTTGATTTAAGGTATGGACTAGTGTGCCATGTGTTGTTGCTATAGCCAAAATAAAAGTAAAAGTAATTATCTAATTTTTTAATTTATAAAAACTTCAAAATTCAATATCTTTTACATCATAGGTTTATATGCCACAAAACAAAGTCCATGCATCCCTCCTTGTAGAGAGCTTTTTGACGATACCAAAAATACAATTGGAAGATGCATGGGAAGATGCATGATCTAGAAGATTCCGTTGTAACAAAAAATAAACAAAAATAAACCTAACTTATGTTATGGATTTGAAGGCAAACATTGAAGGCAAGATAAAATCTTATTATCAATTTAAAATCTCTTGATAGGCCGACACTTGAGTACATCTATTCATGTGGGGTTTACCTCTAAGAAAACATAAAAACTAATATTGACCACTAAGTGCTCAAATTTGACTACAAATAATTAATTAATTAATTAAATCAATACTAAATTCACAATAACTCAATTAGAATCAAAGACCCCTAATTAGCTTGAAATAATAATGCAATATAAAATGAATCAATTGTGGAGGACATGATTTACATTCATCCTCAATGATGGAAATTAGAGTTTGAACGTCTGAGGCTTACAACATCAAGAAGAATAGTCTATGAGAAGGAGTTCAATTAAATATGTTATGGAGTTCAATTTGGTAATTCATCATATTCATCTAGGTTCTAGTTTATTATCAAAGTTCTATGCTAAGTGGGTGCCTATACATTGTGCCTTCAAAGTAATGGATTTTTTTTTAAGTACCTAAATGCCCCCTACTTTGCAAAAGAGCCACAACCTTGACCTAAGTGCAAGAATTGACTTGGACCATCTCATTAATTAAACCACTATGATTTTCTAATAAAAGTGGGAACAATCTAAATTTAGCAATTTTAGGTTGTATATAATCTCATGCCATTTAAAAAAATATAAAATCCATCAAATCCTAACAAAAGTTATATACGAATGAAGTTTGACCGCTAATCGGTACTTCAAACTTCATCCATGTTTTTTTCTATGTTTCTAATTCCAATTTGATTTTTGTTATGGGTCTAGGCTAGGATTAAGCTCCTAAAAAATAAATTTGACCTCAAATGGATGGACCCTTCATAACTTCATCCATTCCTTAATTTAAACTTCATCCATCATTAACTTTTAGGGTTTTTAATACTTTCTTGAGTTTGAACTAGTTGTGGACTTCTTTAAGCTGTTTCTATCCAATTCTAAACCTAAATTCTTGTTTGGTAAACTCTAACCTAATTTACTTTGCTAATCCTTGATTACTATAGAGGGCTGAATTTCTTTTGATTATTCACTATTTTTAAATCTTTTATACTTATATTTTAAAAGAGTTTTACTTGACCTTTCCAAATTTCTATTTTACTTCTAAATTGACCTTTCCTAGCGGGAGTTATCAATGGATAAATTTGACCGTTAATCAATACTTCAAAATTCATCCATTAATTACTATTAACCTTACTATTCAAATTAAATTTTAATTTCATTTCTAGGGTTTTAATTACTTGTACTCCTTAGTTTTCTAATCTTGTCACTTTTGGATGATTTTAGGCGATTTTCTTCCAATCTACATTCTAAACTTCATCCACCTATATCTTTCTCGTTTTAACTTCAAATTCTATGTATTTTATATTTTTGGAAACCTCTAAACCTCTATCATAGAATTCTAAGCTTAAATACAACTTGAATTTCTTCCCTAATGATGACATCTAATCCTAAGCCTCGGCCTTGTCTAGTACTTGTTAATTAGGATGTAGAAATGAAAGAGGAAGGTATTAGTGGCCTACCTCATATGAAATATTGTTGATAATGTTGTCCAAGGACCCATCAAACTTTTTCTTTCTTCCTTTTCTTTTTCCTTCTTTCTTCCACTTTCTTTCAGTCCTTCTACTTCTTTCTACATTCTTCCATGTGAAGTAATTATGACACTAGTGAATGCTCAACTACCCTGACTAGGACCTCCAAGGTAGGGCTTAATAGCGTGCTTATGTCCAACCTACTCCTCTTATGCACTGACGCCCTAGTGGCTCAACTACCTTTGCACTCCCCTCAAGGCAAGGTTTAATGTCCCCCACTTCTTATTTTTAGTTTAATTACTTTAATGGCTATCTAATCCATTAACTATTGGTCAATGATTGCTCTTGAGATTTCTTCCTAATCCTATCTTGGTTGTCTTTAACTTCACTTCCTTTTCCACAAATTGTAGTTCTAATCCTTGAGTGTACTAGGAGAGAGATGAGGTTGAAGTTGTAGGTAATGTATCTCTTCTATTTTTTTCTCCTTGAGTGGTTCTTGGCCTTTCTAATCTCCTACCTTTGACTACTCTCTCTCATTTCTACCAATTCCACCAAACCATAATCCTAGTTTTGAGTACTAAACTAAAATTTGGCGGAGGGGGCCTATGCTAACTAACAACTACTTGGCAGGAACTATGGTTAATTTTTAGAGACTAAACTTTGAGAGTTTCCAACTGTATTTTGGAAACTAAACTTTGGAAATGACCACTAAGGGGGGCAGAATTTTGCCGTAGAGTTGGTTTTAACACCAAATCGAAGACTTTTGAACACCGAGGGGTTCAAAACTTCGCCATAGATCTGTTTTTTAACACACAATCTAAGACTTTTGACTCAAAGGAGATTCAAAGCTTTGATGTCTAAGTAGAACACACAAAACCATGTACAAGATCTAGACAAAATTAATTTGATAATGGAAGCTAGAACACACAAAAACATTTGGTTCAACTTGAATTGATACCATCACTTGTTAGTACAACACTCAAAACTCCAAACTAGAGGCCCCTCAAAGTGGCATCACCAAGATAAGGTATAAGATTGTTTTAGGATTAATACAATAACCAAAAATTCAACCCAAAAGACTCAAAAAAATTAGTACAAACACAACAGAAGCTCAAGCTCCAAAAGGGACTTACAATAAGAAGTATAAGAAAACACTCACAAGAAAGGACCTCCAAGACCTCCACAAGCTTGAAAAAAATCCACAGTAAGGCAAAAAAGACCCCAAATACATCATTTAAGGGTTTTTGGGACTAAAATGCTAAAGATTTCAACATAAATTGAACCCAATGGATCCAACAAACCCACAACAACAAATAGGGGTTTATTTAAGAGATTTTGAGAGGATAATGGGTGCCTTTTATACTCTTCTGGGACACCCACTTCCTCTTATTTTTACTTGAGGTAACCTTATTATTTAGGATTTTGTCCTAATCTCTTAGATTTTCATTCTAATCTCCTAGATTTTCATCCTTATCTTTAGGATTTTCATTTTCTATGATGGTCCAAACTCTAACTTTTGGAGATCAAATCCAAATTACAAAAGGATTGCACCATTGGCTCTAGAAGGCCATTTTTAATGCTAAAGACCTTCACCTTTTTTCTACCTCAAAAATCTCATCAAAACCTAGCACCATTTGAAAATCAAAATGAGATAAACCAAACTTTTGGAGGTTGACTTTTCTATGAAATGTAACTAGCTTAGGCTTCTCAAGGGGTGCAAGAAAATAAAGAAAAAACTATTTTAGACCTCATTATGTTGTCGTATGCTCTCAATACACCAATCAACTTTGTTGTAAACTTTAAATGTGCCGATGATCTGGGAATTTTGTTGGTTCGGAGACTTCTGACTATCGGAATGTCCTGAAACTTGTTGGAGCTTCTTATCAATAAATAAAAATTAGTCTAGTTTTTAGTGAGATTTTATCACAACTTGGGTAATTTCCATGAAATTCCCATCGTAGGATTTGCTAGTTGATCATCCGGAAGAACATTTTTTGACTATTAGAAAACTCCAAGACTTTTCGTGGAACCTCTCATGAAATCCTACAAAATAGGTGCAAGCCCACATTTTTACTTTGAACCATCAACCAGGGAAGATAAAATCCCGCTCCCTTTTTAAAATATGGTTAACTAAGTAATCTTTCACACAAGAAAAAAGCTAGGCAAATGGATTTCACTATCGATTCCCTATGGTGAATTCAACTTTGAATCACTTTTTTTTGGTAGTAGATTTCCTCTATCGTTCTATCTTGTGGTGATAACTCTTGGAGGCTAACAAATGAGTTTTTTGTTATTTTGTCAATATAATAGATAAACTAACACCTATCCCTGGTATTTGACCTAAGGATCTTGCGGAGATTCTTTTGACCAATCTAACCATAATTAATCAATGATCTTAAGAGGTTTAGGCTATTTTGAATATTATCACTCAAATCTTTTAACTTCCACTATCTTCGGGGTCCTAACCTATGTACATGTGGATATTTGAGATATTCTAGGTATAAAATGTTATTTTAGACCAAATGCTATATTGATACGTGGCATGCCTATTTTGGTTCTATACTTTTTTTTGAAGTTTTTGTGTATAATTATAATTTGAATTGCAAAATTTGAAAAAACAAACAAACTATGAGTTCCAAGTGACAATTGGGAGCTTTCACAACCCATAAGATTCAATGTAATCTAGTCATTATAATATTCTATAGCTATATCATTAAGATGCAAATAATAAGTGTTATCTACAACAAGATTGGATGTGATTTAACTATAGTAATTTTTAATAATTATTTCTTAGAGACATAGATAGTAGGCATTATAAGCTTTTATGCCTCTCAGGTCCATTAGACCAAAAATAATAACTCTAATCTATTCATTCCAAAATTAACGAAGAGATTGTCGAGGGTAGTTACATAGTCATATCATCTAGATATAGATAGTGAATGCTACCATACATAAGATTGGATGTGATCTAGACATGGTGATTCTCTATAACTATATTATGAAGATATAGATAATGAGTGTTATTAACCACAAAACCAGGTGTGATTTAGCTATAGTGATTCTCTGTAGCTATTTCATTGAGATAGAGATAGTAAATTCTAACCAACTACAACACGTGATGTGACCTAACCTTGGCTATTCTTTTGAAGTTGTACATTAGTGAGGTGTGGATTTTAAAAAAGAGTAAAAGATTGATAAAATTAGTGTTACAAAAGTGAATGGCACATAAAAAGCTTTGTATTTAGAAATTCAACTATAGAAAATATGATTGTTTGTCTTTCAAAAAATATTTGAAGATGATACCATGTTTAAATTGAGATACTATAATTTATAGTGATACAAGAAAGTGTAAGACATTGGAAAAAAATGGAGCCTTTGGAGGACCATTTGACTATGATCAGTAGTATAAATACATGAAAATAAAATAATAATAATAATAATAATAATAATAGTTTTTAAATATTATTATTTTATTTCCATGTACTATTATTGTTGATTGGAGTCAAACACCCTCAAAGGCCACACTTTTCTAATGATTATAACTACCATTCTTAAAAGTGAATCCACAATATTAATGATTGTAGATGTATTTGAGCATGTTTCTTTTGAGACCACATGGGTGTAGAAGGATGTCTTGAAGCTTCCAAGCTCTTTGTTTACTTATAAAAATTATAGTAAACTTCTCCAATTGGATGCACAATTTTCATGCACAAACTTATTCATTACAGCTCCAAACCAAATTCATTGTCAATTTCACTATAGGTTTCTAAAGGTTGCCTCAATTGACACCAATAAGGAGGCTTAATGGCTTTGCCATGGCCTAATGAAGCCATCCCAATGTAAGGCTCCTTCATCAAATTCTAAACTTATTTGAAGATAGAACCTTGTGATAGACCTTATGACCTTTTGATGCAAATGTAGTTAGATAGAGTCACTAGAATGCATAGTCAAAGAATCTTTTGTTCAGCATAAAGTGGTGCGGGCTAATAATACAGTTCAAAATTCAAAAGTGACCATTTGATGCTAGTGCAGTCTAGTAGAGTCACTAGAATGCACATTCAAAGGATCTTTTGTTTGATGTAAAGTAGAGTAAGCCAGCGTAAAGTGGTGCAGGCCAATAATACAGCTCAAAAGAGACCTTTTGATGCAAATGTGGTCATGGAGAGTCATTAGAATGCACAGTCGAGGGATCTTTTGTTTGAGGAAAATTGTTGTGGACTGGTAATACAGCTCAAAAGTGGTTGGGCTAATTAAGGCTCTTTTTAAATTCTACCATTGGACCTAATACGGCATGGTTGTTTCAAGGCCACTATGGGGATGTTGAAGAATGAAAAGTGTATCTTTTAGATGTTGCTACCTTAGTATTACAATATAAACTCAAGTTTTCAAATTGGCTAATCTTTTTTAACTAAAATTTTATGACCACATTACATTTTCCTTAAAAAAAGTCTTTACAATGGATATATGCAATAATTCCAAAACCTAAATTTGTGTAAATTCTAAATTTCAACTATAGGACCTTAGTCTTAAATCAAATACGTCAATATTAGATTTTTGCATGAAAATCATCCTTATAAGATTATAACATTTGAATTCCCATTTTGAATAGACATTAAAGTTTTTTGGATGTCTTCTTCAATTATATAATCTGAATTTGATATTAAATACAAAATA
Source organism: Antitrichia curtipendula (assembly GCA_951230915.1). Classification (NCBI taxonomy): domain Eukaryota; kingdom Viridiplantae; phylum Streptophyta; class Bryopsida; order Hypnales; family Leucodontaceae; genus Antitrichia; species Antitrichia curtipendula. The sequence continues at coordinate 20,470,208 of OX579640.1, read as the reverse complement.
ATGAAAAAATGCTTCAACTGATAATTTTATTAATTATTGATTGAAATAAAGGCAATTTAGTTCAAAAGTTTAAAAATATCAATATTTAGCATTTTTGTCCAAAACTTTTGGAACTAGAAAGTCCAAAAGTTAAAAAATAACTCAAGTTTTCAACATTTTGGAAGATAGTCATTGAATAAAAATACTTGATTATTGATCAAACTAAACTGTAAATAACTTTGATATGGAATTGAAAATTATCAGTTCTAATGTTGGTGACAATGTTTTAGCAAGGATCCTAAATTCAATGAAATTTTATAATTTTAAAAAATTAAAAAATTGAAATCATAATTGAATAACATACATTTTTTTGCAAGGCAATATCATAATTGTTTGTAATCTAAGAATCACAAGATAGGATGAGTTAGATTTTAAAAACTAGATATGGATCTAATATTTTAGAATCTTGACCCTTAAAGACAAGCGAGTCATTGTGGCAATCATTTGTTTTAATACCGTGTGAATTGAGGGCTTAAACAAATGAAAAAACACTCATTGGAAGTCAAACTATTGTAGAAGACCTACTCTTCCACACAAAATTTGGAAGATGAATAGTTTCACTTTCGTCCTAGATAGAGAGATTCTTTGTCATTCATCAACCAAAAAATGTCTTCAGTGCCGTTTATGGGTTAAGGAATATGTTTAATAACTTTTGACTCACATGTCAAATTTCCATTATATTTTTCCACCCAAAATATGTAATTTATCAAACCTTCCTTAAAAAAATTATTTAAAATATTCAAAGAGTCTAATTGTAACAAGGTATCACATCAACAAGTCATGCATATTGAATCACTTAGAATTTTTTTGGTTAGGTTCTTTCTAGGTTCATTCTAGTAAATGTTCAATTGATTACTCATTGTTAAATCAAGAGAAAAATATCACAGATTAAATGAACTATCAAAGATTATTTTGCTAATTTACAGGTGTATAATAACAATGTAAGGTTGGTTTTTACTTTGGTCCAATATCAACTAAGTTCTCAAAATTTAATTGGCAGAGAGTTGAAAACTAAGATTTGAGGCTTGACATTACATTTGGAGGTCTATTGTACTTTAAAATGCCTATGTGGCACCACTTTATGGATGCTTTGACACCTAGGAAGTTGGACTTGGAACTCCAATTGGATCTAACAAAAATGGAAATGCAATTTCTAAATCTCAACTATAGTTTTGAATATAATATGAGAAGAAAAACACTAAGTAAGTAAAACATTCATGTAAGCTAGTTTTATATAGAAACATGTACATTGCAAATTATATGCAAAAAGTTCTCAAAAATGTTTTCTTAAGCTTTTTGATCAATTTGAGGACATATATTTTCCATGAAATATTATGCATGAAAAAACTTTAGACTTTGAATTGGTCCTTTTGTCTTCACACCATGAAGATTCAAATTCTACTTATAATAATTTTTATTCACCTCCTACAACCCCCCAAAAATAAAAATTGGCCTTGAATTGGGACTTGAGAAATGAAGACCTGAGACATAATGAGAACATGCCTTTATTCTAGCATAGGTATCAAATTAGAATGAAATTGAATGGTATTAAAAGTTATTAATAATTATATATTTTTTATTCATTTTTCTTGCAAAATCTTGATGTTTGGAAGCAACTATGGTTGTACTCCGCTTGGACTAAATGCAAGACTAAATGAAAGATAATCACACCTAATTGTGATCAATTTGTCATATTTGCCCATCTAGATTTTTGCTTTGAAATGCAAATTCTCATAACATAAGAGTCTAAGGTCAATTTGAGATTTATTTATTATTAACATTATAAAATTTATAGCGTATTCATATATTGTCCCAAAAATGCATGCAAAGGGATTGTAGAATCTTTTTTGTGCAACAATAAGATTAAACATCAATTTAATAATGAGAACCAAGCCCAATTGCTTCATCAATGATTTTAGACGCAATTACCTTAACGATAACTACCAGTATTAAGCATAAAGTAGATATATCCAAGTAAACTCCATCCAAGCCTAAATCTCCACTCTAAAAACAAATCTAATTCCACCTTGCTTACATTTTTGTTGAAAGTGATAATAAAATATAGAAATTTAGGTGAAGGGTGGAAATTGGTGACAATTAATTAATATGAATAATTCATAATTGGTTCTTTCAAACCAATTTTTTTTTCCAAATGATCTATTTTTGAAACAATGTTTTATTTTTTTGTTCTCTTTTTATTAAATTTAGTGATAAGATCTCTTATCAAACGTGTTGAGTTATGTCTTTCAATAATTAGGGATGAAAAATCTCACCAATTGTCTAATTAGGAGGCTTGAAATTTTAAAAAATTACAAATATGTAATCATTCAGAATTTATTGGAAAATTTTCAATCACAATAGTCAAAATTTTGTACTAGGCAATTTAAACCCTATGCTTCTCTTATTTTTTTAAGCTATCAAAAATTGAGTTTTAAAATGACCTTCAAACATTATTCTTGTTACAAGATGCCCAAATTGCTTGCAAAACATAATTTGCCATAACTTTCAATTCATCAATCAATATAGATTATTAAAATATTTCTATAAAAATGTAAACCTATAAAATAAATATAAGCTTATTTTGAGATAATTAGGCAAACTATTGAGTTGCATGGACCATCCGACTTTGCTCTTATAACCTTTGCAAAGTTATTAGAATCTCAAAAAACAAAGTTTGACTTGAGGAAAATGATGAATAGAAGCTACTATACAAATATTACAAATAAATTAACAAATATGAAGTCACTCTGGAAGCTACTCAAGAATGTAAAATCCCATTTCAGTCCAAATATAGTTTGTTGGATGAGGTCCCACTACAAGAAAATGGGGCCCTAGTCACCAAAAATTCAATGCATTAAAGTTGATTACAACAATTTTCTTTTGGGCTCCCCTGATCTAGCAATCCTCTAAACAACAATCAACATAATTGTGTTGATATGAACAAAAAAAATTTGCTCAATTGATTCGGCAATCTTCTTAACATCATTTTTATTTTCCCACGTATTGTAGTAGTGGGGTAGGGTCGGCAAAAAATAAATATTTAAAAATAAGCCAGTAAATGAATAAAATGAATTTTAAAAAATGTCAAATTTACCAAAAATCAAATGATCAAGATGTTGTAAAAAATGAAAAATCTATGCCAATGTTTGTGGAAAAGTCCAAAATAAAGTTCAATGACCATCTACCATCAAAGAATGTTTAGATGACACAGTGAAGGGCTTTCTTCATTTACATTTAGAAGTTAGGTGTCAAGAGGTCATTTTTATAATAAATCCATTGTCCGTCATGAATCTCAAAGGGTATAGGATAATTTGAAGATGACAGCTTGACCGCTCACTGTCACAACGTAGGAATTTTAGACCCCATTTTGGTATAGTAGAACAACTTTTTTCAGAAACCTTTGAATTCAGAAAAGTTGTGAAATCAATCTGGATTTCACCTTCAACAATCCTTTTGAGATTTAAAGCCTCTAATAAAAAGTTATGAACAAATTTCAGAGAGGATGTTTGAAATTGTCAAAGAAAATGTCCCTTTCAACCCCTTTGGGAAATTTGTCCATAACTTTTGATTGGAGACTCCAAATCTCAAACGGATTTTTGGAGATTAAAGTTAGATTGGTTTTACACATTAATCCTTAAATAGCAAGCTAGTCACCATGAAAATTATTTGTTTGGATACCTTGTGAATTGTTGGCTTAAAAAAATGTAAAAGCATTCATTGGAAGACAAACTACTATTAGTAGAAGATCTTCCTTGTCCACACAAAATTTGGATGATGAATAGTTGCATTTTTGTCCTACATCCAAAGATTCTTTGTCATTCATCAGCCAGAAAACATCCTCCACATCATTTATGGATTAACTCATTTCAAAGTTTTTCAAAAAAAATTATTCTACAGTATCCAAATGATGTTTGAAATTCTATTTTAGCCACAATTTCTATTTTTTATTTAACTATGAGTAGTTGAGCTCCTACTAATCTCAACTATAGACTCACTAGTTTATTTCTGAGTTTCCAATTTTGGTTTAATGTTTATCTTGTTTTGAATGTATAATAGCTACTTGGATGTTAATTAGTATTAGTTAGAACAATAATTTCACTTGGTGGTACTAATATGAACTCCAAGTAAATTCCTAGGGATTCAAAGGGCTAGGTGAGTAGCAAAAAGGTAGGCTTGATGGATGGTTTGATAACCGTCTCTCGATTCCTATTAGGAGTGGTGCAGTTCATTTGGCTTTCACCCATAGCAAGGAGGGCGTGGAATCCCAACCCAAGTGTTGTTGTTTTTTGTTGTGATGGATTAATGATTAATTGAATTTAGTTGCCTATTTGGATATTTTGTATTTGTGATTGAGGAATTTGTGTTGGATCTATAAGTGCTTGTTGTGTAATTGTGTATATGCCAAATTAGAATTGTTGAATTTGCATGAATTGGGTTGGTACATAGAAGTTGAATTGTGTCTATTTGGAGTGTTGAGCAATTAAGTTGGAAATACATCCCTAATTGGAACTAGAAGCTAAAAATCAAATTTCTATTGATATGAAATTCCCAATGACAAGCCTCCCTTGGTTCAAACTTATTACATTAACGAATAATTTATAAGTTGATAATTAATATCCAATTCAACAACAACTCTTTACATATCTCACATAAGTTGTTCTACCTCCTACACCCTACTTGTATGAAGAGTTTGTCTTCTCATTTCATCTCATCTATCACGAGGGTAAGTGGTATTCAAAGTTTCAATTGCTAAGTATACTCATATAATGTTGAATCTTTTTTAATTTAAATTTAAATTGCATAATCCATTAAAAAAATTTTAATTAATTGTTTGGAATCAATGTGTTGATTATGCTCTATATGGACTAGGTTTTTTTTGCTTATATGGCAACTATTGATATGGTAGTCCTTCTTGTGTAGTGGATCAACTGATGTAGCAAATTTTGCATAAGTGGCAGCCTACATGTTTTTTTTTTTAATATTAATAATTTTTTTCCATATTTAACCAAATCAAGAAATAAAATCAACATAGATGTGTTGATTAATGTCCAACCAAAATGTCCTAACCAACTCAAATTTCCAACATATATGAGTTGCAAATCATGTTGGTTCAGACACTGTTTTTTCTTGTAGTGCCCTTTCACTCTCTCAATGGCTAGGACTTATGACATTAGTTTAGAGGTGGTTGTATAATTTGTACAATATCACATGAGAATGATTGTTTACATTGATTATTGATTAGTGGTTATTCTAAAAAATTTAGGAATATTTATTTGTAAGCCATAAGTCAAATAGTGTGATGAAATTTTTCCTTTGGAATCAGTGCTTATAAGCCTTACCTAAGCCTTACCTATAGATGGTTTAAATTTTGTTTTCTAATAAGTCTAGATTGAAAGTTTAAGAGATCATAGAAATTTATAAAAAATTTGTTTCTACTTATATTTGCCACACAATAATTTTTCTTTCCATAAAAATTGTGTGTAATCTATAGCATATTCTTTAAGTTTTTTTCATCAATTAACTCTTTAATTTCTTAATTCCTTAAACCCTAAAGTCCCAAGGCCTTTTTTCCATCAAAGAACACACAAAACTGCCATTTTTATGTTAAAGAGCAAAAAACTTAAATTTTTTTTTTTTTTTGCATGTCTAACAACAAAATCCTAAATTAGACTAGTAAAAATTCATAGAAGAAGTTTAAAAAACTTTGACAATGTAGATTGCAAGATATTTGCATTTGAAGTGAAGAAAACAAGTTTTTTTTAGAAGATGCTCAGATTGCCTGAAAAACAAAAAAATTCATAACTTTCTCATCATTAGTCCAAATAAAACTATTCAAAGCTTTAGATGTAGACAAAAATATGATCTGTGAGGAAAAAAAACTAAAAATTAAAAAAATTCAGTTTTTTGTGATTTTTTTGGACGCCCTTTAAATTGTTTTTTGGATGCCTTTTAAAATATTTTTTGGACTTAGGGTGGCATAACTTTTGCTCCCAGGCACCAATTGAAATAAAATTATATCCCCCAAAAGCTAATCTAGTTTCCTATCTTCAAAAGAGTTTAAGAAAATCATGTCAAAAATTGAAACCACAAAAGCCTACCTAAAATTCCAAGAGTCCCTCGTAGAGACTTTGAGACTTTAGGGATTAAAGATAAAACATTTAAATTTTGAACAATAAGTGAATACAAACATGACTTAAGCCATAAAATCTTGGTTTCATTATCCATCTAAATGTTTATATATTCTTGTATTAATTCTCTTACATTTACACAATATAGGCTTTCAAGAGAATTTTTTGCAAGTACTCTATTATTCAAGAAGCACATATGTATTTAACCTCAAAATAATTTATTGTGCAAAAATGACCTTTCAAAAGTGATTTGAGAAAATAAGAAAAATAAAAATCTTTAAAAATCACCAAAATTGAAATTTAATAATTTTAATTCAAAAAAAAAATTCTTGTGAAAATTATACATATATTCAAATTATAATCAATTTCAAATTTCATTGAAAATATTGGTTATAGATTTTTTCATATGGATATGATTTGTAAATCATATTTTCAAAATTTTATTTGAAGTTCATCATTAAATTGTTCTTTTGAGACTTTGTTTCTTAAATACATCTTCACAATTTTAGAAATTTGGACTATCTTCTAATAGTTACAAATCTGGATTACAAATGTAAATGTTCTCAATTTTGGTATAAATTATAGAATTATTTTATAAAATAGAAAACAAATGAACTTTCTAGGAATATAATCTCTTTCAATTAGTGCCCAAGAAAAAAATGTATGCCTCACTAAGCTCAAAGTATTTAAGCCTAGGCAAGAAAAAAGACTTTAATAAAGTTTTAATCTTTTGATTTCTCATAGAACATATTTTAATGTATTTGGAAAGATTTGAATCACTATGTATGGATCTATGATGAAGAAATAACGGAAGTTCTTCTTTTGCAAATAACTAATGATTTAAAATATAAAAATACATATTGTATTACATTTTCTCTAAACCTAGTTTTTATATTTTTTCTGTAACAAAAACACTTAAGTAGCAAGGATTTAGCTTACAACAATTGCAAGAATAATCTTATTAGGAATAGAGTATTTTAATTCCATTTTATAATTGTTAATGATTAAAATTTTCTTGCTATCTCACTATTACTTCTATTAAAAAAAAATTTAAAGAATAAAAATCAAGTTTTATTTTTATTTTTTTCTTTAGACTTTCAATTAATTTTCTTAAAAAAATTTAAAAATTCAAAGATATTTTAATAGTGCAAAGTTTTTAAGTAAAGAGGATTCAAAATTTTATAATCTAATTTAATAAAAGTAGATATAAAAATTATATATGAAACACTATATTTGTTTAATAGGGAATTTTGCATGAATTTGAGACCTTAAGATGACCAACCTTAAAGACATTAAATGTAATATTTAGCAAATTTTATACTCTTAATAGCTTATATAGTTCTATAGGCTTAAATAGAAATTAGATGTACTATAATTAAATATACAAATAGACTACATTTACATTGAAGAGGTTCCTATTAGATTTTAAAGGAGGCAACTCATGACTTTGAAAAGTGTCAAATTATTAGTGAATATAGTATTGTAGTCTAAGATTTTTAGTTTCTTTCTATGTTTTTTTCTAATAGTCTAATGCATAACATTTTATGATTATGTGTGCAAAAAAAAAATTATAAATTTTAATTCAAGGTATTAGAAATGATACTTTTGCACATTTTGTTTAATAGAATAAGGCTTTGGTACTTTATAGGTTAACCCCTAAAGTTCCTGAATTATATTTCACCAATAATGCTCCAAAATTGCTATTTCTAGTACAAATATCAAATTTTAGGAGAGGAACATTTTTGAATACACGTAATTGTAGGATACTAGAATCTTGTAGTATGTTGGTCTGAGAAGATGTGGAAAAAATTTCAAAAATTTCCATTGTGTGGGTTGCAAGATATTAGTGTTTGAATTGACAAAAATTCTTTTTTTGGCCCTGCAAAATGTCTCTGCTAGTGGCACTTTTTTGGATTCATTCTTCAAGTCAAGTTGGATGCATGCTTGAAAAATTTCCGATTATTATGAATTGGACAACATATAGGAAAATATAATAAACAAAAAGAAGTAGAGAATGGTTTAAAATACTAAATTGTTAAAAAATTTAATGCCCACAAACTAAAAAATCTTCCACCTACATATAAATCTTGAAAAGAGTATTTAATTTTTGTTTATAAAAAAGTGATTTTAAGTATTTGTCTAAATTGCTCAATCTAGAAAAAAAATACATATCAATGAATAACTTTTTGACCATGTAGTCAAAAGTTGTGAAAATTATTGGTCATTAATGAATAAAATCATTCACATAATGTGTGAAAATTTCAAAGAAAAAATAGGAATCCCATTTGTAATGAGTCACCCATGATCGTTATATTGCCAAAAAATGTAGTTTAGTAACTTTGGTTCTTTAAAAGGGGGTCAAGCATCTTGAATTTTTTATTTCACATAATAAATGCATGCAAATAAATACCAATGTAAATATTTTTTATTAAAAAGACCAAATAAGAATCTAAACATGGTCAACAAAAATTTGAGTCCCTAAAGTTCTTTGGGTTGTATTAACACTCAAAGACCGAGGGTTCTTGAACAAAAAATAAATTTGTTTTGAATATAAGTCTATTTTTTATTTTTTTGAAGTTTATGCCCAAGCTTGATTGTGTTCAACATTTTTTTTTGAGGGGGGCATTAAAGACATATATATGTACATAGGAACGCAATTGGAAAGAGGGTCTATTAATAAAAATTTGGAATTTAGTATTTGCAAACTTGCAACATTTACATCAACATGAAATGAATCTTCTAGAAGGGAATTAAAGTCAATTTTGATACCATAATGTAAATGTTGCAAGTTTGCAACACTAAATTCCAAATTTTTATTTAGCCACTAAATCCTTTATGAGATGTGTGGAGTGATACTATAATTTTAGAAAGCACCAATTTTGTTACATTGGTGGAATTCCACAAGTTTGGTTCAAGGCTAATATCTTGAAATGTCAATCAATATTGGTTTCAACTTTAAGAGCTTTATCTCTCTTTTGTTGATGCTCCAAATCCCTCCTAATTTAACAAAATTTCAATAAAAAGAACATCATTGTTGGCACTCCTACCAAAATTCTTCATTACGTCAACTAATTACTACCAATTTTGTATGATATTTGATTTCAAAAAGTTACAAATTCAAAAAAATTCTAATTATTAAATATCTAAAAATATTTAATTTGTAGCATTTGAATGACTTAGTGATAATGCATTATATGTTCAAACACATAAATAATGTAGTTTAGTTTGACACTATACAAAAAAAAATGTTGTACCTTATATGGTAACTCGTAAATTAGGCAAGTGATAGAGCAAGAATATATACATGATTTAACAAATGTTACAAACATTGAAATATTATATATCTATAGTATTTTAAATATTTTAGTTGGTAAAAATGATAGTTATTGTGACTCCATAATACACTTAATTGATTCAAAGAAACGTAGAAGCTTTTTTACAAAAATAATTGGAGAATCTTCATACATGTACTACTTAACCCCTAAAGGATCAAACTTCATTTCTTGGCAACATAGCGATTTTGGGCAGCTCACTACAGATGGAGTATTTCTTTTATTTCTTTGAAATTTTCACACAACATATGCCCAAGGAGTAGCTTTAAGGCCCAACAATTTTTATAACTTTTAACTACATGGTTAAAAAGTTATTGCATGATATGTGATTTTCTTTAAACTTTGGGCAGTCCGGGCAGCTCAGAATTTTTTTTTAAATGATTTTTAAAAAAAATAAAAATTTGAAATTGGTTTGTTAGATTTTTATCTAAGTGGGAAGCTTTGGATCATCCCATTTTGATCGATGAGTCAAAAGTTATGAGGAGTTTTAGTTTGGGGTAGTTTGTCACTAGTTATAGAATCTATACATTACAAAAAAAGTTTGAAGTTCTTTATTTAATTTAATTTTTAATATTTTTGGAAAAAAACAACAACATTAGTTCTAGATTGTTTATTAAAACATTTTTACCATTGAGATTGGAATTTTTCAATTCCATAAATAAATTGTTTACAATTTAGTATTTTGGCTCATTTTCTACTTCTTTCTACTTACTATTTTTTTTGTACATGTTGTACAATTCCAAATGATTTGAAAATTTTCAAGCATGTAGCCAATTTGAATTGAAGAATGAATCCAAAGAGTTACAACCATTTGGACTTTGTTTCATACAAATATTGCCTTCTGAAGTGCAGCTGTCCGGATTTTCGCAGTGGTAAAAAAAGGATTTTTGTAACTTCAAACACTAATATCTTGCAATCTACACAGCGGAAATTTCTGAAATTTTTTCCACATCTTTTCAAATCAGTTTACTAAAAGATCCGATAGTTAAATTTGTTTTCAATTGCTTTTTTTCTAAAATGTGGTGGTTGTTTTAAAAATGACAGTTTTAGAGTGGTTTTGGTGAAAACATAGTCAAAAACCTTTAGGGGTTAAATATCTAAAAGACTAACTAAGACATATTTTTCTTCAAAAAACATTTATAATTGTCATAGATCTATATTGCATTCATTGAATAAAACAAAAGAATGAATCTTTTGAAAATATAGCAAGTATACATGGGTCTTGTACCATAGTTGTATAAAACCATGTAATACAAATTTTGTGAAGTTTGATTGTAAATATTGCAAGATATTTAAATTTGAAAGGAAAGAAAGTATGTATTGTATCCTCTCTAAGAATTCTAGATGATTTATATTTTTATTTATAGGAAAAAGATCGGCTATAAATTTTGAATTTAAATATCTATCATACTCAAGAAGGTAATAGGCATATTTCTACTAATTTCCAAGGGAAAAAAAAATGAGGATCTCACATAGAAAATAATCTTACAATACAAGTATGTCCTAAGAAATGTTGGCTCTAAACTAGATGTTTTTGCAAGCTCATTTTCCATCAGAGAGAGAGAAAAATTAGAAATAACTCAACCACTCTAAAGTTGACATACATGAAGAGTCTATTCATTTAGGGTCTCATATTGGACTCTTGTGAGTCCTTGAATAGATACTATGATCTCAAAGTTCTCTTTTTCTTTTTCTTAGTTTTAGTACAAATTATAGTAGAAAAGCCATAAAAAAAACATTTAAATTGTAATTGGTAGAAGTTCCTACTAATACAATGATTTGCTTCCCTAGAAGCTTGAAGTGCGTAAACCACTCTAATTCTCTGCTTCTAAGATTTGCTTTAGTGTTTCAACAGTCAATTAGATATTTGAGAGGTGGTTTGGGGTCCAAGAAATAGCCCAACTTAATAATTGCAAGCTTCCCATTAGAGACTAAAACCAACCTATAAGTGCATGTGACAAATTCTAGCTAAACAAGAATTTAATAGTTCACAGTAAAGAGTTCTTTTAGCCTTGGATATACTTATCTATGCCAAAAGAATTGTAGGAAGTTAAATTTGCAATTTGCAGAGAAATGTGTGCTTATATTTAATATTTGGGACATTTATAAAAGTTACTCACAAAATTTTGGATTTTTTGGGAATGCAAAAGATGACTTCAAGGAAATTAGAATTTGTACGTGACATTTTTGTGTAGGAGTTTGTTGATATCTTATTTTTAGCTATCAAGAATGTCAATAACTATTAGAAGTTTTCAAAAACAACAAAATTGTCAAAAACTATCAAACTACCTAAAAATTATGAAAGTTTGAAGTTTGGAAGTCAAACAAGGGTTGATTAGCAAGCAGTTGTTGATGTTTTTGTAGAATTGATAGAACTGATAAAAGGTGAGACAAAGTTGTTGATGATAAGGTAATAAGATTGGCTAGCCTTTTTGCAGTATTGACAAATTTGGCAGATGAAGTCATTGATGGTAAGGTGATAAAATTTATCGACTTTTTTGCATTGTTGACAAATTTGATAGAAGAGGTTACTGATGATTAGGTGATGAGATCAATTGATTTTTTTGCATTAACAAAACTGGCATACAAAGTCACTGGTGATAAGGTGATAAGATTAGTTGATTTTTTGTCACTTATTATAATAAAATAAAAAATTATCAAGTTAGTTATATTGGTAATTTTTGAAGTTACTAGAAATAATTATTATGGTACTTTTAAAATTTAATAAGATAATTATTAGGATAAAATTAAAAGTTATTGAAAAAGTTTATTGTGGTAATATTTGAAAGTTATCAAGATAGTTATTACAGTAGATTAAAAAATTTTGGATGAAAAGTATTAAAATTCATTTAACCCCTAAAGCCCCGAGGGTGTTTTCTGCCCAAAACCACTCAAAAGTACCACTTCTGTTGTATTCACTTAAGGAAACCAATTTTTTTGTTTTTTAAAAATTTAACCAGAGGATCTTGTACTTAATTTGTCTGAGATCATTTAGTAAAATTTTTATCAAATTTGACCGTACGGATTGGAAGATATTAGCATTCAAAGTTGAACAAAAAGTTTTTTTTCAAGAAGATGCTTAAATTGCCCGAAAAACTAAGGTTGTCTATAACTTTCTCATCCCTAGTCCAAATAGAATGAATCAAAGCTTCACGTATAGTTAAAAACATAATCTTTTAGGAAAAAAATTCACATAAAATTATTTTGACTTTTTGTAATTTTTTTTGGGCTGCCCGAGAATCTCCATTTCTTGCTCATAGTGCCATAACTTTTTCATCCGGCATCCAATTGAAACAAAAATTATATGTCCACAAAGCTCTTGCAAAATTACACAACTTCAAAAAATCTCAAAAAATTTCACTTCAAATTGAGACAATAGGAACCTACCTAGACCCAAATTGTCCCCCGAGGGGTAGGTTCCTATTGTCTCAATTTTTGACCTTAAGCGGGGCTTTAGGGGTTAAGGTCAAAAATAAATATTATAATTTAAATTAAAGTTGAAGTTCAAAACCTAAAAGGAAAGTCAATTTTAATTTAGAGTTGAAGATAGATTGAAAGTAGTGGATGAAATTTTAAAGTATCGAATAGTAGTCAAACTTCATCCGTTGGAATTTTTAATAAGGAGGTTCAATTAGAACATATTTTAGCATTTTATAAAGGGTATAAGATTTTCCATGACTTAGAATATTTGAAATCTTGATTTTATTACTTTTTCTTTTGTAGACTAGAGTTTTGGCCGACATTGGCTAAAACCGGCTCAAATTTTTAATTTTTGGAGATTTCTTGTTTAAAGTGTATGCTTAGATGCTTTAAGATCTTGAACAAAGCAAGGTTGTCCATTTTTTAGAAGGCACAATTAGACAACGTGTAAGCATCCATTAGGAATTCTACATTAGAAACACCAAGATCTTGTTTGTGCTTGGTTTCTCAAAGGTAAAGATAAAATGTTCACAATTTTTTCCATCATATACTTTTAAAATTCAAACTTTCCAATGGTATATGGATTTATTTATTAATCTTTTAGCCTCCTACTTCAAAAGCTAAATAAAAAATCCTCAATGGCTTTGTAGAAATTAAAAGGCTAAATGTAAGCACTCAAGCCTCTAAGACATTGGTTATCATTGAATAAAGGGTTCCATTATGTTCCCCTTTTGTTCCCATCATGTTCCCAACGATAGTTTTTTTTATAGGAATTATCTCCAATTCTTGGAATGAGACAACTATAGAGGCTTTGTATGTTCTCAATTTTTGGAATGAGGAATTTTTTTTTACATTTTTAGAAACATAGTCTGAAGGCCTTCTTGAAGGTATATTACATATTGAATTTGAAGAAAAATCTCTTGATAACTATTTTCAAATGTTCAAAATTTCTATGTCAATATTGTGCTAGGGTCTCATCATTTTTTAAATTACTTCACCTAGTTTATTCTTGATCTTTCATGTTGCCTCATCCATTGTAGGCGCTCTTTAAATTCAAAGAATGTTCCATTGCAAAATTATCCCTCTTAACTTTATTTTGCAAAAAATTGGCTCTAACTTCTAAACCATAAATTTGATTTACTAGAAATTATGTACACACAAAGCTCCCTAAATTCCACATCTCTTAAAAGAATTTCAAAAATTCAAGGCAAAGTTTGAAAAAATAGCAGCCTATTCATACTCTTCTTTGTTCCTTGGGGAACAAATGATCCTTTAAAGATTAGAATCAAATGCCAATTCTATAGAATGGTCAATGTCTGTTATATTTCTATTATGTACACTTTTATCTCAAATTTGTTCTTAAGAGATTTTTTTGTAGATAAGCTCCAATAAACCATGTCTTTGGAAAGACGCGTGATTGCATAAACTAGTGGTCATTTTCTATGTCATACATAGCGCAGCGGATTTGTCGTCCGCTATAACTTTTGAAGTATAAATCTAATGAACTTGAGATTTTTTACAGAAGATGGATGTTTTTATTGTAAATATAAGCTTTGCATTTTTCAAAAATTATATGTACACACACAAATAATAACAATAATAGTTTAAAATTTTTATTAAATTTTAAATTTTAAAATATATTTGTGTGTGTATATGCATACGTATACATAAAATTATATTTTGCTAATTGTAATACTTTTAGGTTTAGTTTTTTTTAGTACTATTGAATATTCAAAATTAATAATTTAGAGTTGGAAATAAATATTCTATTTCTACAATAGGGAGTTATATTTTGTATTAGATTAATCTAAAAATAGATTTGTTTATATCCACATTTATGCAAATTGGAATCCCTACTTTTGAACCTTGAAGATGGTTTCAAGCTCATTTTTTCTGTGAAATCTCATCACCATCAAATTCTTACAAATTATTAATTTTCACATTGTTTTTAAATAATTTTTCTATTTTCTACAATGTAAAATATTAAAGTACCTATTTTCTTGAGATTTTAGACTTTTCTAGTTCTCTTGCTTAGAGGACTTTTCTATGCTTTTTCTTCTAGAAATTACCATCTTTTTAAGGTATATATAGTAAATATATATTTTTATATTTTATAAAATTATTTTTAATCTTAAAGTACTCCTCATCCAAAGTATGAAAATTATAAAATGTTATAAAATCAATCAAATTTTTTTTCTTGCAATCATCGAGACAAATATATTAAATCCTAATAATCCAAGAGTTTCTAGACAAAACTGAAGTATACCATACAATATATCTTTTATTACCTTCTTAAGTTTTTTATTCAAAAAGATTATATAATGCATATTGGACAAAAATGATATATATTGCTAAATTTTAACAAATTTTTTTTGTAAATATTTATCAAATTAATTTGAAAGAAACTTACTTTGACAGTTTACAAAAAGTACAGTTTATAAAACATCATTACTTTCCTCTAATAGTAAAGTTTTAGCACTTAAAAAAATATTGTACATTATGTATTCATTTCATTATAAAAAAGTTATGCAATAACAATTTTAAAGTGTAATTCCTCTATTCAAAGATAATCTATACATAAAAAAGAAATGGAATAATTTTTAGCCCTTCCAAAATGCTACCTAAGTCAATTAATAACGACAAAATGGTTACATAGGTCATTTAGGACTAATGTAGATTTCAATGCCCCATGCATCGATGAAAATTGTTATCATTAGAATTTCAAAAAATCATTGCTATCTTCATAATAGATGAAGATAAGAGAAAAGTTTACCTATATATGTGTCCATTTCACTTTAGAAGAAATTGATCTTGAAAATTGTTATCTACTAACTCCTTTCCTTTAAAGGATTATTGGCAATTTTAGGAGTCTATGGGGAATGTGATTTTTGCCACAATGTTAAATGTTTGAAAATTGAAAATTTATTGTTTAACTTCTAAAGCTCTTTTAAATCCCAAATGGTCTTTGGGTGTGAAGCATTTAAAATAAATGATTAGATTATGATTATTTTTCCTTCATTTTTTCTTTGAGATTTGAAAATTAAACAACCTTCTAAGGTTCAATCAAATTCTTACAAAGACCTAGTGGTTGGCTAAATTTTATTTTTCTCACATGTAATTTGAATAGGTAGAGTACAATATTATTTTGCTTTCAAAATTTGCATACTTCTTCCTAACTTGAGGCTCTATTCAGAATCTGAAGTCCATAGATCTTTTTACAAAGTAGGATTTGATTTATGGGGCAACCTTGAAGTAAACGTTATGTTGCTCTTTGCTTGGTCATATACTCATATATCATACATATTACTTTTAGACTTCAAACTTTTTAGATAAGACCTTTTGTACTAGTTAAGTCTAATAAGATCTTATAGTTATAAATTCTAACAAGTGGATATTTTTTTATTTATGAACCTATTTTATAAGGTGTTGTTTATTGACAATTTTCGGAATATTTTCTAATTTTTGACCCAAAGAACTTTAGGGATGAAGTGTTCTTTATTAAAAGTGATATAAAAAAATCAATATTTTTGTATACAAAAATACATTGAATCATTGATGAAAATATATAAAAAATTTGGATTTATTAACATAAATAGTTTGAAAGTTATCAATACATATCAAAATTGGTGTCATTGCACTGCTCATTACACTTAATAATTCTAGCTTGACCTCCAACTATCTTAAAAAACACCTAAAGTACAATTCTTTGTCAAGAAAAACAAAAAAGTAATTACTTTGGTCTTGAGGTGAAGTGGTGAACAACACAAATGAAAACTTTGTTGGAGACAATTCTCCACTACATGAATGTTCAAAATGATAACCAACTTCAAAAAATTGTAGTCACTTTCGCAAGCTTTGACAGAGGCATGTTATTGTATTCCTACTAATTATGTCACATGAGAATAGATACTTAGAAAATACCTATGTCAAAAAAATATAGTCTTTGGCAAGCTTTGACCAAATAATGTTAAAGATATTTCTACAATCTATACCATATAAATATAGATAGAGATTACATATGTTAAAAAAATTTAGTTTTTCGCAAGCTTTAATTTGACCAAGCAATGTCAAAATATTCTTACTAGCTATATGACATAAATATTAATAGTGATTATTTACTTCAGAAACTAGTCTTTAGCAAACTTTGACAGAAAACTTCCTACTCCTTGTGAAGATAGATAATGACTACTCACCTAAAAGTCATTGTCTTTGACAAATGTTGACGTAGTAACCCAGTTGAGTAGGTAATTCAACATATTGCGCCACAAGCTCGTAAGCTACGAGCAAGGGTTTAAGTTCAAAATTTATGGTCTCTGACAGTCATTTTTGACAGTCATTGACAGAGTCTAGTCTTCAATTTGGCAAGATACAAACAGCAGCGGACAGCATTATAAGCTTCACCGTCCCAATATCAAATTGGTCAAGTAATTTCAAGTTAAAGTTTTGTACAATGATTAGATCTTTTAACATAGCTCGACCTGTAAAGATTGGACTTGTTATGTACAATGACTTGATCATTTAGCTTTGTAAAGATTGGACCTTGTAATCTGTACAATGACTATGACTTGATCGTTTAGCTCTGTAGAGATTGGACTTTGTAATCTGTATAATGACTTGATCATTTAGCTCTGTAAAAATTGGACCTTGTGAGCCTGTCTGTCGATTCCTTTTAATTTTGGTCAGATATTAGGTGCTGTCTTGCAACATCGATTCACCTTTGTGCAGGAGAAATGATACCTGTGGAGGGTGTGAAGTCATCTGTCTATCTCAGCCCTGGTGACGAGAAGTTCATCACTGATTCATCTCCACAACTTACGCCATTTTTTTTCTTCTTATATTCTTCAGTAACATTTGGCAATCCAATGAGTCTTCTGCAACCTCACGAATCATAATCGGAAACGAAGCCAGAAAAGCGTATAATTCTTGTTGCAGTACACTGCTGACAAAATGACACTAATGTTGCTGAATATTGTTGCAGCTTCAGCTTCACGATCGTTTCTAGAGCTTTTCTTGACGAGGCATCTTGGAACATTAATTGACATTTTTAAAATTTTTTTAACAAAAATCAAGTTCAAATGGCAGACACCAGGCATATTCTTTGCTATTTTGAAATGAAACGTTGGAATATATGTAATGTTGCTGAAGTTCTCAACTCGTAATTAATATATCGATCGCCACTTAAAAAAAAAAAACTGACGTTGAATAATACTTCTGAAGTAAGTCAACATCACGAATGATGCCCAATTGCCCATTGATCGATCCAGCTGGCCCGCTGTAAGCATATTCTTCACGACCTCACTTGCGGGTCGTGTTAAAAAAACCATGACATCGACAACGTCTCTTTCATTTTGTCAAGCGGCAACTGGCCACGAAACTTTCTTCTCAAAAAAGATGGAATAATTCATACGCCAACTTGAAAGTGAGCTTTATGATCAAACAAAAAAGACAGCAAAGATCTAGACGTTTCAAATCAAGAATTGACACAGGTTGGAAAGACTCGACAAATGCTATGTCTTGATTCCGTACTCAAAACCTGCCACATCTAGCTAGAACATCATCTAGCTTGTCCACACTCCATAGAAGTAAATAATTATCGAAGCTTTCCCAATTCGACCTGTGGATGAATCAGGGCTGTTAAAATAAACCAACTTGCGTCGGTAGAGTTCTTCAGTCTGTCCGCTTAATTATACTTCCACTCATACGAAGTCTGTACTTGCGTGCACCTGGTTCTTGTTTCCAAAAGGCGAAGGAACTTCTGAGAGTCGCAAAAGCTAACTTGACTTGCAGTACTAGCATGGAGTGCAGCATCGAACAGCGATCGGAACGACATTCAATTGGGATATCGATGTTGTAAAAACCATGTCGCTTGCAGGATGACGTCGAAATGACGTTGATAATCAGTCGTTGCAACACGTTCGAATGATACTATACGTTGAGCTGGAGTACCGTATAATCTAGATAAGTATTGCACCACTTGGCAAGTACAAGCTGTAGCCCACTGCTACCAATATTCATTCTAGCATTGCCCCCATCAAAAATTGCAGCAAATGCAAACAAAGTGTAATTTGGATAACTTTGTATTCATTAGTACAAACTAGCTGATCACTCCTAAGACAGACAGACAGAAGACAGGGCTAAACGTTAGTATTTGGTTGAGAAAGAGGCAAGGGTTTAGGTCTAGTATTTATGTTCTCTGACAGTGTTTGACAGAAGCCACTTCTTAATCTGGCTGGCAAGACATAAACAGCAGTGGAGCTTCACCGTCCCTGACCAATGTCAAATCGATCCAAGTAATTGCAGGTTAAAGTTCTACAGGTACAATGACTGGCCAATGTCAAATCGATCCAAGTAATTGCAGGTTAAAGTTCTACAAGTACAATGACTAGATCGTTGAGCTCCGTAAAGATTGGACCTTGTGAGCTTGCCTGTCGATTTCTTTTTAAGTTTGGCTAGATATTTGGTGCCTTGCAACATCTATTCACCTTTCTATAGGACAAATGATGCTAGTAGAGCGTGGGAGGTCATCTCGCGACATCTATTCACCTTCCTGCAGGACAAATGATGCTAGTGGAGCGTGGGGGGTCATCTTGCAACATCTATTCACCTTTCTGCAGCACAGATGATGCTAGTGGAGCGTGGGAGGTCATCTGTCCAGCGCAGTCCTGCTGGCACTAAGTCCATCAACTCATCTCCACAACTTACGCCATCTTCTTTTCCTCCTGCAGTAAACATCTGACATTCCAATGAAACCTCTTGCGTAGATTAACTTGTTTCTAGAAACTAGCCTGACCTCAAGTCTCTTTCATACTGTCAAGAGGCAACCGACCACGAAACTTTCTTCTCAAAAAGCCGGTAATAAATCATACGCCAACTATAAGGTGAGCTCTCTGATCGATCAACCAAAAAAGTTTAGATCTAGACGTTTCAATTAAATCATGCTTGACAAAGACTGGAAAGCTAGGCAGCGTAGGCTCCACAAATGCTAGGTCTTGATTCCGTACTCAATAAGCAAATAATTATTAAAGCTTTGCCAATCCAACCTATGGATTCATTCAGGCTGTAAAAATAAACCAACGGAGGAGAGTTCTTCAACCTGTCCACTCATACGAAGTCAGTACTTGCGTGCCTGTTTCTTGTTTCCAGAATCTTTAAGAGAGCGTAGTATTGCACAACATTAACTTGACTTGCACTAGAATGGAGTGCAGCTTCGAACAACGCTCCGAACGACATTTATTTGGGATATCGATGTTGTAAAAAACCATGTGGCTGTATATACGATGTCGAAATGACGTTAATAATCAGTCGATTGCAGCATGTTCGAATGATAGACGTTGAACTGGAGCACTCTAGGATCTAGATAGAGTATTGCATGCGGTGTGCTACGGCTTGTAGTGGGTCGGTGTTCCCAAAGCACCAACTACAAGCTGTCGCCGACTGCAAGTAATATTCAATCTAGCATTGCCTCCGGCATTAAAAATAACAGCAAATGCTCACATTTCACGGGTACAAATTGTACTAAAATATCAAGTTTGTGTGCTCACTTTGAAGTATCCAAGTTATTTCATTAGGACGATCGAGGTGTGGACGGATAGACCGGAATATGTCAGGGTAGATGTATACCATTTCCGTATTTATTGACACCTCGGATTAGAGTTGCTGTCGCCAATGAGCGAGGACAACTGTAGTTTCACAATCTGTCGTTGGAATTATTGTTGAAATTCTTAGAACGGGTCAGTTGTCTGACGTTGCGATAGACTTGGCTCGATGTTGACTGATTTACTTAGTTTGTTTACGCTCAAAATTCAGTAAAGTTCACAGGGACCATCCAGTGCAGAAGCACTCCATGTACGGTCAGAGTGTCAGATGCCGGCCTTGAGAATTGACAACGTTGTTGCAAAAATCTGATTCAGAAACTTTCATCAAATTTGCTTGACCAGTACTACATCAACCTTTGCTTTTTCCAACAGGATGACAATAATTATATTCGACTACACCGTGCATCAATCAACTAATTAATTTAAGAGAATGATCGTTCTTTCACTCCAGCAATTCAGTATTTTCAAACAAGTTCCAATTGTACACTACCACGGGAGGACCGACGCTCTGCAGCAGGGCCTTCATCTCCTGAGTCGCCTCCTTGTTCTTGCCAATGAAGATGGCAAATCCTCCTCCGCCCGCTCCAACGAGCTTCTGACCGCAGCTGAGATGTTTCACTTTGTGAAACAGGGAATCCACAAAAGGGTTGCTGCAATTGGGATCGAGTTCTTGGTGCAACAGCCAGGCTTCCGTCATGATGACGCCTATGGTGTTCAAGTCGTTGGCCGCAAACGCGGCTTCCCCCAGCTTGGCAAGAGCGGCCAGCCGTTTAATAGCCGCTATGAGGCGGGCGTCACGTTGTAGGTAGCGCCGTACCACTATTTGTAGTACTGTATTCGCCAATCTCACCTGCGCAAATTAAACCCATCATCACAAAGGGTCACTACACCTACACGTCTAAAATCCCGTAACAAATATATTAGACAACATTTCATGGCATAAAATAATGATCAATTTGATTGATTGTCTAGAGAAAAATCAATAATTCAGGTAGGGCCACAGTTTATATCATCAGAATCATTGAAGAACAAAGCATATGTTGTTGAAAGATTGAACAATAAAAAGTCCCAATTTGACCCACTCAAAAGACCAATTTGGAATTACTGGTCCTTAGGAGTTCACCTGAACACAAAACTAGCACACTGGACTGTAGTGGATGTTCCAGAAATTAAAGAGGTTGAATGATGTTTCCTTACCTGTCCTGTAAAAACGACCAACATTCGAGATTGGAGTTCTACTCTCAAGGCATCAGTCACAGGCACCGACTCCACTTGGAGAGACATGGGTCGCCCAGGTTTACTCGTGGTGCACTTGATACCAGGGTACACCCCCCCAATTTGGTCTTGCCAACCGCCTCCAGTGCCCATGATCTGCTCCAGAACCAAAACAAGCCGTGCGACGTTATCAGCACCAGAGTCGGCCTGCTTCACTTCGAGAAGCCCCTTCACGACTGCCGCTGCCAGGATACTCGACACTCCCAATCCACTCCCGCGAGGTACATTCGAGCACGTCGAAATCTCGAGCTTTCCAGTAGAGCTTTGGCTACTAGTGAACCCTGTGACAACCAAGGCAGCTTTCACTAGACGGAACCTGTCCTCGGAATCAAAAGGGGGTTGGATGGTCCTTCTGTCGTCAACTGTGATTGCATTTGCAGTCTCGTCCGAAATCGTAACTCCCGTCCCACGAGGATGGAGTGTAACTTCAGCGCACAATGGCGAGCGGCCGTCCAGTTGCACAGCCATGTTTAGCACGCAGCCAATTCTTTCTAGACTCCAGGGTGGAGTGTCACTCCATCCACCAACGACATCTACGCGCACAGGCAGCTCAATCCTCGAGCGAATGACTGGTGCAGAGCTTGAATCCTTTGCGCTCAAATTGCAATTCACCTCTTCTTCTGCTGGAAGTAGCCAACCAGACAACAATAAAATCATGTCCCGAAATTGCAGCAGAATTTACAAGTATGCAGAGAGTTTTATCTCACATTTGTATAAAAGCGGCAGTAATCATGCATACTCAATTTACAATTGACGATTGACGATTTCTTCAGTGAGAATTGTAGCAGTATGTAGAAATACATTGAGCCGTGTTGATCCTCATCAGTATTTACATTCAAAACCAATAGATTCTCATCCTACTGCAATTCAGCTTGCTATAAATAAATAAAAAGTTGCTCACCTAGGCGAATTTTAAAGACGGCATCAGAAGTCTCCTGGGCTACAGCATCCCAGACCCAGGCAGCAGAGGCTGGGTGGGAGTCGCCAGAGGCTTCATATATGTCAGTCAATGCCTGGTACACCCTGCTTGACGGTACGAGACTTGCATTCCTCGCCCCTTTCTTCGGCAATCCCGCAACTAGCAACATCGAAACTTCCAGCGTCATCGCAACGTTTTCTTTAGTCCTTCCCAGCGTAATGCTGCGACACAGCTGCGCGAAATTGCGACCCAGGGATCCACAAACGATGCTCGCCTTCAGAAAACCGCCTGCCAGAGTCGCAATGTGCTCACCAACTTCACGATTCAGCTCGTTGAAATCGATACGACTGTGAAGATCGCCGAGGCTGAGGCGATGGCTGGAACGCCATTTGGGAAGTAAAAAGGGGGTTCCGTCCAAGTTGATGCCCATTAACCACATGGCAAAACCGAGGCCAACATCCTGAGCTGTCACAACTGGGAATAACTTCGCATTCCAGAGATTCTTTACTTCCACATTGGGATCCCAAAGATCGCGTTCCGCAATTCCTCGGTCGCTGAGAAATTCACTCCACCGTCCACCGCAAAACGTCCCTCCAATTGCAGAAGGGACCTTTGGGTCATCATCCAGGCCACAACAAAGTACAACTTGAGCGCTTGACAGCGTTTGAATTGAAACAGGAACCCGCCACAAACAATGGCGGTCGGGAAGAGCAAACTTTGAATTTGGTAACTGTGATATCAGACCCACCGCCACGCACCGATTTCCAATCCTTACACCCTCCACCAGCGTGCAACTGAAGACCAAGCTGCCCTCGCCCACCGAGACATTCGGGTGTACGTCACAACCTATAACACACGCCGATGGTGACACGTCGCACATCATTGAGCCAGAAATAGCACTGAACTGGTTTCGTAAGATGCGGCCCTTGTGATTCTCCGCCAGGTGATCCAATACTTCGCTGGATGTACCGAAATGAAGGAACTCCAACTCCACTAGATCAAAGACACGTAGAAAGAAAAATAAGGAAAAATTAATGGAAGCCTTAGCACAGAGTTCTTCAACCCGAATGTAAAGTGAAACAAACACCTACAAACTGCAGTTCACAGTCCTTCACAGAAATTAATATACCTGTACCATAAGCAGATGCTCCTAACAGAACGCAAATCACATTGTAAAAATGCGAGAGTGGGAATTAAAGAGCTGGAGTCACACCAGCACAATGATGGTACAATCTGCTAGACCCCAATGCATCGATGAGTTTCTTGCCAAGCGGTCGAGATGCAAGCCATCCATGCCTTGCTGGTACCCACGCCCCTGCAATCTCTTCGTACAAACTCACCTGCAGTGCATCACAAACAAAGCATTATTTAATAACACCAGATCATCATTAATTGGTTTCCAATAAATAGCATTTACAGGAGAAACCCTCGAAAATCACTGTGGACTGATTTCAAGTAAGGAACAAAGACAGGGAGCCCACCCACTTCGTCCCCTGTTGCAAGAATGTCTGCCACTGGGTTTGGATCCCGAAGTGCAAATTCAATCAGGTCACTAAATGCAGCTCCCCGTACAACAAAAATACCCGTATCCAAAAAAGCTTTCCCATCTGCCAAAACCGCCCCCCTCTCGACCATCTGCTTCGCGTTTGGCTTCTGAAGCAGGTCCATCACTAGAGGTAGGTCGCTCGTTGCCTTTTCATGTCCCTGTCCACAAGGAGGAAAACTATCAGATAGAGCTGCTCCGAAAAATTCTACTCCAGACTGAGCACATAACACAAGCTAAGTAATAGAGGGGACTAATAGAACATCAAACAGCAGCGCCAACCTGAGAACTCAAGATCACACCATGCTTTGCTGCTGTAGCCAACGAGGCAGGGACTGTAATTACAACAGCACCATGTTCAGGGAGCGCTATTGATGAACCATCAAAACATGGGAGGACGTCGCCGGTCATGATCAGCAATCCGCCTGCCCCAAAATAGAACGTCCTCCAAGTGAGATTATGTGACAAAAGGAGGGTGTAAACATGCCCAGCATGTGATTTTTGGTAGAATAACTTTTAGTCAGAAACTAAGGTGGAGGATACTAAAACCTGACCCCGTCTCCAAATTGACTGATCCGTGCTACCAACAGCAGCTCATCTATTCATACACTTGTTTGGCTTTCAATTAGCAAGTTGAATGTAAGCATGGGTTGGCTAAATGTATATGACCACTGAACTTTGAATAGAAATGAGGCTGTCTACTATCCCTTCGATAGAGGTCAACAACCACCCACTTTGAACGATTGCATAAGAATTCACAAAAAAATGATATCAAAAGAATTTAGCTCTTGTACCCAAATTTTCTGTCCGGAGCTCTACTGATACTTGAAGTGGGAAGAAAAGAGAATCCTTTACGCTAAAATCCTTACCTTGGCTGGAAAAGGACTGGAGTACAGAAGCAGAGATGGCAAGAATGTGATCAAATAATGTGAAGATGTGCCCGTCGGGATCATCCCCAGCCAAAAACGGTAGCGGAATAAACGCTTTGCCAATGGGATTCGCCCATGGCACTCGCTTCGAGTCACCACCTGTGTGCAACAGCAATACCCGCTTCCTGTGATCGCAAGCCAATCGCGGCGTCATCGCAGCCAAACCTTGACCAGATGCATTACTCTCCCGGCCCTAATAAAAAATGACTTGATCAATGAACTTCATCATCGCTAATCGAAATATAATCTCACTTGAACACTCATCACTGAAGTACAAGCTTCTCGAATAAACATTGAATCAACATCGACCTCCAGTTTGATATTGCTTGCAAACTTAATACTAAATTGAAACAAGCCTAGCACTGAAACAATATTGAATTTGACATTGAAATCCATCTCCAAAGATACATATATCAAGTTGCTATGTCCCAGTTGATAGAAGCATTCTAAGGTCGGAACACCTAAAACCATCACTTCTTCTAATACGCACAGTTTCTATTATGAGACTGGTCAGATTTTATATTTTCTGGTTGAAAAATGAAAGGAGTTTTCAATGCACGACAGAATGTATCCTTTGGAATCCGTAAACAAAAGTTACGACGGGTCGAAGATTGGACTCCTTAATAAACGATGCAGCATTGTTTCCATGTTACACTCAAATACTTGCAACTTTGAAAGTGGAACAATATCCAAATCATGTACAGAAGAAATGCACTATCCAAATCATGTAGTATCCAAATCATTTGGTGACAGTAGGATTGAAATCGTGCAGAAAGGGAAATGGTGAGGATTTCGCTTACATGCAAATGCTGAGCAAGCGCTCGCAGTGCATTCACTGTAGCAGCTCCGGATCCGATGCGTCGCCCTTGCGGGTCCGGCACCGCCAAGACCACCGTCTGTTCGGCGATCGTCCCATTTCCCTGCGCTCGCTCCAGATGCCTTTGATAAAGCTCCGCTTGCGCAGGACTGGCGGCCGTCACCACCACCGCATCCCATATCGCCACTCGCGTCGGACACCGCACGGACAAGCGCAGCACCCGCCACGCTTCCGACAAGTAATCCAGCGGATCCTTCTTCGCCATATGAATCAAACCACAGAGCGCCAAACCCTAAACCTCAATCCTCAACCAAACAATCAATAGGTGGTGACAATTCCACATTCAAAACTTTACGAAGAGCTCACGAGCAGTGGAACTCCGATCACTTCCCAGTAACAATCACATTGCCCGAGATCGAAGTTAATTGAAACAGAGACACAGAAACTCAAAACTTTAAACGGAATGCAGACACAACTGCAAATTCCCAAATGTGGATCCAGCGGTCTAGATATGGAACTATCGAAAGCAAATGAGAACTAGGTTGTGAATGTCGAGAGAAGGGTCGACAGTATTTGAGATCTATGGTGCAAAAGGGAAATCGTGGATCGCGAATTGTTTTTTGTTTTTTTTATAAATCTAATGCTGGAGATGAATCTGGAGCACGAATTGAATGGGGAAGTGCTGGAGGTCGCGGATGTGCGGGGATTGGCGCGGAGAGACGACAAGAGAGCTGCGTGGGTGGATAAATTAGAGTGGGTTGCAGAATTAGGGTGCATGGCAGAATCAGTGTGGGTCGCAGCATTAGTGAGGGTTGCAGAATTAGTGAGGGTTGCAAATTAGTGTGGCTTAGGGTGATTGTATTATCCTGAGGCCGCCACCGGTTGAGTAAAATTCCCATGAAAACAGACTTCATCCAATATAAAGACCATCCGTCCTCCGACAAAGACTTTCTGCAAAATTTCATCCAAAGTTGAAGGATTCTTTATAATCGATGCCCTGGGGGAGTTTATGTTAGCAGAATTAGTCTGGGTTTCAGTTGCCGTGTGGGTAAAATGATTGTGCATTTAGCTTGTGATCAAGCCCTTCAAAGTCGTTGCTTGCGGAAGCAATCACGAGTGGTGTTCTTTTAATTTTTCAAGGTATAGAATTTGCTATCTTCATTGGAGCCATAAGGCTATTTTCAGTTATGAATGTATGTATTATAAACTGAGAAACTTTATTTATTCATACATAGTCATTTATTTTATTTTTTTAATTTTTTTTTAATATATTCTATGTAACAACAAAGTAAAAAAAGTTCATGATAAGATAAGAGGTTTTTAAAAAGAAATTTGTAACAATATTTAAGGAAAAAGACACTCATAAATCTACTATGTATATACAATAATTCAAGTGAATATCTTTTTAGGTCTTGTTTGTTTATGATTGTGAGGTGATTTTAAACAAAATTGTTGTCTACAAGTGGATTTAATTGTTGTTTGTTGAGAGGTTTTTAGAGAGCTTCTTATTATTTAAATTTTTTTTATTGACTATTATTTTTTTAATAGCTTTTTGTTGGCTTTCTAACTAACCTTATCAACAATAAAAGTCAAAAAAGAGACAAATCAAGAAATAGCTAAAGTGTCAAAGAATGAAAGGTTTGTTGAAAACATTCAATACTAAAGTGTTAAGTGTGTAAGAGAAGCTTCCAAGATAGAGTTACAATATGGTGTCAAGGCAATGATAGCTTCGTTAAAATACATTCAGAGTAGAGGCATAAACGTTAGAAAAGCATCCAAGACAGAAGCACTCAATACAATATCATATAGTAAAAGTTTTGCTGAAAAACATTCAACACTAAAGCGTATTAGAGATGCATCCCCAAAAGTGGTACAATACACTTGCCAAAAAATAAAAGGTATGTTGAAGAACTTTGAATGCTAATGTAGAATAAGCCATTTGTAACCCTATTTCTATTCTTGAGTCTTATTTTTTTTAGACAAAAAAAATTAATTGAGCTTTTCTCCAAAAGGCTAATCCATACAAACTAATCATTTGTAACTATTGATAGTAAAAGAAGATGAATTCCTTAAAAGAAATGAGGATAGCATAAGATGTTTTGGGGGGACACTGGAGTCAGGGATGTTTCAAGCCTGTTCTCAATATTGTGAACCAACCAATGTTGGTTAGAATAAATAATAAAATTAAAATAATTGTAATTGTATAATTAATTAAAAATAATAATCTTTCTGATTATATACTATAAAAATGTATTTATTTAAAAAGTAAATTATTTATTATTATTATCTAACACGGCAGTTTCTCAACCATGTCAGCTTGCTACTGTGGCCAAGTTCCCATAGTCCGGGAATTTTGGAGAAGTCATAGTCCTTAAGACTAGCTAAATTTCATCTAATGGTGTATTATCTTGAAGTGTGTCAAAGAAGCATCCAAAAAAGAAGTATTATATAGGGCTATGACAATGGGTTGAAAAAAAATTCATTGCTAAAGCGTGTCACAAAAGCATGGTATATAATAGTGAAACATCAATGCCAAGACAATGAAAAAATTCAACACTAAAGCATGTCACAAAAGTATCCAAGAAAAAGGTGGAGTGTTTAAACAATCAAAGATTCACCAAAGACTATTTTCAAAAGAAAAAACTTAATACTTTGTGTGGAATTACACCATTTGAATAGAATAATTGAAAATTTAAGAACTTTTAAGAACTTTTGGGCTAGTTGAATGATGTTCAAAGATAATAACAATGACAAAATTCTTATGGAACTTTTGAACATTGTTATTAAAATAGGGGGGTTGAAGAACCTTTGAACAATCATTACAAAGAGTATCAAAGTAGATATTAGAAGGTTCTTGGTATATTTCATACAACACTAATAATAAAATTAAAAGACTTTGATTGGTATTTTGGATCATATAGTTTTTAATATGACAAATAATGTTGATCCAACTATAATACTTATACTCTAATTTTTTCTTTTGGCTATTAAACATTTTTTTTCTATATTTTGTAATAATAATAATTTAATATCTTCTATTTTGCAAGTTCAAAATATGTGAAACCATCAATATGTTTACTTTCTATTTAAAGGCTTTCAATGGTACCCAAAACACCCACTATAAGAAACCAATGTTTTTCCATGTCTAAATTGACTAATTTTTTTGAAATCCAATGTAACAACCTTTATTTTAATGTCAACAATGATGTCTAATGAAGCACCTTCAATGATAGTACATGTTTTATTAGATGTCATTGTTGACATATAAGCACAAGTTGTTACATTGAATGTCAAAATAAATCCATCAACTTAAATGTGGGATTCTTCTAGTGACTTCTATTGATCCTATATTTATAGTGATGGATAGCTTGATTAAATATACATATATTATATATATTATATATTATATATGTATATTATGTATATATGTATATGTGCACATGCACGCTTGTCTTTAATTTGTTTAAAAAAATACAATTATGTGTCTTTTGTTTATTTTTAAATCATTTTTATTTATTTAGAAGGCTTTGGGAAGGTCATAATAGAATTCACCTCAATTTCAATAAGCGATGATCCTTTCATACATGTGTCCATGTGCTTCATATTTTGATCGACTAATGCTTTATATTCTATTTAGTTTTGCAACCAAGAAGATGTTTTTGGGAAGTTTTTGCAGAAGATTATTATAGTCTACAAATGACTATTTGATTCTATTATTCAATTTTTAGTACAATTTGTGATTTATAATGTTGGTTTATAAAAATTAAATTGTAAAAACGATTTATAATTGTAAATCAAATGCATTTCTCAAATGTAATTTATTGTAGTAATTGACCTTGTATTCACACTTGATATTAGGAATAATATTAACAATATGAATATGAATTTAGATTAATGATGTACTAAATTTTGTTTATAAGATCCTTGTTAATACTAGTTTTAAAATCAAGTGCAATTTTACATTTACAATATTATTTCTAATTGTGTCTCTTTTCTAAAATTGATACAATAAGGTTTTTATGTAGAATGTACTAGTTGTTATTATAAGAGCCAAAGGCAATTTTAGATACACATAATTATATTGTCATATAAAAAAACCATATTTAGTCATACAATAGAGTTAATTGTAAAATTCCTCCCAATTTGTATAAGGTTTACTACAAGAAGGCTTAACTAGGAAGTAGTACAAAACCATTAGGAAAAATGAGATCCCCTGCAAAGGATTGTTAATTGTTCATTTTCGGCCCCCTTCCAGTGCAAATATAGGAAAAAAGAATTCAAAATAAAATAAAATTAGAAATAGCCGATCTGACATGGCAATGATGAGGTAGTAGTAGTGCCACGTTAGTGTCCAGAAAAAAAAAATAAATCTCATTTTTTCTCTAATTGCATAGTTGTCATCCAAAACTTGTAGCCTTTTTGGGTCTTGAAATTTTTCTAATGTGTCTTAGAGAAACAATGCACCAAATTCCATCAACCCTAGTTTGGGTACTTCAAGGAAGTTTGAACTGTGATTTTCTCTAATATCCTCTATTTTTAGCTCCTCGTTTTTCATATAAAACACTTTACAATTAACTCTAATGTTCAAAAATGTATGAAGAGAGAACCTAAGATTTTGTTTTCATTTCTAATATTAAGATCCAACAATACTTTAGAAAATGTTAATAATAATGGTAACAAACAACAAAATGCTTATTTAATCAATATCAAGTGTAGGAGGGTGCACTGTATAAGTGGTGCATAGCATATACTATTGTGTGCATGTCCTAGAGTTGTCAAGGCCTAATAGATCCTATAGCTGATCGCAACTCCAATAATCCTTAGTGCACTTCGGCAAGACAAACCACCCTCTACACTTAGCACATAGCATATACTATTGTGGGCATGCCTTAGAGTTGTTGAGGCTTGACAAATTATGAAGTAGAACTACCCAATACCACCATCCACCCTATTCTACCACTTACAAGACCCTTCTATTTGCGTTAATAGCCCACACATTACCACAATTTTAGCAACCCTTTATCATGATGGCAATGCACTTGAGCACCCCTTTATCATGGACACATTGGTCCGCGCTTTAACAAGCCTCTATTCCATGCTTTAACAAGAGTCTATTCAAAGTATAACATTTTAGCTTTGAAAAATCACAGAAAATTCATTTCTTGTCAGAATGTTTTTATTCTTTTTGCAATTGACTTCTTTCAAACTTTTCAATTTCTGAAAAATATAGGAGCTAACTAGCTTCTCCAAAGTACCTAGATAGCAAATCTGTGTGCCAATGGGCTGATCTAGCTTGTAGCAAGTCACAACTCCAATAGCCCCCTCTATATGTAACTAACTTAACCCCTAAAAGCCCTTAAAGCTTAGTTACCTTAGACTTTCCCCTTTTCCCCATCCGTCGCATTCAAAGACCCACTCAAAGCCAAAGCTGCAGCCAACCTGACTCACCATCAGTAAATGAAAGCCCCCAGCACCAAGTTAACCCTAGTCAGAACCGTCCCCAAGTAACCCTAGTAACTGCCAGTTACTAGAGTAAGACCTGGTGCCCACCAAGAGCGTTGATAACATGACGGCGCCCTCTCGAGGGCGCC
The DNA here is from genome assembly GCA_951230915.1 of Antitrichia curtipendula. Taxonomy (NCBI): domain Eukaryota; kingdom Viridiplantae; phylum Streptophyta; class Bryopsida; order Hypnales; family Leucodontaceae; genus Antitrichia; species Antitrichia curtipendula. The sequence goes on along the minus strand of OX579640.1, from coordinate 20,438,620 downwards.
AACAGATGGAACCTCCCCGTCCGGTCTCTCCACATCCATCCATCTTCCATCTGCCCGTTACCCCTGCCCGGCGACGAATACCCGGGCGCCTTGGCGCTGCCCGTCCCTTATAAAAGAAGGCCCTCCAGCCCGGGACAGGCTCACTCTCGACTGAGCGGGGGAGTGAGGTCGCTCCCAGTGAGCGGCGCAGCTATGACATCGTCGTCACGATCCCACCGCACCAGCGCCATAGCCACCGTCCAAGTCGGTTGGCATTTGGCTTCCGCTGTCCAATGACCCCCGGATCGCTCCAATTGGAATTTTCTGCGATTTTTGGCGAATTTCGGAAGATTTCGACCGTGGGGGTTTAGCCGCAGGGTTGCAAGGATTGCAGTTTTTTGAGAGTGAGCAGACTTCGGGAAGGTTCGTGCTTCTTCTCGTTGACGGAATTGCTTTCGATTGAGTTCAAACGGATTGGCAATTTTCGATTGATTGATTGATTGCGTGGAGAGGTCGTGAACCATCATTTGAGAGCAACTTGTAGTGGTGGCGTTCACTTGGAGGTCGTGAGATTGATTGATTGATTTCGATATGGCCTTCTGTTGGAGCTTTGCTGCTGTCGTCGGTAGCAACGCCCGTGGGCTGCTTTCCGATTCTCGCCCTCGGTAGGCGTGCGTTTTTTGGCCTCAACCCTAATTTTTGTTTCTTTTCCGGTTTCGGCTTGTTTTGGAACGGGCATTGGAAGGTTGGATCACAACGCGCTTCAGAAATATCGTAGGCAGATTGAAGATTTTTGTTTGGATAGATGATTCTCTGGTAATCTTTTTGGAACTTTTTTGGAAAGAGCATAAACCCTAATGCTTGTAATTGTGAAGGCGGTAGTTCGCGTCGGGTAATTCTTGATATGTTTGGAATTGAGTGATTTTCGCTTGGTCCTATGAAAGTTGTCGGTTGCCGGAGGCCTAGTGAGGGTGGTGGGAATCGGTTTGGTATTCATTTTCTTGAAGATTCACGAGAGACCGAAATGGTTTCATTTAGCGCTCAAGATCAGTTCGGTCTCCACAAGTGTAGATTAACTCAGTGTAAGTTGGTGGTAGTGCCTTTTGATTAACGGTGGTAGTGCCTTTGTCGGCAAATTGTTCGAAGTTTCATTGCAGTATACTACTCCGTTTCCTTGGATCAAATTTTGAAGTACTATTAGTATTGTTCGTCTTGGCGGGCTCTACACTTCGTGCTGTAATTCTCTCTGGTCAAGAACATCTTTGGATCGCTGTTTGCTAGTTACACTACGAACTAGGGTTAAAGGTTGTTCACTTAGGAGGTTCAATGTGTGGTCTTGCTGAAGGTAAGTTCTTTGTTTGTTTTTTGTTTTGGTGGCGTATCTTAGGTTATCCTCTTTTCCTCAAATTCTTGTGAGGGTTTGGAAGCTAGGGTATGGTGTCCACTTATTTTGGGATCAGCCAATTATTGTTCTCAGAACCGGATTAGTGGTCTGCTCAAAGGCTTCTTTTTCGTGTTGTCTGTAAGATCGATGACTATAGTTGAATGCATCTTTTGGCAACCTAGTCTTGCTGAGACTGCGATGGCAAGGGTTGAATGATGTAGGATTTAATTGATAACAAGGTTCAGATACTGCAAAGCATGCTTGTTCTCAGTTTTTAGAGAACATTGAAATTGTTGTCCTGAGCATATGTTATGTATGCAGATCACTGCTCTTGGAATACTAGAACAGAATGCAAGGAGGCTCAACATGGTGGGTCAAAATTTGGTACCTTCGAGGTTGGCGGCGAATGCAGTGGAATACGAGCTGTACGGGGTCTTCTTCCGGGGGCTTGCAAACCTGTTACATCGCACCGCAGCTTAGTATAGGTTATCGATAGTTATTGCAACATCTTCTTCTTCTCGAATATCATTTGCTTTCCTATCATCTGAACTTCTTTCTCGCTTCGGTAAATCAAAGATCTGTCACATAGGCCCTTAATTAAGTCAAATAGATATGTACAGTTTGGATATTTTACTTGTACATATTCGCTTTCTATTTGTGGTCGCTAGGTATCCATGTCGAGCTAACTCGAGCTTGTCGTGAGAGTTCTTTGTCGCAAGCGATATCTCTCATTCAGTACGAGTTTTCGATCCCTTTGATATGAGGTCAAGCTTCAAAAGAGTTTTGGAATGGGTGTAGGGGGTATGAGATTTAGATCCTCTTCTCGATCTAGTTAATGTCTACCATGGGGATGACTACTCAGGCCCCTGCTGCAGCGATGTCTGTCTCGAAGCTCATGCAGAGGCATTCTTTCGAAAGCCCATCAGAGCTTGAAAAGGAGTTACAGCAAGCGCATGTTAGTCTGCAGTCGCTTCTGACACCGCCATATAACGTTTCACATTCTACGGCGAATACACCCCAGCTGCCCCATGCGCTTTTGTATGCCATTTTGACAAGCTCTACGTCTGCTGCGTCTTCGTACCTTCATCACTTGACAGCCTTGACTACTATCACAGGAGATGGCTACACTCCATTTGTGGCCGTCCTCCTGCGGCTCGTCAATGAATGCTATCCCAAGCTACTTGAGCAACCACGAAGTCAAGTTTTGTGGCTATTGAGGCAGCTAATAACTTACAATGCTGCTGACATTGAAAATTTATGTGTAACACTTCTGCGGCAGGTATGGCTGCTCGTTCTCGTTTCTGCACCTCTACCTGTATAAATTTTAATAGTAAATTGTAGTAATAGTTGAAAGTGCGTTACGTGGAGTTTCTTTCCATTTCATCTTCTTTTTGGATAATTTTTTTGGGTCTTCTACGGTGCTTGCACCTGGTACTTATGAGACGATCCTCATTTTGTTCTCGTGCGTCAGGTTGCGGGTGGAGATTTGAGTACGGGAAATGTCTGGCTGGCTACTCAGCTATTGGACGTCATGCTGAGCTTTGAGCACTGGCTGTATGAGAAACCTCATCTTTTCACTATGGCTTTGTATACGTATCTGCGACTCCTCCCAGATCATACTATGGGGAAAACCCCAAATTTGAATGATATCAAACAGAAAGAAATAATGTTCTGCACTAAAGTTCTTCGGGAGAGATTCCAAGATTGCCTAATGATTGGTCGCGACCTGATTCGTCTACTTCAGGATGTTGCGCTGCTTCCAGAATTTGAGCTTATTTGGAGGGACTTGTTGTCCAATCCTGCCGCGTTTAAGGCTCCTGGATTTACGGACATTGGACAGTTGTATGTGGTCAGAACACCCACACGGTATTTGGCATCCAGAGTTACTCCAGATATGGAGGTCCAGATCAAGTTCATGCTTACGAGTATCCGGATGGGGAGTCAACGAAGGTATCAAACATGGTTTGCCCAGCGTTATTTGTTTACTCCGGAGAGTGAAACGCTGGTATGTGATTTGATCCGGTTCATTTGTTGTGTAATTCACCCTACCAACCAGATCTTGCAGTCGGATATTTGTCCTCGCTGGGCTATCGTGGGCTGGTTACTGAAATGCTGTAAGAGCAATCACGTAGAAGCAAATGCGAAGCTAGCATTGTTTTATGACTGGTTGTTCTATACCAAGACAGACAATATCATGAACATTGAACCTGCCATTCTACTCATGGTGCACTCTATTCCTAAATATGTAGACATGACCCACTCCCTTCTGGAGTTTTTGTTTCTGTTGGTTGAGAACTATGATCCAATTCGGCGTGACTTGCTCTTGAAGGGTGTGACAGCCTCCATTGACATCCTTGTTGGCAAGGGAGTGGTCCGGTCACTGGAACCCCTTTCAGCTTCACATTTATTGTCACCTGTACTTCGTGAGAAATTGAACTTGTATTTCCCTTCTTACTGTAAGCCGGATACGGGAGAAGGACCAAGGCAGTTTAGACCTGATCCATCGCCAATGGATGGGATTCATACTGGTAAAGGGGTTGCCATAAGCAGTTATGTTCCTTTTGGCGGCGATGGCCAGTCTTCGCCTGGTGCTGCTCAGAATTCAGATCCTTCTGGAGTTAGCACTGACGAGCTGAAACTCGGTGATGTTGGAGAGAGTGTTGGAAACAGAAAGAGAAGGCGCCTAGGTGAGGTTTCTCTTTTTACCGTAGTGGATCTTTCATGGAATGCTAACATCTACACGACTTGTTGGACATTGCATAGAAGTGAATCGTTGGACTCTGCATAGAATTGACTTGTTGGGTCTTGATGTGATAATTTGATCTTGATGTGACATGTTGCAAGCTTTTCCCGACTAGTCACAACCACCGTTTCTGTTGCAAATTACCTTCCTCTTTGCGTTACTCTTCTTTTCCTTCGAATACCGGCTGTTTTCAAGTGGTTTTTCATTTACCTATGATCCTTTGTACTCGCAGGTACATCAGAAGCTGTAGTTTCAGAAGTGCAACTTCTGATTGATGGTCTTAAAGAAGCTTTGACGAAGTCTGAAGAATGTGCAGCTGTTGCATTGCAAAAGCTATTAGCTTCTTTTATTGCGGCTTCAGATCAGTTGCATAGTGGGAAACTTGCCAAAGTAGACACTTCACATTCATCAGAGACGAATATGGACGCGCCGTTGGCAAATCATGCTCCTGAATTCTCTTCATCCGCTTTTGCAGTTCAAAGATTTGCTACTCAAGTGATAGAGATTATTAAGAAGGGTGGTTTTGATATCTTTGGCCCTCTCAAAACACTACCATCAGAGAAATCTAATGGTGAGGAACCAACATCCTTAACTTCAACTCTACTACATATGTACGTGGGCAACAACCATCCTCAAATGCGTCAGTTACTAGTGGCTTGGCATCGCGGAGGTCTCGCAGTTGGTCCTAGACTACTATGTTATGCTTCCAGGTATTTCTCACTCGTATGTCACATCTCCAGATGAACTGTCAAAACTTAAGTATTTCTCTTTCTTTTAGTTTTCTACTTCTGTAAGGATCTGTGTCTTCAATATTTTTGACTAATTTGAGTGTTGGCATATGTGGATTTGTTAGACTTGCAGAAGCGATAGAGCCATCTCCGTTTAGCAGCCCTGGTCAGACGATAGCCGCAGGAGATGCAGAAGTTGGCCTGTCAGGCAAATTGGAAGTACTGAAAAATTGTGATGGAGCACATAGGCTAAATCTAGTGACTGATGGAGATGGAAAAGTTCTGGATAATTCAGGCAATTCTTCCCAGGAGTATTATAAAAATGGTGGGGATGGTTCAGCAGATGGAGCAAACCACCAAACAAACAGCAATCTAGGGGAAAACTGTCGTAAATCACATTCCAATGACGTCGACTTGCCGATGTCTGTAGCCAAAGCTTTTATTGCGTATGAAGAATTTCTGAGTCAATTAGGCACGGGAAATCCTCCTTCGCAGGCTGGAGACTTGAAACTTACGGCGAATCACAAGCCTGTAAATTCGAATTCTACCCCACTTGAAAGTCAGGCTTTGATACCACTAGAACCAAATACTACCATTTTTGACGGGGAGGTGCAAAAGCTTGAATCGAACGCTCCTGATGCACTTCTTATCGAAGATTTAGAAACCTGTTTTGTGTGGAACATGCAAAGACTGTCAAGGATTTTGCCCTCAGTTTTTCGCTATCTTCCTCATTTGGCAACCGGGAAAGAGGCTATGTTGTCACTACTAGTCTCAACTATTGATCCTGTTGATCTTTCCCATTATGAATATTGGGTAACAGTCGGAGACCTTGCTGTTATGGGGAGAGAGGTGGAGTCCTTGGCTCGTCTTATCAAGGCTACTTTGAGTTGGGATTCTATTGAACAGCAGTATTTTTGGCGACTAATGGGGGCTGAAGCACTTGCTCTTTCTCCGGCTCCAGTCCTTCAGGTGACCCACTTGCTTTTCTTTTTTTCTTTTTTTTCGGCAGGATTATTTTGACTATTTAGGATGAAATTTTATGTGTGCTGGTTTACACCTTGTAATCACAATTTCTTAACGAGTAGGGAATGAACTTTCTTGCACTGTATCTGCCAGATTATAGGCAAGAAAGCAAACCCTGCAGTTTGTCTCATACGCCGAATTGATGCCTCATAGCTCATTCGTTGATTTCTAAAAGTAGAGATGAGCGAAGAGCTTTTACTCCATTACGACTGCAGAAGAACACGTTCCCCTCATGAATCAGTCAGTTTAACAGTTAACTAATCAGAAACTTTTGTTAATCTTGGTTTGGAGTGTATATTGCTATGTAGTCCACCATTGCAAATTTTTTCTTCGGTTTTTGTGTTTTGAAGTGGTTAGGCTTACCAATGCGTACCTTCGCTTTGTTGATGGCATGTTCAGTGATGCTTGTCCAAGCAGGTTGCTTATTCAATTCTTTGGTGACAATTATGGCAGGTGGTGCAGTTGAGTCTTGCGATTGTGGACCCGCAGATGAACTCAGATGCTCTGTCAGGGCTAGTTCAAATATTACGGTCACAGGCACCTACAGTAGCACTTTTAGGTGTAGTCCTGTCACTACCCCCCAAATTTGGCCGCTTTGTTGCGGTAGTTATAACTGGATGGGTGTCCTCACATTATACGCCTCTCCTTTTATGTCTACAGCAATTTTCTCCTGACAGTCTCTTGAAGGATGGGCGGTTTAGGAAGAGTGATGATGACGAGAACAATGTTGAAAAATCTGTACTGCCGAGGTTTGCCATGTTCTCTCTGCTTTTACATGTCTTGCTTTATTCTTATTTGTCATTAGCAGGTCCGGAGATAGTTTTCTGTCCTACTTGTTTTAAAACGTGTTCTTATTTTCTCTTCACATTCTAAAACCAACTAATTGGATATTTGAATAGTGATACTGAGAGTAATAGTAAGGTCGATGATTGTAGAAGTTCGACATGGATTGTGTTGACTCACGGGTGTTTCAACAGGCCAGAATCGGTGAGCAGTGCAACAATGGCAGCGCTCTTGAGTGCTTTTGAGGATTCAAAAGATGGGAGGATTGGTATGGATGAGAAGGCTACACTTCGTACAGGGGAAATTCGACGCGCTCTTCTCAAAGTCATGGGAAGTGGTGGGGTGCAAGCTGTTGAAGTTTTAGTGGAGAAAGTTGGTGAAAATTCCTAACGTGTGTGAAGAAGCCAATGTACGAGTTTTTGAAGGTTGACCTGACGGTTATTAAAAGTTCGTAATCAATCTTTGTGCTTTTGTAGTGTTTTGAGCTTCCATATCTACAATTGGTTTTCTGGTTTGTTTTCTCAGATCAGCCTGCTGTAATGTGAAATGTACGTATGAATGGTGTCGATTACCTGCATTTTGACCTAAAAAGTTGTTGTTTTTCCAATACTGTACAGCTTGTTAGCATGCAACATTCAGAGGCCAGTCCAGAATTTTCTAGAAGTGATCTTTGGCAAACAGATTCTGTCTCCACTCAAGTGGCCCCCAATACTGTGACGCTTTGAGAATGGCATGGGAAGGCATTTCACCAGGAAGGCTTGTCCGCTTCGGAAAGAGTTCTCACGTTGGAACTGTGACGTATGGCGAACTGCGTTTTTTGCCCTTACATAAAAGGTGAAAGGTCTCTTCAGACCCGTGTTTGTTAGTTCTTGCTTGACTGTTCCCTGCGTCCTTCTCCATAAGTAGAGGGCTGTGTGATGAGACGAGGGCAAATAAACCATGAGAACAAGTTAATTCACCTGTTATAACTATCTCGGCTCTTTGCCATGTGAACCTTTCATTTATTAGGAGAATTGTCATATCTGTATCCTTTTCTGAAACATGTACTCTACGTCTCCTTTCAGTGGTAGTGTATGATTCTGCCCAATTGAATCATGAACACGAATGTTTTTTATTTTCAAATTTTGATTGTGATCATGTTATATAATAAAGTATATATTATATAATATAGATGTTTATAACTCCACACTTGTATCCTGTGCAGGTCTCTGCAGTTAAAAATGGAGCCAGATCAAATTGACTTGATACTCATCTATCCCCGAGGATGTGGCGGACTGTATTGTATCACTTCTTTTGAGAATGAAATCGTAGCTCTTTACAATGCCACACCCCGGTAGTAGTGAGATGTGGGACTAGCACAAGAGATGCAGAAGTGAGAAGCATTTTTGTTGTATAATACATAGAGCCTCGTGATATTCGCTTGCCGTCGGTGAGTTGGACAGGGTGAAGTCCAGCAGCTAGGAATTGCCCGTCAATTGGGTTAGCAATACAGAATGCAACTTGTACCAACTTCGAGGTTGGAAGGGCGCCAGTCCCTCCTTGGAAATTTGAATACTGAGCTTCGGCACTGCCATCCAAGAAAATGGGTGCCAATGTACTTACATGTCGACCATTTAGGAATGGAACATGGAGATGAAATGGGGTGCAATTTATTCTACTGTATGTTTCATTATGCGTTGCTTTGGATGCTTCCATTTTGTGACTATATTCAAAAGATAATCTTCATATTTATTCTTCATCAGATATAAAAGGACGTATCTAATTTAAGCTTACAAAAAAATTTGCATCTAAGGTGGGTACACCTAAAAGTGCCACAAATTGGGCTATGAGTAACTTGAAGGCTAAGTAGATAATAGTAAATACAGGATTGTAAAGAGATCTTTGAAATCCTAATTGTGGCCTCCAATTGGTGTCAAATGTGTTGGTGTTGAAAAATACTCCACCAATTGAATAATCTTCTTCCTTCAAGCTTGTCCATGAAACTCCACAATTGGACTTTAAGACTTGTTTCACCACCTCTAGTATCAATTTCCAATTGCTTCTTTCGGCCAAACTAGCTCATGCTGCCAATTGGTACTTCTCAATAAATTTTGACACATCAAAAACATGAAAATACACTGGCAGCTTTTGTCCCAATCGGTCATTCTTAACCCTTAAACGACGGGTTCATAACCATGGAAATCATCTACTTTGACACCATGGGAATTGTTGTATTAAAATAATGCAAAAGCACTCGTTGGAAGTCCAACTATTGTAGATGATCTTCCCTTTTCCCACAAAATTTGGAGGATGAATAGTTGTCCTTCTATCCTACACAAGAGATTCTCTTGTCATTCATCGGCCGCAAAACGTCCGCCTCGACGTTTAAGGGTTAATCATTTTGCACCACTTCCAATTGATAATTAACTCTTCATCCATTCAAAAGTAGAATAATGTATGTTTGCATATAATTCATACAAATATGTATTTTTATTTTTATCTTTAATTATAAGTTTTTTTTTTCTTGATTCATATATATATTTTTAATTATTTTCTCTCTCTCTCTATATATATTTATTAATTTGTTAATTTTTTATTATTAATTTTTTTTAATAATTTTAAATCAGTTTTAAGACACATTCTCAAATTTCTACACTAACGCTCATTCCAAAATATTTTCTTTCAACTGTTTTTTCACTTAGCTATTTTCACTATTATATATTAATTTAGACCCTTTCTTCTTAAACAACTCAAAATTATTACTATTACTCTTAATATTATTATCATTATCATATTGTCTTATTCTCTCTTATTGGTTATGCAATTATTATTATTCCTTACTTGATAATTATTCCATTACATTAAACATCTTTCCTTATCCACATCAACCCCTAAAGGACCAGCTTGCGGTTCTGGCAGTATAAAAAATTTGGGCAGGTACTTGTGACTGGAGATTTTCATATTTTTGGCTGAAATTTTAATAGAAGGTGGGCACGAGGAGTACCTTTCATATGCACTAAATTTCATGACATTTGGAAATAGGAGTCAAAAATTATGGCCAAATATATTACATTTTTTGTAACTGGACAGTCCGGGCAGATCAGAAAAAATCACCTTTTTCAAAAATAAAAATTTGAAATTGATTTTCTAGAGTTATATAAGGTAAACCAGCCTATGATAGGCCAACTGTCTAATGCAAACATCTACATAACCTCCCCAATACATTCCATTTCAGATTTTTGCTTCTACAATTTAATTAGGTTGGTTAGTGGCCCACATAAGTGCATTAGGTGATTGTGATAGAATTAGTAATGATTGTCATAGGACACTTACACATTGTGAGTGTAAACTCATCATAAAGAGTTGTTTTTTTATTCTTTTGTGTGATGGCCACATTAAAAATTCTTGTGGTTGTGTTAGAAAATCTGAAGACTGCATTAGGTGGTAAGATGACCATCATGAAGACATATTTTATTGATTTCAGATAGTCTACAGACTGTTTTGGAAAAATACTTAAAAAATTCATAACAAATTCCTACTTTGTCCAAAAACTAAAATTTTAATTGCTTCTTTCATTTCTCAAAGTTGTCTCTGCTAGAAAAAAATCTGATTTTATTTTGCTAATGGCAACATACCAAATCAGTCATTCTGCCTGTCATAGGCTGGTTTACCTTATACGTAGAAAGCTTTGAATCATTCCATTTCGACCAATGAATCAAAAGTTATGAGGATTTTTAGTTTGCAGGCAGTTATAGATTCTCTACTCTGAAATAAACTTTGAAGTTGTTTATTTAACTCAATTTTTAATATTTTTTGAAAAAAAAAATTCATAGGATGTAGGTTGTTTATTACAACATTACAACCATTGGGATTTACATTTTTCAATTCCATAATTAAATTCTTAACAATTTAGTATTTTGGATCATTCTCTACTTCTTTCTACTTACTATTTTTTTTGTATATGTTGTACAATATCAAATGATTGAAATTTTTTAAGTATGTAGAGAACTTGTTTAGGAAAAAGAATTCAAAGATGCACCACCATTTTGGACATTTTTTCATAAAAATGTGACCTTGTGAAGTGCAGCTGCCTGTTTTTCGCAGGGACAAAATTTTTTTTTTTGCCAATTCAAATGCTAATATCTTCCAATCCGCACGATGGAAAGTTTTGAATTTTTTTCGACATCTTCTAAAACTAGTTTACTATAAGATCCTACGGTTACATGTGTCAAAAAAGTGTTTTTTTCAAAAATTTGGTATTTGTACTAAAAATGGCAATTTTGGAGTGTTTTCGGTGAAAACATAGTCATAGAACTTTAGGAGTTAATGGCATTATTTCCTAGTTGCTAACTTTAAAATAACAAAATGACTTATTAATATTATACTACTATCACTATTATTAATTTTTTTATTCTATTTCTTTCTATTTTTTAAAATTTTCATTCTTTATTTTCTACTCTTTTTTGTTTATTTTTTAATTTTTTTTATAATAAATTCCTAGCTACAATATTACTAAGCATTTTAATTATTACTAATAATATTATGTAGTATCATCTGTTCAATCACCAATCAGAATTACATCTCCTCCACTCCATCATTGAAGCCAACCTATGCCACATTTAACTATATTTGGACTTTGGAGCAGTCCAGAAATAAAAAAATGCTGAAAATCCCCAGCTGTTTCTTTGTGCATCTGGAGCCCTCCCATTTCCTATGTATCTGGAGATTTCCACAAACCAAGTGCTATGGCGTTTGAAACACTACATACTGTGCATCCATAAATAATTATACTAGTTCGGGATCACTATACATCCAAGAGGATTCCAGATGACGCGCACTAGAAGACAATCTAGCTCCCTTTGAAGCACAGACTTCATGAATAATTGCACAATAGCCTTCATCATTAGAAATGTCACATTTAAACATCATCCACCAGAGCCCAATCAATTGATAGAACTTTACATTATTTTTCACATTTTAATGAATTATTGAAACAATGTACACTGAAAACCTCGCTTCTCCTTGCATGCAAAGAGGGTGAATGCATCTAGGGACATCCAGTTGAAGTTGCCAAAGTACAAACAAGAAGAATGTAGCTAGAGGGCTCCAAACAAACTTCATAAACAAAAAACTTAACGGAGTCAAGGCTCCACCATCCAACAAAGCCTTGCTAATCAATCGATAAAAGTTTACATTTTCTCAAACTAATGAAATAAATACAATGTACACTAAAAACCTCACTTGTCCTTGCTTGTGAAGACGGTGAATGCATCTGGGGACATCCAGATGAATTTGGAAGACTACAAAGAACAAGAATGCAGCTAGAGGGCTCCAGACGAACTTCGTAAACCAAAAGCAGACGGAGTTAAGGATCCACCTGATTAGCCCTATTCAAATTCACTAAGGCAGCCTCCCTACTTTTCTTAGGAATCATCCGTGATTTAGGATCTACAATCTTGGACCAATTCGAATACACTACGCAAGTTGCATCCAACCAAGTAGGAGAACTATTCTCAACAACCCATTTACCATACCAGCAATTGCGGTACCGTAATTCCAAGGTACTTTCGGAGTTATCCGGCCGCCAATACTGAAGCAAGAACTTCCCGTAATTCGGATCTCCTTCCAGTCTACATACAGTGGACAATGCTCTTCCTTGCCAAACAGCACACACAACCGGGTCTTCAGGTCTCAAAAGCACCCAAGAACCTGGACGTATGTCAAGCCAAGGATTGAAGCTTTCTCGTGGAGCTTCATTGGCGGGGCCGCAGTACGGTTCCGGATCTTCTTCCTCAGGAACAACATCCACAGGATTGACCATGAAAGTTCGGCGAGGATTTTCATCGCGTGTCACCCTCCAATCGTGTTGTGGCCAAAAGCCTTCAACCAACTCTGAAGGGCAGTCAATCAGTGGTTCTTTCAGCTCTCGCAATATACTATTCCAATATTCCACATACGGACCAAAGGCAGTTGCAAACCCCTCACATTTAGACATCCCGTTTTTCCAGTACTGAATGTATTTTTCTAATCCTACCATCATAAAACCCTTGTTAAGAGTAGCTTTCCTGGCCATCTCAATAGCCTTCTCTCGATTTCCCGTGTCTTTGGGAACTTCGCTCCCCCACATGGGCTTGAATGGAACAGGCTTTGGACAGCCTGGAGGGAGCTTCGGCTGACCATGTGAATCTTTCTTCCAGAGGCGTTGAGAAGGTTTATCAGATGGTAACCATTGTGAATCAACTGCTGACTTTTTGTACTTCATGATAGGGACCTCATCATTATCCACATAGAACTTAAAAAGATGCATCTCCCCCAATCCAATTAATTTAGCAGTCCCACTACTTTGGTATCCCTTTATAAACGACTTGAAATCAGCCACTTCTTGAATGAACTCAGGCATGAATGCTAGCTCCTGCGACTGCATGAAGGCCTTCATCAAGTCAGCAACGACAAAAGTATTCTTGGTCTTCAAGGCCTTAGAGAGATGGCTGAAATAAGCATCAATGTCTTCATGTGTATGTCCGACAAGTAGAAAACCAACTTGAATTTCCTTGAAGACTCCACGCGCAGTCAACAAGGACAAGAATGCCATGAGGTACTGGTTCTTGTTATCCTTTGCCGAGTTGTCGAGCTGAAGATACAACTTTTCAGGAAGAGGGGAGGGTCCACGCCGAGATGATGGTTCCACTAAGGTCAAACAATCCATACAACGTGATTTTCCTCTAAGTAGTGCTTCAAACATAGGGTTTGCTGGCGGGTACGGAAATAAGTCACCTGTCTCTCGAATCGGAGGACCCTCCAAGCGACAACACAATCTAGCCAATGACGAAATTGTGAAGTTTGAGTCACCCGGCCAACACGATGGTGCATAGTGCGCATACGCACCATCACCGTGACCATGAGCTACCATACCTGTTACGCTCATCGATATCTGCCCCAAACCTTGAGTGGCCTTGGTTGTCACGCGCATCCGTGGTAAAGCTATCTTTGAGGTATCCATCTTATCATGAATTACACATAAAATGTTCTGCGGATTCCTTTTGGACTCCTCCCGCCATGAAGCGTATAGGCGTCGGCAAGAGGCTTGGTGATTGAGATGTTCAATCCGTTGCTTCGAGAACTCCACGAACTCAGGATTTCCTTTGGGGGACTTCAAAAGAAACTGTTGCAACTGGTCGCATAAACTACACTTCGCAAAAGAGCTCCCAACGGGCTTTATAGAAACATTGTTGAAATGCTCCTTCTTGATTCTACTGATTGTAGACTGGCTCACAAGTGGAAGCCCGTAGTCAGCATTTAACTGCAAAGGCAGCAAAGCCAACAATAAAATACATAAGCTACAACAAAGGCAGAAGATCATACAAAACAAAATTGAAGAAGTCAGGAAACAAGATTTGAAGTAAAACATAGAAGCAAAGAATGTATCAGCTGGAGGGCTCCAGCTGAGTTCTAAACAAGATAGGAAAGAGTACCTCGTTGGCTTCAACACGAACACGTTTCCAGTTATTTCCTGCAGGCAAAAATTTGAGAGTGTCCATTCTCCCATGTCCAATACCCCGCATCTGGTGGGGCATTTGGTCGGCATTCTCATCAATATTTGCTTTCATAGTACCAGTGACTTGAACGGTTCCAATCCTAGGCCTCTTGACCCCTTTGTTTCTGTGAATTCCCGAAACAACGCCGTCTTTATACATTAACATATAACCATGGTATGTGGACTTTGAAATTCCGTGAATTTGGTACCAAGCCGTAATGCATATTTCTGCACCTTCAAGACTGATTACTTTCCGGTTCCTATCTCCTTCAAAATTATGAATTTGGCCGCCGGCAGCAATCCTATATTCGCGACGATCCTCAAAAGACTTCAAATAGAACCTCTGCCTCACAATCAATGTCTGCTTTTGTGGAAAGAACTGGCAGCACCGCCTGCTGCAGCATGGGGAGGCAGTAACCTTCCAAATTTCAGAGTCCCTAGTCTTACAAACGGCCAACGAATCCTTTATACAAACACTAGGCTTCCGGTTTATGAATCGGTAAGGCGCTTTCTCTCTTCCACCAAGATAAGCTAAGTGGTCTTCAGCAACGGGAATAGAAGCAAAATAGTCAGCTGTCTCCTTCAAAGATCGGCCACAAGGAAACCAACAGGCTGATAATGGCCACCGGGCATGAGTCATTATAGCTTCCGTGTTTCCTAAAAAAACATCCAACACAGTAACACCCAAATTCCCTACACCAAGTACTCCATCCTGAAAATGGTCGTCTGGATTCCAGCAAATTATTCGCCCCGCCGCCTCAACAACGCCCTCGGAGTTCTGAAGATGAACCTCGAGACCCACCCAGTCATCTTGTGGAACATATGAAGAAGAATCCATGGGCGGATGTGGAGGTGCTCTTTGAACCTCTTCTGTTCTCCACAACACTGTCCGGTTCATAGCGTCCGACATCGATGTAAGCCCCCTTTGAATCGGTGTCAAAGGCATCAACTCCACTCCACGGAGTAAGGAGTGTGGCCGAACCAAAATAAAAACACCTCGCTCCAAAGGAATATCCACCCCAAGCCACTGGCCCTGTGGACTAGCATCCACAACCAATCCTCGTCCAACTTCACCGAATCCAGCAACAAGAAGTATAACATCATCACCGTCGATAAATGGCCGACCCTGACCTGTCGACTCTTCCGAGCCTTCGTCCGTGGAAAACCCAATTGTACACCGAAGTACATCGTTGCTCTCACCGATGAAATTCATTTCCACTTCCATACAATTGGTCAAGGAGTCAAGGATACGTTCGAATGTAAAAGAGGCCTGAGAATCAAGGAAGCAAATAGAACTGTGAGAAATATTCAGAGGGATAAGCACTCAATGGTAATATATGACATATGAAATTTTGAAATCCCTTATTTACGGGGTCAGAAAGACACAGAAAGCTACATACCATGATCAACTTAGATATGCAACCTAAAATAGAACCCCTAGCTATTCTACATCTAGAGCACTCCAGATAGGAAGCCGTATCTGGATCACTCCAGCTGAACCAGCCTCATCTCGATCACTAGAGATGTGAAATAGTCACATCTCTACCTAGATTGCAGAGTACAGAGATTCAATGACTAGTATCAACCATTCCCAAGCAGTTGATGTGATCCAGAAAGAATTCATCAACAAGAGTGATCCAGATAGCATTCAACAACTGGAGTGATCCAAATAGAACTCAACAACAAGAGTGATCCAGACAGCATTCAACAACTGGAGTGATCCAGATAGAATTCAGCAACTGGAGTGATCCAGACAGCATTCAACAACCGGAGTGATCCAGATAGAATTCAACAACTGGAGTGATCCAGATAAAGTGAACCGCCGTTAATCAGTTATCGAACAGTACCAAGTAGGCGTACTCATGAAGTCGACAATTTATCCAAAAATGATCTCCTTCTTCATGGGTTTAGGTTAATACAAAGGTGGACATCTGCCCAGGTTCTCCATTTCATCTGGATCAATCCAGATGATGATTTATTACAATGACTGACTAGACTTTTTACCAACTCCTCTTGAAACTGCTACGTTCTGTACTTCAGTACACCTAGAATGAAATATACATACTCGTATCGTTCATGTATGTACATACTAGTACAGAAATACATGTGTACATGTATTCTGTATGCACGTGTGGCTTCCGTAGACTGGCACATACCTTGAAGTAGACCGAGATTGTTGTAAACATCCTTTTCTACTTAATGCTATCATTTTCGGCATCCTCTCTCTGCTCCCCTCTTCGGTCCGACTAAATGAATCATTTTCACTACAATGGTCTCAAAGTGTGTGAGCGCAACTGACCATATTGAATGCAATAGTGGAGCATTCTGTCGGGGTCAATCATTTAAATCTAAATTGACGCATTAGAACTTAAAAACTTTCGTATAATGAAGTGATGATCTCTCACCTTCTGCACAAAGCGCCGTCGTCAGTGAAGTCCTCTGCACGAACACCCTCAGCACATCAATATGTCGTTTCCTTACATCAAATCGCCAGAACTTGGAGATAGAGATGCGGAGGAGGATTCAGTGGAATTCAAAAAAGAAAGAGAATGACTGACCATGAGAGAGTTGGCCTCCGCGGCGAAGGGGAATTTTTTTGAATAATTTGAAATCCCGCCAGAATTGTGCACGGGATACCTTGGCGGCGGATCTTCTTTCTACACTTTGACTAACGGAAGATTGTCAGCTAGTAAAGGCATTATTCAGCAGTCGATGCCGCATTAGTGTGGCTCGTGGTTTCAAAATATGACTTCCTAAATTCCCTATTCCACTCCCTTGATGGTGCAGTGGAATCCTATTTCATCGGAATCGAAATCTTCAATTTGTAGCTTCATGAGCATTAAAAGTTCGTTACATAACTATGGAGTATTTCATACACAGTACAAACAGTAATCATAGAATTTTCCCCGTGCAGGTGCTCTGTTGAGACTTTCACAGCAAATTTATGCCACATCCCCAAAACTACTTCAATTTTCATTTGTTAGAAAAAAAACAAAAAACAAAAACAAAACAAAAACAAAAACAACAAAAACAAAAAACAAAAAACAAAAAACAAAAAAACAAAAACAAAAACAAAAAACAAAAAAACAAAAAAACAAAAAAACAAAAAAAACTACTACTTCAATTAAGGAAATAGAAGGTAACACGGACTTCCTCCTAATATAGAAGAAACTAGTGTGCCCATGTGCCGTTGTCATAGCCAAAAAGAAGTAAAATTAATTTCCTAAATTTTTTATTGATACAGAAACTTCGAAATTCAATAACTTTCATATTTTTCCGTTAATAGAATGATAATGTTCCGTTTCTTTCAACAAACTCAATAAAGCTAGCTACGTTAAGTTTTGGATCAAATATAATGAAAGGGTCTGACAAGGTATGAGTATTGGCAAGTATGCAGGTGGGTTGACTTCAGTCTCCTGTGTCAGCCAGAATTTTTAGGAACCTTCACAACGTTGCAAATGGTATAATGTAAGTTCTGATATACTATTCCGTTCAAATGGCAAGAAACTGGGGGGAGAATAATATTTCATACACTGTGTAGGTAAGATACTCTGCGCATGTTAAGTATTTGGATTTTCTGAATGACACGTGTCTGACAGAATATGAGAAGACTTTGAATTTTGATGCACTCACATAAACTCTGGCTAGGTTGGAGAACCGGTCCACTGACATTGGGAATTTTAATTCCATCCACGATTACTTTATGAAGGTACACGACTTCTTTAGTTACTTCATAATAGATGCTTTTTCCTAATAAACCCACATCGTGACACAAAAACCCTAAACCCAAGCGGTTTAGGTGGAATGAAACCCTCCCAGTTCTTACAACTGAATGTTCTGGAAAAAATCTTACTTTAGAATCCTAGACTGCGAATTATACTAATTGTCTTTTAATTTTAACTTATATAAATTACTATGACCACGTGGATGCAGTCAAACAGCAATTTTAACCCCTAAAGGACCAAGCGGATTTTCTGTAAAAATCCACTCAAAACTGCCACTACTGCTGCGTTTATAGAAAATTTCAACGAAATTTTTTTCCTAGTATAACCGTTGGATTCTGTACTATACTTGAAGAAGAACAACTGGTAAAAATTTCATAAGTAAACATTTGACCATACGGTTTGAAAGGTATGAGCATTTGAGTTGAACCCCCTTTGTTTCTCACTGTGCCAAAAGCTTCACCGTCCTGCCTTTGACCATTGATTGTTGTAAATTTTGTACTATGGTGCTGAAATTTTTTAAATCTCAAATTGTAAATCATGTTAGGAATGTCTCCAAAAAAATTTCAAGAAAAAATAAAACATGGATCACATTCAAAAAAATGTTGCAATTATGCAACAATGTCCAAAACTTTACAATGGCTCACAAGACTTCTTGAGAAATAATTTCACCACATTATTTTGAAATTCAAAAATCCAAACAATGGATTCAAAGTATGTCTTCACAATGAAAAAAATAATTGAAAAATAATAAAGAATCTAGTTCCTATGAAATTTAGAAGCACTATGTGAAGAAAGAGTGGAATATGGTTTTGGGCATGACATGAAAAAAGGGTTAGAAGTGTTCCCGATATGTTCCCATTATGCTCCCAGTATGTTATAATCATTGGGAACTTTCAGTGAGGAAGAACTTAGTGCACTGGGAACCAAGCTTAGCTTCAACTGGATTACACTAAAGATGGTATTTAGTGTTACCTACACTAATTTTAATAAAAAAAGATATAGTTTTTTACTCTTGATGGGTATTTTTACCCATGAGAACAATATCAATATTCATTAAAAATGAGGATCTCTGTAAACATAGTTGGTAAAAATATTCCTCCAGAGTGAAACGTTGTAGCATATTTACATCAATTAGTGTAGGTAACACTAAATACCATCATTAGTGTAGTGTGCCATGTACCGTTACCACAGGCAAATTGTAAGTAAAAGTAATTATTTAATTTTTTTAAACCAAAAATAACTAAAAAATGCACAACTGTTCCACCATAGGTCCGAACGCCATGAAACAAAGCCCATGCACCCCTTCTCGCTGAGGGCTTTCCAATGGTACCAAGCATGCAACCGGGGGATGCGTAGTCCTCCAGATCTCACCGTACCAAAAACAAAAAAACAAAAAAATACATCATTCAACTTGAATAGAACGATTGGAGAGGAGATGGTCGGATTTCAAAGTACTGCAACCTTGACATCATCCCTACCACATGAAGTTAAACTTTTTCATAAACACAAACTAAGCGTCCCAATCCATTCTCATCACACATGAATCAAACAAATACATAATAACTACAAAGGTAAATAAATAATTCAAGTGAACAAAATCTTCCACAATTCATGATTGTTATTTTCAAAATGTTATAGACATTCCTTGAAGACATAGGAATTCTAAACAAGTCTATTAACAAGTAGTGTGTATTTGATTGATCTAACATTTTACCACACAAACTAAAATAGAGTTATAAAAAATATAAATAATGTGGGGCATGGAATATAAAATGGGATAAGATGGAAATAAGGGGAGATGGAAAATAATAAATATCCAACATAGAAACTAAAAATACTAGCTTGTTGAGAAGCTAAAGAAATAAATTACCCTTCAAATTAGGAAAGTTTACACAATGGAAACAAAAACCATTGGATAAGAAATTGGTACCCTATAATATTTTTAAAGTTGGTAAATTCCTAAATTATTTCATTAAAAATTTGTACTTCTTTATCTAATATTATCATATAGTTTATGTTTATCTGTACTCAACAGTTTCTTTTTGTTCCGTACTAACTATATTCACATCTTTTTCAGCACCGTGCTGTTTTATCAAACTTTGAACTCTATCTTCCCCCAAATTGGTATTCGGGCAGATGTGCCAAAACGGGTAAATCCATCTACCATTCTTGATTGTGAAGTGCCGTGGAAGTCAATTTTCCCTTGCCAAATTATTTCAACAATACCATCACACGTCCAAAGTTGACACAAATTTTGTAATGCAGAAAAACAAAATGCCCCCCATTACAATAAAATCCAATCATCACTTATTTGTGCTAATCTCCCATTTTGTTCTATTGTAGGTGCCCAAATCCCAAACACATAAGAACTGTGGTTTTGATCCCAATAGATGGTATTGTAGAAATCATTGACTCAGACATCGTATGAATGAGAGAACTTGTGAATCCTACAGAGCGTTCTTGAAGATTCATAAACTCTGTTTTGCCCTGTAATCGAATGCTAGTTTGTAATCCCTCATCTATAGTTTTCTTGTACATGCATGGTCTTAGTTTCATAAACCAGTCCTTCATTCATATTAAAACTCTGCAATCCATTTCACCAACTCCACTTGGTCTTCTTCCCGTTCATCTATAGCGGTTTTAGAGTTTTTAATACTCCCATGACATAGTGATCCATGGTGTATCCTCTATTTATGCCACCTCTCCACCGTAATGCAAACATTTTTTCATTCACTTGGTCCTGGGGTTTTCTTATGTACCCTAAGCCTCCCTTCCTCAATTTTGTTGGAGATGTTGTCAAGTTTTCAAAGTCTTCATAATTAATAATCTTCAAAAGTTAGATTTGATGTCTTCAAATTTTATGAATGAAATCACTAGCACTATGTCTTTTGTGTTCTTATCTTAGATGGCTACTTTATTTTTGTGTAGCATTAGATAATCACAAGGAATCTCATCCATCACCATTCCATCTAAAGCAATATCTTCTAAACTGTGAGTTCATGAAATTATAACACATTCATTATCTTCATGTGGACCTATTTTTTCAAACGTCTTCTTCAAAGATTTGTTGTACCGTGCTTTTGCATGAGCTTTGTTTATCATGGTCATATTACCTTTCCCTCTCTTTGAATTCCCCTCATGATTGTATATATTCTATAGTTTTATAGAGATAATTCAAATACTTCAAATTTATTAACAAATAATAATTGTAAATACATCCAATGTGGTGAATGCAAATAATATTTCATATGGCTTTTGCTACTCTATTTAAACACTTATATCTAAAAGTGACAGCAATCTTTTACATTAGAATTCATTTATTTTTTTGAAATGTAAAATATACCTTTAATTTACATGATTAGAGGTCTTTCACTTCTTTGAAAAGTGAAAGGATTCACTCACAATAGACCTTTTTTACTTTTCAAGAGTAAAACAAACCTTTTACATTAGAGTTCTAGCTTTCACTGACCATCTAGATTGTCAAATTTCACTAAATTTGTTATAATTAAGACTGCTTCCAAAATATACTACTTCCAAACTCTCACATGAATCATGTACATGCCATATAAGATCCGAGCCAATTTTTAAAAAAAAATCAAAATTTTTAAAACTCCCTAAACCTAATTTTCAAAATTCTCACTATGTTTCTTACAATCCTAAAAGATCAAAATTTTGAATTTTCTACACTTTTATTTTTAGAAAACACATATACAATAATAGAACCGAGTACTTGCTCAAAATAGGATTTTTGAATTACTTTTAGGCCCTACATCCAAAAATAATAAAGGGATTCAAAATAAAATATTCATCATTTACTTTGTACACATTACACACACGTGTGTACACACACACAAAAAAAAAATTAAAACAAAACAAAACAAATTAAAATTTATAAAAGAAAAAAAAAAAAAAAAATATATATATATATATATATATATATATATATATATATATAAATAAAAAATAAAAAATAAAAAATAAAAATATATATACTTTCATTTTATATTTACATACATCTTTAGATCTCCTTATTATTTTGTTTACACTAACTTTTTTTAGGAATTTATGCATGCCCCCTAAGTGTATGGTATGTGCATTTTTGAAAAGGATGACTTCTTAAGCATCCCCACATACTTGGAGGATATAAATTAGAGCAAGCACCATAACTTATTTTTTTATTTTCATTTCCATCCTTTTTTGTCTAGGAATTTGTGCACGCTTCCCAAATATGTGATATGTGCATCGTGAGAAAGATGACTTCCAAAGCATCTCCATATACTTGGAGGGCTTATTTTAGAGCAAGCATCAAAAAAAAATTATCTGGAAATAACTATAAGCTTGTATATATTTCTTGTGTTGAATGGCCTATCCAATTTCCTATGCTAATATGCTTCTTTTGATATTTATTACAACTTCCAGTTTAAGGGAATGTCCTGGGCAGGCCCTTTCTGGGAATAAAAAAATGGAATTGTGAACAATTTGTTCATTCAATTGTGACTAAATAATGTAACTAGTGCCCTTTGGAGGTATTCATCATACCCCAAAATATTTTTTTCGTTGGGTTTATAGTGTAGACATTCATAAATAATAATTTTGATATTACTTTTGAGTATTGACATGATTGAATATAGAATTATGATTACAATACTCAATCATTATTTCAAAATAATGCATCAATGGCTTTAATGTAAAACACGCAGACATTCAATACTTGATTGTTAATCATGGAGATTTGATTTAAATTACCATAATAAATTTCATATCAACTTTGCAAAAATTATTATGTTGGTATATGGCCCACAAATAGTGAATTTCATAATAATCTATTAATAACTAATATTAAGCAAGTACTTGGCAATATGATTGTATAAAACTTTAACCTTTGAATGACTAAGAAGTTCAGATTGGGTCTCACATTTTTTTAGGAAATGTTAAAGTTTGAATTGAAATGGTTTCTTTGATTAATTTAAATAATCATTTATTTAAACCAATGCATATAATGTTTTTTTATTGCAAACAATGATGTATTAAAAAACTTTATTACATTATACTTTCTACAATATAATCAATCAAAGTTTGTACCTTAATATTATGAACTCTTAGTACATAAAGAATTAAATCTTAAATAGACTTGAACGTTAATTTTACAAGAATATTAAATTAATAAAATTCTACAAGAATATTTAAATAAGCAATCATAATATGAATTCCAATGAGGTGTATTGGATGACAAAAAAAATTTAGTGTGAATTTTAGAGCCCTAGTGTGGAAATAATAAATCTATCTTATTGATTCACATCCAACTCCAAAAATTAGGGCCCTCATAAGTATAGAAATAATAAACCAGTTCTATTAGCTAAGTAATAAAAAAAAAATGCAATATGAATTTTACGGCCCTAGTGTGGAAATAAAATCTAGTTCTACTGTACTTTTTCCCTTCTCAATGGAGATTGTCCATGTGTTTAAAAAAACCCAAAAAAACAAACTAGTTCTATTGACACATAGTCAATCAAAAAAATATAGATGGAATGGAATGATTTGGGTTGGACGACAAAAAATTGGAGCTCATATCCTAAATCCATAATAATCAAATGAATGAACTTCATTCATTTGACTTCTCGATAACCCCCCCAAGTCTCCCACTAATGAAATGAATGAAGTTCATTCATTTGTAATCATGGCAGGGACGGCGCCATCATGTGGGAGCCTTGAGCATCACCTCCTGCTCAACCTGTCTCCCTCCCGATGGCGGCTCCCTCTCCCGATGGCGGCTCCCTCTCCCGATGTGCACTCTCTCTTCGCAAGCTCCCATTGTGCGTGGTGACTACTCGATGTGCACTGTCTCAACGCGTCGAGCTCCCGTCGTGATTTTCGTTGTCGTCTCTCCGCCCTCCTCTTGCACTGTGCTCTTTCGCCGTACTCTTCCGCTGTAGGTCCTTCGTCTTCTTCCGCCGCGCGCTGGTACCGTATGTCCTCCCTCCTCTTCCGCCGCGCGTCGGTACTTCCTCCTCCCTCCTCTTCCGCCCACCTCTCTGCTTCTACGAGCTTGTGAGTCCGTGATCGAAACCGACTACATTGCGCGGTCGGGAGGAGTACGCCGATTTGCAGCAGGAGCAGCTCTTACTAGTCACCACCAACGTCCCGGACATCGACTTGCCACCAGCGCTGAAGCAGTCGGAGCAGCGACTGAAGTCCACCGCCACGAACGTTGGGACACCGATTTGCGCCGCGAAGCAAGTGCGGCTGCCGTGGTCACCACATTTTTGTGGTAAGTTCCAGTGTGTGAGAGCTAGTGAGAAAATCTAGAGAGGGTGAAGTTCAGTCTATTTTCCTAGACGGTGTGTTTCCTCTTAGATTTCCGTTGTGTTTCCTCTTAGATTTACGGTGTGTTTCCTCTTAGATTTACGGTGTGTTTCCTCTTAGATTTACGGTGTGTTTCCTCTTGCACATTCAACTTGGCTTGCTTGGCTCTGACTGAGGGTGCGGTAGCTCTGTTAGCGCCGAAGATGCCACATGGAAGACAGTGAACTAGTTTGGTAGTACAGGTAGTACAGGTCTCCTTGTGTAATGGAGGTTTAGGTTCCTCTTGATTCAATCATGGTTGTTTGTTTTTCCAAATAATAATATTGCAGCTTCAGTTGCCTTCAGTTGACTCTTTCTCCCAAACGCATCACCATTTGAAAGGATCATGATTGAAAATAGTAGGCCGTGTTTGAAGTTTGTAAACTTGATTACAGTTTTAGTTCATTAATTTGTTGTAAGTTTTAGTTCAATCATGTGTTCATTTGTTTGAAGTTTAGGGTTGCG
Source organism: Antitrichia curtipendula (assembly GCA_951230915.1). NCBI lineage: Eukaryota > Viridiplantae > Streptophyta > Bryopsida > Hypnales > Leucodontaceae > Antitrichia > Antitrichia curtipendula. The sequence continues at coordinate 20,413,935 of OX579640.1, read as the reverse complement.
GGGTTATGTATGCAGAAGTTGTAGTTCACGCATGTGGAGAATTCCAGAAGGTGTCTTGTAGTTAGATAGTTAGATAGTCATTGTTTGAAAATCAATTTACTTCGCTGTAATGTCTGTTTGCCATCGCATGCAAGCAATGTTTGAATTTGTATTATTTTAATTTGTCAACGCTTTGGGTTTTGTCAATGCTTAATTTGAAACAGTATGCACATTCAGGAAAAAACGAGACATCCTTCGAATACAATGTGGTCATTATATATTAAATTATACACTGCTGGTTGTATACTGGTATTCGAAGTCAGTAAGAAAGATCATGGGAACACGGCGAGGCAAGGAAACAACACCAGTGTGGGATAATCCGTAAGCAATTCCACCCTAAACCCTACTACCGTGGAAGTTAACCCTATTACCCCCAAAACTTGTCCTATGACCGCGGACCTCGAAGCTTCCAGATACAGTTCTGTAGTTAGATTTCTACAATAATCTCATACAAAGTGATCCATAGGATCGTCTGAAATATCGAGCAGCAGGCATGATCCGCAAAAGGCCACATAAAAGTAGAAGGTCGGAGGCTAAGTAATTTGATAGATAGGAATATAACGGAATCTTCATGCTTCAAGCATGTTCACAATGAGACATCTGGAGTGCTCCAGATAAATCAAGATGTTATCACATCTGGAGTGATCCAGATGAGAGTCAGTTAATTTGAAAGCATTGAGAGAGTTCCACCTCAAAGCCTGGAATCACTGAGTCATCTGGACTGCTCCAGATATTTGAAGAGAATATCCTATCTGGAGTGATCCAGATGAAAGTCAGTAAATTTGAAAGCACTGAGCGAGTTCCACCATCACGCCTGGAAACAATGAGTCATCTAGAGTGCTCCAGATTATTGAAGATAATATGTTAGCTGGAGTGATCCAGATGAGTCACATAATTTGAAAGCACTGAGCGAGTTCCACCTTCAAGCATGGGCACAATGAGTCATCCGGAGTGCTCCAGATAATTGAATAAAATACCTCAGCTGGAGTGATCTAGATAAGAGTTTGAGAATCTGAAAGCAGTGAGCAAGTTCCGTATTAACGCTCCTAAAATAACAAGGTTAGATGCAAGCTTATTGGTTGGATACGATTATCGCGCAGACATGAGGCCTCATATACGGTCTCAATTAGTCATCAGGAGTGATCCAGATGATTCAAAATCTTGTTTCATCTGGATAGATCCAGATGAGAGTCTCAGTGAGTTTCCCGTGAACTTACGCAGCATTGCAGACTGGGGTGCACATTTCATGGACGACTAGGAATAACGTTGAATCTCAAATGCATTAAGCACTGCCCAACAATCAGTCATCTGGGAGTGTTCCAGATGTAGAAATAGGTCACCGCAGGTGGAGTGGTTCATAACCTAGTCGTAGAATTCTCAGGCGATTGGAAGTAGTGATCGGTTAGTGATGCACAATGCATGCTCGCAGTCAGTCATCTGGAGTGCTCCAGCTCAATGAAGAGGCTAGGTGCAGTCGATGGTCACCTTCACATCTAACTAGCTCTTGGTTGAATGCAGTGATGAGTTTCTTCAGGATGGACCTGAGGACACGTGCCCAATTAAGCTCAGACCCTTTTGTGACGGATGGGTTCATCAATTTCATTACAGTGGGAAATTGCACCCAGCGGCGGTCTATCGCTGCTTAAGCAAAGTCAGTGAATGGGGGATCCAGTGGAAGAAGGATGAAGATGAACGCGTGCGAATTGTCCCAAAACTTATGAGTGGTATGAAAGTGCACCGCGACGTCGGCCTTGACATTCTAGAAATGCAGGGTCTTGACAACGACACTGCGCTCCTAGTCATTGAGGAGAAAATGCCCGGATCGGATAGTACAAGAATCTACGGCCTCATCCTCGATTACAGCTCGATGGAGTTGAGTCACTGCGAATCACTGGGTGGAACAATCGTTACTAGATCCCAAAGGCGACATCCCGAAGTGGACGCCGAAGGAAATGCAAGTTACTTAGAGCCTAATTGAGGAGGCTCGCCAAGACAGCAACCGAAGCAAGGCATCCCAGGCAATAGTACCAGTCGCAGCTGCAACACCGTTGCCAAAGAAAAAGGGGAAGAAACGGAGGTCCCTGACCGGAGCACCAGGAGACAAGACGGCTGCAGAAGATGCTGCCAGTAAGCTGACCATTTCCGCTTGCGTTGCAATGAAGGAGGCTGAGATAAAGAAGCTCGACTCCAAGTAGTTGAAAGTGATGAAGGCATTGTACAAAGCTCACTTCGACTGCATGTACAAATGGAAGAAACAACCCTTTGTCGACGCCGGTGGTGATGTCCTGCGGGTGCACTTCGACTATCTTCACAGGGCCCCAGAAAGAAGGCTAGTGTATTGAGGCATTGAGGATACCCGATTACCTGGTATGATGAACAGAGCACGCCTAGAAACTGACTTTAACGCTGACTGGAGAGTCATTACAGTGCTTCCTATAAAAATCGGGCCATACGGCACAAAAGGGAGGGCGACGTATTTTGATACCTATCCAAAGCTGGAATCCATCACAAGACAAACCCACTACTTTATTATTGGGGGACAACACACAGTGGAGGCCTACAAGAAACTTGTCGAAAACGGAGAAATTCCCGAATCAGATGTTCATGAAGCCTCTTGCTTTAAAATCATCCCAATCTTTGCGCCGCGAAGCAAATTCTCGGACGTGATGCACCTCTCTCGAGCTCTAAACCAGAACGTCGCTGGTGAACAGAAAAAGCAATCATTTCTCACGCAGCTACTTACCGCGAGAATCAAATGGAGGGAGATGGGAAGTCCACAACCAGCGTATGGCGGCCGACCACACACTCCTGCGTATAATGTACGTTTTTTCTTTTCTATATTTTTTTTCTTTCATAAAATATTGTTAGAAATGGACATCACATTACACCCATCTAAATCACTTCTGATGGTCGAATCTGTAAGTCCGTGATGGTTTCAAATGTCAATCCATTGTTGCTTTCACCTGGAGTGATCCAGATGGTGTCCATTGCTTCTGCTCGTGGTATTATAGTCTTCGGGATTATAGTTCTCAAATAGGTCATCTGGTTCACTCCAGTTGCTTGTTTTGATTTTCTCTAATGTCGACAAATAACATAGATGTAAAACTAATTCTGTATCATTATGCATTCAGGAGTTCGTTCCACTGATCTCAACTATTTTCACCTCCGTCAAAGGGACCGACACAAGTGAAACGAAAATCCCATTGTTGTTTCTGGAGGATGACGCTGACGTAGAGAAGTGGGTAAGGATTGAGAGGGAGTATGTGCAATACATTCTTCCGGGCAATGAGGAAAAACTACCGGATCCAGCGAAGGGATTGCGGAAGCGCCTGACTCTATTTGATTTTAAGACTCTATACGGGTTGCGGGTGGAAGATATCAACTTCCTTGCGGATCGGGTGCAGAATAAGGAGATAACTGTGAAAATCTCGAAGGCCAAGCGAAAAGGCGGAGGCCCGACACTGGAGACCCTACCGGAAGCTGGAGCTAGAGAGCGATACATCCGAGCCATGAAGAATGAGATGATGCTTCATTACCGGCAGTACCATCTTCCCAGCAAGAAGCCGGAATACGTTCCATACCCCGATTCGGAGTTCGAGGAATTTGCTACTGAGATGAAGTTTGGACGTCCCGAATTACAACTTTAGGTGGACAGAGCCATGGCAATGGACGCAGGGAAGAATTGGCTTGAAGGTCGCTCGAAGGGCTTAAACAAGACGTCCGACCCCGCGGACTGTCCCAAATTTGTGCACGACATGTGGGATGCATTCATCACGGCGAAAGCCCAAGTCGCGGTGGCAAAGGCAATGGAGAAAGGATTTGCAGAGAAGTACCTATCAAAAATTAATATGTGGAACATCAGCGGCATTCTAATGCAACAGGACGTTGTAGCATGGCGTGGCGAAGGGATGAGGCACTTGTACATCTGGTATTTGTTTGAAGCCACGGCTACGGGACCACGGGCAAAGTTTTTGGAAGACCGGAATCTGCGACGTGTTTTTGATGCTCTGGAAAGCATGGAGAAGAATGGCACCTCCGTTCGGTCACGAGCGATTCTCATGACGGATGCTCAAGGATTCCATGAAGTAGTGGCTCACTTGTACAAACGGAAGTTGGAGATCGCGCACAAAATTTGGGACTGGCACGTGATTCACTACATTGCTGGACGCGATCACGGCTTTCCAGAAACTACCACTGGAAGCAAATTCGTGATGTCCGTAATTTTCTGCTTTGGATACAATGAAATGGAAAGCGCGCAGAGCCGCTTCAAGTACTACTTCCCCTCTCAACAAGTATACAATTCTGTATACAATTCGGAGGCAATCCCAGTTGACGTAAACAGTTCATGGAGGCGTCGTGGTGTGCCCTATCTGAGTGCAAATTCCGCACTTGTATTATTCGGAGGGTTAATACGAGATGACATGGTGCTTGTTAACGTGAACGGGGGACCAGAGATCACTCACCTGGGAATGGTAAGACCAAACGATGGAAACTGGTTGTTATTGTTGTTATATGTTGTAGTCTTAGTCATCTTGTATTCCTAGTGATCTTGTGAATTAACTGGCGATCGTTGTATTGTACCGATGGGGAAGGGTGAAGGTTTTGGAAGTATTTAACTCTGCGGAGGCGGAGAAAGCTGGGATAATTACTGCCAGACAAATGCAGGAGCAATTTGCAGTCAACGTCCCGCAAGAAGAACCGCCCAATGTTGAGGAACTCTCAGACAGTGACACGGAAACTCTAGAGAACACCGGCGAACAATACTCTGAAAAGAGCGATGATGAGCCTCCAAAGCGCAAGTCACCTGAGGTGAGTGTTGCATGAACTTCATGCATCTGGATTGCTCTAGTTGTTCGTTTGGAGAGTGTTTGTGGACCTAGTCTCATATTCTAGACATTGTTATTGCAAGTGTCCTCTCCTCCACCATCATTGCCGCCTAAGAAGTTGAAGGACCCATCCGCAAAGAAAACTGCGGAAAATCCACTTTCCGCAGTCATGACAGAGGGAACAAGCAAGCAGAAGAAGAAGAAACTTTCGGAGTTGGTGGAAGATACCCTACCAGTTTTAAATCGTAAGAAGGCGGGTCAACCAAAGCAGAACCTGAATGCACGATTTATGGAGTCAGAGAGACGAGGAGAGGGGAATAATGCGTCCCCAGGGAATCCAGATGTTTGTGATTCAGTGGATGCCGCAGCTGAGGTTGTTCAACAGGAAAGGGATGCTGCATTCGCATTACTATCTTTCCCAAGTACTGGTCAGGGTGCTCACACTCCGGGTTCTACTGTTGCTGAGTCTGATGGACTGGAGGGCCATGCTGTTGGAGCGAGGAAGGATAGAGCTGCGCCTAGTTCATCTGGAACAGTCCAGATGGACCCAACTGAAATCGGTGCTCCGGAGATGTCTGGACCTATTTGGGATGATACACTAGAAGACTTGAGCCCATTGAGTCCCAACTTGCACCGTCATAACGATGCAAATGTCGCAGAGAAGGTTAGATCTAGGGGATAGCATTACAACTCTGTATCATTTTCATTGTTTGAATAAACTGGACAGCTTTGACTGCATTTATAGTATCAGGTGATGAATAAGTTCCATTTTGATTCATTTTACTCAGGGATGCGTGTTTGTGTGTTCTTCCTTGTCTCCCAGGATGTTCCCATTGCTGTGGTACATGACTCTTTCGTAGGAGTGTTGAATGTTGTGACCCCCGACGTGATCATCAAACAGAAGGTTGCGGGTGACAAGGTGACTGGCGTTGAGGTAGAGGAGGGGATTTGGGGTGACGAGTTAGAGAAGAAGGATGATGTGATGGTGGAAAGTAATCCTGGGAAAGACAAGGCTGGTGGAGTAGGCGTGGTGGAGGTGGAGAAGGAGGCTAGCGTGATGGAGGTCGAGAAGGAGACTAGTAAGCTGGAGAAGGAGAAGGAGGCTAGCGTGATGGAGGTGGAGAAGGATTCTCATTTGGGTGTCCCGAAAGGTGCTTCTCGTGACCTCTTCGACTAGTTTATTTTCTACTGGGACTTTCATTGTTTGTAACGGTTGTATCCTGCCTGTAACTGGTTCCTTTGTTTGTTGTCTTCAGATCTTGTTTCGGATTCATTGACGAAGAAGACTGTATCGAGTAAGGTATCTATAAGGCAATACGTCGTGGTTCTGGACTTGAACGGACTTCTTATTCATCGTACTTATAAGGATAACAAATCTGGCTTTACTCGGAGACCTGGTCTCAAGAACTTCCTTGACTGGCTCTTCCATAGGGTACGAATAATATTTTGGAGCAGTATGTAAGATAAGAACATGTGCAAACTGCTAGCGAAGATGCTGTCGGCTACCGCTTTTGGCCCTACAGAATGCACATATCTTTCGCAGGCTTCGTGCACTCTGTCTTCATACCGAGACCCAGCGAACCCAAATAAACCAGTATTTTTGAAGGATTTGTCAACCCTGGTTGAGATGGGCGATGTTCAGTCTGTAGAGAATATCCTTTTGGTTGACGACAGTCCGATTAAGAACTTATTGAACCATGTTGACAATGTTGTTCACCCAGCGACCTGGTCTGGTGAATTAGGCGATAACTTCTTGTCACGAACTTTGAAGCCTTGGCTTGAAGGTCTTTTAAAGTGCAACGAAGCTGTGCAGGTTTATGTCAAAGCCAACCCACTTTCCGGGTGCCAACTGCCGGTGGATCCAGTGGGTAGTGTAGGGTTCCAGGTTCTGAAGGGTGTAAAGTATTAAGACTGTGGAATGTTAGGCTGCGTTCATCTGGGGCGCTCCAGATGATCTCTTTTCAGGGTTTTCTTAACCCCTGGACACAGTATTGTTGTAGATAGGACTAGGTGCAGACTCTCTGACATTTTGTATCAATCTATAACTGTTGTAAATGTCTTTTTTTTAAACTACCTTACAACTACTTTATATATTAGGATGACGGCGATAATGTTGTGTTTGTGTCATTTTAAAATTTAATTGGCAGTTTAAACGCAAGTTCCTTAATTACATGGGTGGAATTTGGAATATTAGACAAGAGCAATGATGAATGTCAACATGTAGTATTTCGAATTACAGATTTTGTCAGAAATTTTAACAACATTGCACACTGTTGTCAGAATTTGGGTTAGGACAATAAGGGAAATGTACTGGTAATGTGCTCTCTTTGGTGAACATTGAATGTGTGAATTTTATGCTCTGTAATGGACCCTCTAATCAGTGGTATTTGGTAATCTACACTAGGAGCACTCTTGTTGAATATTGGTCGTCCGTTCACAATTGACCATATGTTGTCACGTGGGTCTTTGCAGAGAGTGGTGATCCTGGTATTGACAAGTGTTTTGTGCACTGAGGCTACTGTCGTGGATGTTCGACAAAACAAACAGATTGAGGCCTTCCAGGATTTAGTTGGTTTTATGCTGTCGAAGACTTCCGTTGGTATCTGGTCGAACATGACCACTTCTAAATTGGAGGAGCTCCTTCCACGGATACTTCCAAGGAATTTTATTGCAATGTTATTTCTTATTAAAGGTTGTGACTTACCAAGCAGTTCAGACAAGTACCCCAATAGAGGCGACCTCTTCTCATATCTCTTTAGTAAAATGGCATGGCGCAACTTGCTTAGAAATCACACCCTTGTATTCTCTAATGTGGATCCCCTAACCCAGAAGGTTTCTATAATACCCCCAATTGTACATATTAGGGACACCCAACCAGCAGATTTGAAATAGACTACCTTCAGAATTGCAAACAATGCTTTATTTGTATTCAGTTCCTATTCTTTCATACATCTAAATAAAAAAATGGTGGTTCCACTACCTTTCTTTATTATACAACTATCACTGTGTGATGGTGAAGGGAGAACATCAGAACGTCTCCAGACGTCCAATTCCCATTCCCAAGTTCAGTGTTAGAATTGTCAAATGAAAATGTAATGTAGAGGGGAGGACATCAAAACGTCTCCAGACGTCCAATTCCCATTCCCAAGTTCAGTGTTAGAATTGTCAAATGAATATGTAATGTAGAGGGAAAGACATCAGAACGTCTCCAGACGTCCAATTTCCATTCTCAAGTTTAGTGTTAGAATTGTCAAATGAAAATGTAATGTAGAGGGGAGGACATCAGAATGTCTCCAGATGTCCAATTCCCGTTCCCAAACTTAGTGTTGGATTTGTCAAATGAATGTGTAATGTAGAGGGGAGGACTTGAGAACGTCTCTAGACGTCCAATTCTCAAATTCTGAGTTGGAAATGTCAATTACTAATGCTATGGGTTGACAATCATAAGATGATCTCTAAATCTCCAATCCCCAACTCGAGTGTTGGAATTCCTCCGTTTCATGATGAATGTGGAGGACTTAGCCAATCACGTGGAGATGGAAGAATGTAAATTCTCATTGCTTACACCAAATTGAGGACCTCGTGTACAAACATCACGATAGTTCCAGATAATTTTGCTAACTATATGCAAGTAACCATTGTCTACATGTTTCATTGCCCAATTATGAAATGTTTTCCTTTGTATTGTCACTGGCACAAGGCTCTGACTTCACCTAATATAGGTAGTAATTAGCTGGAGTGATTTTCCAAAACAGTCCAGAATTCTTCCCAAAGTCCAAATATAGTTAAATGCGGCATACCTCAACTAGACTATGATACAATATTAATCCATAGCCATTGATACAAATAGGAAGAAGTTTTCCTTCAAAATCTTGCAATTGAGCGGATCCATTAGGATTCATATCTACAATAATATAAGGCCCTAACCAATGAATTTGGAATTTTCCTAGCAATTTACGAAATCTACTATCATAGAATAATACTAAATCTCCCACTTTTAATTTCTTAGGATGTAGCTTACTATCATAAAAAGATTTTTGTTTTTGTTGGGCAACATAAATATTATATACAACCTCTCTCCTATTTTCATCTAAATGTTCAAATTGACAAAGTTTGGCCTCTAAGCTAGAGAGATCACCTAATCAACTGGCAATAGCTATTCTTATAGAGGGTAATTCAAATTCAATAGGAAGTACCATAGACTAATTTAAATGGTGTAATACCCATTCACTCATTCACACATTAAATCAACTTACACATTCCACAAAACACAATTGACAAACATTCATTTTATTTATCAAGATCCAAATCAAATACAAGAAAAAAAACAATTATTTTACTTCAAATGGGAAAGAGTCGTTGCTTCACTAAAGTCAACTAAAAACACAATTAGAACATCAAGAGCTAAAATGCTTAAGCATCCACAAAAGTTACAACTATCAATTGGCTCTAAATTTTTTTTATATTCTAATTCTAAATACTACCAATAAATACTAAGTATTATCCTGCAAACTATACTCACAGTTGGTAAAAACTACAAGTTGACTAGAAAAATACCAATTGGCCAAAAATGAAAATTAGAACTTGACTACAATCATGTTAATTTAGTACAAACCTGAAATTACTGTAAAATCCTCTAAACTATTAAAAAAATCTCAATTTTAGTATTTCTATCATTATTTCAGTATTTCCCTCACTACTCTAAATTCTAGTGTTTTAGTAGTAGTTTTAACTTTATTAACTTCTTTTATGTATTTTTTTAAATTATTTTTGTGGTTTTCAATTTGCTTTTAGTTTCATTTTTTGCTTCTATTTTTAATTTTTAATTATATCTATATCTATATCTATATCTATATATTTTTTAAATTAAATTAATTAATTTATTTTATTTTATTAAAAAATTTAAAATTAATTAATTAATTAATTTTTTGGTCTGCAATTTGATTCAAATTCCATTTTCTACCTATAGTATTTTGATTTTGTTTTTGTTTTGTACTTTTATGTTTGAAATCTTTTTGGTTTCTTATTTCATTTTAATTTCATTTTTATACTTAATAATATTTTGATTTTGATTTTATCATCATTTTACTATTAACCTAATTTGGTTACTCTATTAATTTATGCTTAATGTCTTTTCTGTTTTAAATCCCTATTTTTTTCCTTCATTTTCTCCTAATTGGCATTTTTTAGATTTTTGTTCTAACCTCATGTTCCCTAATTGAGAGTTGTAGTTTAATCCATAGTACTAATACTTTTGGACTTGCAAATTCAATCATAATATTTAGATTTTTTGTATTTCTAATAGACTAATACATGAACCAATATGGTGGTTCACACCTAGTCACTTCAATTTTAAAATGTCAACTTTGTTTCAAAATCAAGGTTGCTAGAAGGCGAGCTTGTGAGCCAATGAATTTGTGAGTGTGAAATTTTATTTTTCAATTTTTTAGAGAAGATGACCTATGACCATTGGTTTAGGTATTTAAAAGTGAAATAAATTAGAAATTGTCTTCTTGGGAGTTTGTGATAATCTTATTTAAAAAAATTAAATTCTTCATTAACACCTTCATGTAATCTAATTTTAATGAATTAATTAAAGAGTAATTGAAATCAGAAAATGCATGTGAAAATCGGTTTAGCCATATAGCACACAAATCCACTTATAAACAAAATCATTACATAGTAATTAGACTCATGAAATATATTAATTTTATGAGTCTGAGTCCCAAAGGACTTAGTAAACAAATCATCCCTATTAGACAAATTCGATGATTCTCCATCTTTTGATGTCAATCCATCTATAAATTATATAACATTAAGTGCATAAATTTGTCTACAAGATTTTGGTTTTAGAATAACTGAAATCTACAAATGCTTGATGCCATTTGCTTTGTGTACACCGGCAATTCAAATGGTTTTTGTAGACTAATTTGAAGTCGTTGGTTCTTTATCACTTTACCTTGCGTTTTTAACATCAGTTTACAAAAATTGTAGAAAAAGAATGACCAACACTAGAATAAAAGAATGAAAGAGCAAATTTTTTATCAAATACAACAAAAAGACAAACTTGTGACAACTTACTTACTTTATTTTGACTTCCATGCAAACTTGCATGGAACAATAGTCATGGCATATGGATCTTGTGTTGTCAAAGCTGCAATCAACAATTCTAATGTCGCCATGGCTAATTTGGTCCTCTAATGCTACAACATAGTGCCCTATACCATGTCATGCAGAAATTTTCTCACCTAGCAAATTCAAAAAGCATAATCTTCAATAAAATTGTCTAATTTATTTATTCAAATGGAAAATACAATAACATTCATTTCAAACTCACTATTGAATGCTATGATGTCAAAAATAGCATCTCTTTCTTCCACTGTAGCTTCAATTAGGAGGTGAAAAGACCTTGTGTCCTTCTGACTTCCACCTCACCATAGTTTGGAGACATTCATTGTCAAATCTTTCCTTTGCTAGTAGAAAATTCATAAGGATGTGGGTCCCGACCAATGTCCATATCCCATACTCGCTTTCTCCATCATCGGAGTGTGTTTGAATTGGGCCTTTTTTCATGTTCTATATCACTTCATTGATAGAGACATTTAGAATGAGCATTTCTATGTTCTCTTCATCATCTTCACCTACAACAACAATGTCAGCCCCATGCAAAATCACTTTTCTAATCAATTGCATCAACTCAACCTTTTACTTCAACTCCATATGAGAACATTATTACATTTGAGAGCCTTCATCTATCGTAGACGATTCCCAAACTATTGCATCTCCATCCACCTTCTTCTTACTTTTCTCCTTTTCTTTCACCTTCTATATTGCCTTCAATTTCTTCTCCACTTTTCTAGTTCTCTTGCCACCATCTTCTCACGCTTTTCTTTTGTTTTATGAAGTTTTTTCTTGTTGGCAATTTTATGTCTGGCATTGTCTTTTCTTTTTCCATTTCATCCATACCATCAATCTCTTTGGACTGCAATTCCTACACATTCATTTTCTAAAGAGTTTTATGTAACTGAAACTTAGATGGATGAACGTACCCTCTCGAGCAATCAAGGTACCAAGTAACACCACTAAAAGGTGCCATGGTGCTGTGGTTCACATTCGGAGATGATTTGCTATGAACATGAAATCTGGCAAAATATGGTCTTGCCATGTAGCTAAGAATGGAGAAAGATCCATTCACAAGATTGCCTTCTTTGGCAATAACTCAAGTTTAAAGTACCTGTAAAAATATATGCACATTAGAGATTCTCAATTTCAACCCTCTTCAATTTCAATATATAGAAAACAAAATGTTTTTGAACTCATCAAAAGATCATACGTTTCACCATTTATCTACTACTATCCACAATAGCAAAAGAGTCAAACTTCTTGAAGTTGCCAGTGCCTCTTAAGATTGATCCAACACCATCATTCCAAATCTTCATCTTTCAGCCTTTATTCCCTCAATATACTTAATAAATTTCTTTGGTTATAAAAGAGAGTTCATGACAAAAGAAGTAGAGTCAGCAACAATATTGATGAATTCATTGACAATATCTTCCACCTAAACATTAAAAACATATCAAAATTGGTTAAAATATTGAATTATTTAATTTAATATATGTAACATACTAATAATTGAAAATTGAATGTTTGAACATAACAAAATTAAAACCACAATGCTTACTCTAGTACACCACACACATCGATTCAGAAATGTAGTGAGTTTGAATTAGTTTGGAAGGGAACTTCCAAGCATCACAAGATGGTACTGAAACTCTAAAAGATTTCACCACTTAAAGAATTTGACTTTATGGTAAGGTGTTGTATTGCATATAGCCACCAGTTGAAGCTTCTCCAAATTCATCTTAGGATTATTATTGGAACTCTAATATTTCTCCACCTAGGCATGAGAATTTTATTAGACTACAAAAAAAATGCAATACAAGTGACTAGTTTCTTCAAAAATTCAATTACCTCTTTCAAAAACTATGGGCCATGTGCAAGGTTTGCAATTGCCAACAACTTCATCATGTTTGCATTTAACTTCACAACATTCTCTTTTGATGTAGTTTTTATTGTTTTGGCTACTCCTTCATCAATCTTGTCTTCTTTGAATGCTATCTCATAGCTTGTCCTAATTGCCACATCATCAACAAAGGCAATCTTCTGTTGCACCATAAATACATAAAATAAATTTATTGTCAATGCCAATATTCAACATAATAAACCTTTAATTTGAAATATAATTTCAATTACACTTACCCAAAACACAAATGACATAAATATATCATCTGACGTTGAATAACAAGTCTGAGGGACATCTTGCAATCCACACTTCTTTATTTTTGATGGTTGTAGCAATTCACTGAACTTTTTCATGGGTAGAAAACCATACTTTTGCATAAGATAAAGGGTGTGCACAAGATTTGTCTTCACGTAAGAGTCTTATGTTTTCTTGCACAATTTTTCAATTAAATTAGAGAATATTGACATATTCAATGAATGAATAAGAACAATTATTATTTCAAAGCTAATGAAAATGACTTGATATAAGAAATATGTGAAAACATGTTATATAATAAAATGTGTATCTTACGTACTTATGTCATGCATAACTTGGATGACAACTTCAACATGTCATTTTGTCTCCAATATGATTGAATCTATCACATAATGCTACGACATTTTCAGTAAGTGCAAATGAGTGATGTGGTTCATCCATGCTTAAAACTGGTGATTTCCATCACACAAAAGAACATGAAGTTTTTCATGTGTCGCAAATCCTTATGTGAATCCAAATATTTTGTGAAATTGTCATTCTTTGCATTCCAAACAGGCCCCCTCTTCTCCTCCTTTGCTATCCAATTGATGCTTTCTCCTGCCTTGTTTGTAGTAGACAAACTACATATAGAAAACTGATGATACTTCACAATATCCATGAATAAATTCAGCTCAAATTACAAGAGAAAGTTGATCTTACCATTGGCATTGCAAGCATAGGACAAAAAGATGCAAAGACAAGCCAATGAATCTACTTTTGCCCTTAAGCTAGCAACGGTAGCCACTAAGTCCATATATATAGTATGAAAAATAACAATTGGGAGAAAATATAACAAAATGGGTTCTTCTTGGGGAAGACTCAAGTTAGCTAAAGTTTGAAGTAGCTAAGGTCATGCATAGATAAATGATATTTTATTTTGAAAATAATGTGTTAATTGGGCTCGTAACGAAATATTAATACAAAAATGATTATGTATATTTTATTAAAAAAATTATAACTATATCCATCAATTAATAGACCATAAACACAATCCCTATGCATATGTTGTAAACTATAAACAAATTGGAAAAACACACCACATGACATTAAATTAGGGTTCTTCAATCCACATTACTCATGGCAATAATGTACTCTTATATAATTGCTTTTAAGCCCATAATCACACCATTGTCTCAATTTCCATGGTCAATATCCATAATCAGTTATTATTGTGACTTTTAGTTCATTCAATCTCTATAATTAATTTCACAACATCTCTTTTTACTCAATTACTTCATTTTTATAGTGAATAAACATCAATTTAGAAAATTAAACAATTTTCAATAACTACGCATCCTTGTTTATTTGCACACATTCAAACTATGGAATAAGAGCAATTTCAAATCATCTTCCTAATTGATATTTATTGTCATTTCACAATTTTTTTGAAAATCACTCACAATTATTCTCACTTTTAATATTTTTTTTCTTATTTGGCTATAATCGTTAATTAGTTACATAGTATTTTTTTATCAGTTAATAATCATCTTACATTGGCCTTGACACTAGTCAATAATCAATTTTAGTATTTATAAAATATAGCACACTAACTATACTAAAATGAATACATGCTTGCCATTCGTCACTTATACACAATGCACTCATACACTATGGATATTCAATATGCAATTTTCTCACAACAATTAACACTCAAGATATCACAATAGTCCAATTTAAATCTCATCAATTACATCACTCATTAAAATTTCAATACAAATAATTTAAATAATATGCACTTGTATACAACAAGTTTAAATTACATACATCAAACACAATTTTACGTAAGTACATTAATTATTTAATTACATTACAAAATAATTTATAACATTTAAATTAATTCATAAAAAAAATATACAAAATAATTTGTAGAAAAAAATTCATAGAATAATATTGTGTGTGCATAAAATAATGCTCATAGAAAAAAAAAAAAAAACACGAGGAACAAGACTATACTTATCTGCTCTTTTACAAAATGAAAATTCTTAACTACATATACTCAAAACTTCTTCTTTGACACCCTTTCACTCATAACTGTCCATGTCAATTTCTATGATTTTAACATTTGAAATTGTCAATTGCCACCTTTTGAAATCCTAATCACATTTGCATTCATACCGCATGGATTTCAAAAATAAATTTCAAATACAACGCATTTCACATCAAAATCACAATTTCTAAATTAACTTTAAGATTTCATGTTTATAGTTCACTTTTTGGGAATGAAGAAGCTAATTTTCTCTTCCTCTTTGTCATTTGATTTCACAACTTCCATTTCCTCTCCATCTTCTTCCTCTTCACCACTAAGCTTATGTTGAGCGGTGCCATTTGTTTTAGGAAAACCCATTACAACAACCACTTAAAAAAAATTTAGAATAGAGGTGACCTGTCATATTGCAATTTGTATACAACGATAAGTCTAAGTCTAATATTCTATCACATATTTCAAATTTTAAATGACATTTTAGAAATATCATTTAATTACAAGAATATGCATTTATTGATCAATTATAAAAATACAAGATATTGAGTTAATACTGTAGCTCTAGAAGCCTAATCATTTTTATTCACTTAACATTTATGACTTTCTACTTGTCAAATCTTTTCAATCTCAGAGTCAAATAATAGACTCAATATCGATCCATCTTACTCATTGTCTGATATCAACCATATACAAGGCTCAATTTTGGATGGAAATGATGCACTTGTTGGCTATACCAAGGTACAACATTTCAAGTTTTACCTTAATTCTATAGGTTGCCTAATGATGAAATACAAGCATTATTGCACAAACATTGATTGGCTCCTAGAGGAAGGTAGGGGAATCAAATTGTTTGCCTTGGAAAGAGCCGCTATTTGTTGTTACCTTCCAATGCAAAGCGTGGACGATATTTATAAGGGGTTATTTGAGTTCACTACATATTGGGAGACATTGTGCGGTAAAGACAAAAGTGGAGAGTATAGAAGATAGTACAAGCATTTGGTGTTCTATTGGCAGACAGTGAAAACAACTTTAAAGGATCCAATTGAATTGTCTATAGTGTTGAAGGACGGCTTTGGTCCTTTTTCCTCAAAATGAAACGACTAGAAGATGATCAATTTGATAAAGATGGTGAGGTTCGTAAGGATGTTTACTATGGATGATGCCTTTGTAGGGCAACTTTGCAATTGCCCATTGCCACCTTTCTAGGTGGCACGTGATCTTTTCAAAGGGTATTTTGTTTCTATTTGAGTAGCTAATGGTAATACAAAGCTTGTATGGATTATCATAGCTTTATTTAATCTTTTCACTAACCTACATCATCCTAATTGTATATTGATTCAATACTTTTGGCCCACTTCAAGAGAGCAAAATGTTCAGGAGTTCTATATTGGATGGGACTTTGCCAAAAGATTGCAATGGAAAATTGACTAGACCCATAATTTGGTTTGGGAAGAAACGAGTTCTTTGATGATAGCATAGAAGTCTGGGGGTCAAGAAAGTTACATTTGAATCTGTTTTTAAAATCTCATTTGCTCAAATTGATGTCCTCAACAAAAGTTTGACTTTGCATAATACCACTTGAGCATGTAAGGGGTAGAAATTTTTTCTATAGTGTTTGAAGTTGTGTTTCATAGTTTGAAATTGGTGATTTTTTCCATGCATTTACTTCTGGGTGATTGCAAGAAACACTTGTCCTATTTCTTGTCCCCTTGGTCTCGAACAAGCGGTTTTTGGCTCATAACTTTTGCGTTGTATGCTCATTTTCTATAAAATTTGAAGAAAAGGTACGTGTACTAGTTTTAGACATTTTCTAATTTTTTCCAATTTAAAAAAATTTATTTAATATTTTTAAACTGCCCCCGATTGGATGTCTACCTTGGCCATTTTGGAGGTTTTTAGTCCTATTTTTAATCCAAAAATAAAATTTTGAACCTCTAAATTGGTATGTAAGGATTTGTACTAAATTTACTCAAGCTCACAAAGGATTTTTTTAAAATAGTAAATTTTCCACCTTCCACATGTGCTCAAAGTGCACTACCTTTGTACACGCACAGAGAACACAATTTGGTTTTTTCCAAGATGAAAATGGTTGAGAAGAAGCATCTTAATGTTAGTAAAACTGGATTTATTTTTGAGAATTTTTTGAATTTTTTTACTAATTTCTAAAAATCAAATTCAAAAAGTATCTATTTTCTTGTATTTTTCCATCACGCTTTTTTTGTGCATAACTTTTAGAGATAAATTTTTTTAGGCCTGAATTTTCACCCATATACTATTTTAAAAGCTTTAAATATTATATATATTTTATTTTATTTTTAAAATTTTTATTCCAAAAGGTCATAGTACTCAAATACTAAAGCCATTTTGGCTAGAAAACAACAGGTGTTTCTTGCAACTACCCTTCTGTATAACGACAAATGGTTTTATATGATTTTATATCACATGTTATAGAATAAAGACTATATATTGGAGTATTATGATTTGATTTTATAAATTTGTATTGAAATTACTTTTAAAATTAAATGAAGTATTTTCTGCACCAAGTGTATTTGTACATATTATTTAATATATTTACTATTACATTATACATTTACTTGTATCTAAATTGATGTCATTTTATTTATTTATTCATTTTATAAATTCCTATTAAAAATATAATACGATTGGAAAAAAATTGGTAGTTGGTATTGAAAGATTTTTATCTCCCATTTTAATGAAAATGATGATTTCTAGATCATTAATTTTGTGTATTTGCTAGTACTAAACATTCTTAAACCTCAAAAGTCAAAATGTGACAAATTAGTAAAATTGGCTTTTAAATATAAAATGATTTTTTTAATTCTTTGAAAAACAAGGGATATGATAATAGTCAAGTTCACTATTTTCCAATAAAAAAAATCAAGTTCATCAAGTCCATCCTTCAAAAGTAATAGCAGATGATAACTTTGTCATTCTAAATGTGACAAAAAATAGTACTAGTCTTTTTTGAAATCACTCATATTTGGAGTATTTTTTTGAAACTTCACTAAATTTTGAAAATAAGGACTTAAAAAAATTATAATGTATCATATAGGTGCATCTTTGAAATATTTTAGAAATATTGAAAAACATTCACTAAAAATTCTATTGTTTAATAGTGATTTTGTGCCATTTATAAAGTAGCTATATAATTAATTGATTCCACAATGTTGATTCATAGTCATATTAATAGCACTTCAAAAGGTCATGACTTACAAGTACAATGACTTCACGCACACAAAGAAGTTAGTCTACTTGGCTTGGTTTGCAAAATTATTTTCAACAAATTAATTTCCTAAATTGCAATGTAGTTTTAGTGTAGTATCACTTTTTAGCATTATATTGCTCAAATAATCTCCCTAATCATAATGGGACCTTCCATAGAGAGAAAATCTACTCTACATACATATTTTTTCAAGAGCACATATTGTAGGGTAACTATGTAAAAAAATTTCCTATAATTTTGTGGTTGACTAGGATTTCCCTTTTTCTAAGGCTAAGCACAATCTTAGCAAGTTGGTCCAAGCGCGTGTAGAATGTATACATGTAGAGAATATTACCTCTTCTAAAGATGGTACAAATAGGATAGTTTAGTTTAGTGAAATTCTATTACCTTTCAAACAACTAAGTACCATAGCTTCTCTTTGCATTGATTTTCTCCTTAAATTACAACTTTGTGCAAAATTAAAACCTAGCCAATACTTAAAGAAGGATTTTAAAGCTCCTTGGAATATTGAGTATTGTGTGATTAATATGGTCATACACTCATACTCATTAAACAAGAAGCATTTCATAATGCCAAAATATATAGTAACACTCAAAGGCTCATGTATCTGAAAAATTACACTTACATTCTATATAGTGTTGCTTCTCAAATAGTGTCATTCCTATACATATGGGGTCACATTAAATAGAACTTTCAATCATCAATTGTTATAAATTGTACACCATCCCATTGCAAAGTAACACCATAAATGAAAAAAAGCCACACTATATCTATACTTTAAACACTATTCAAAGTACAAAAGAAAACTCTATCACTGAACAATGTAGATTCCTTAAATCATGGGAGCAACATTGAACAAAATTATCTCAAATACAATAATTGTATATGTTATTCTTTTTAGTGTAGACCACACTAAATAGAATGAAGAGTGTAGTTTCAAGTGCCTACTTGAAACTGCAATAAATTTGAAAACTGCAACTTTCAAGTGCTCAGATAATTTTTTGAGGTGGTCAACTGAGCTTTAAAATCTAGGATCGATGTAGATATAAGGTTCATTAGGTTTACCTTTCATAGCAGCAATTCAAACAGGTTTCAATTCATTCCAACAACTCAAAACTCAAAACTCAATTCATTAATTCAGTTTCTATAATGTACCAGTTTTTTAAAACTACATCATTGTAATACATATAAACCTACATGAATTGTGTTACATGGGAGCAGATCAGAGCACCAAATTGTACATTAAACTACGCAGAGCTCCCAAAACTAGGACGAGCTTTGCATCGATGTCACCTTCCAGTTATCCCTCAGTTGTGCCGATCGATGCTGTTAATTGGTATTGTATGTGCCACCAAATGGGATTAATTAATGACACAGATCATGCACACATTCAAAGACAAAGGCAGAAAGAATTGTTGTTGCCTTTGAATCAATCAAATTCAACAGACGTATCAAAACAATCATCATCTCATTTCACAAACTAGAAACAATGCAAAGGTGACAATAATGAAAGAGATTGTAAATAACATCACAGTCTCCGTGACGAGGGAGTCGGTTGAGAATTCCAGGAGCGTGGAGCTGTACCCCGACAAAGTGGGTCTGTTGAAGTTGTTGAACAATTGCAAGGCATTGCACTCTGGGCAAACGTAGTAATTACAGATCGACATTGATATCTGTTTTTGCACAGAAGCTAGTGTATATCGATCCAAGTCGCTCGTCGTTTTGGGAAACCTCATCAAAGTGGAAGCGAAGGCAAGAGCACAAGTGGATGAAATGGTTGCCACTGCTGCCCCCAACACCAGGCGTCACAGAGCCATGGCGTCATTGTGAATTGGTGCCACAGGAACCGCAATGTGGCCTAGCCCCGGGGTGGCAACTCCTGTATAATATGCAGGGGGGACCGTTTTGAGAAGAGCAAAAAAAGCTGAATACTTCAAATTTGATAATTTATTATAACCTTAAAAGAGCTTTTAATAAAGCTTTTACAATGAGGAGCTAGGGCTGTGATTTCTAATAAATTTAATACCTTGTCTAGGATTGTACAAATCTAGTAGCATGTCTTCCACTTCGTGTTACATGAACTTGTGACATTGGTGTTGATTCCATAGATGGTGCAGCTCTTGGAAGTTGATTCGCTATCGCAGCAGTTGGAGTAGCTCTTGGTGGCTGAATCAAAGTCGCAGCAGATGGTGAAGCTCCTTGAGGTTGAATCAATGTTCCAACATTTGTAAACCTCCTGCTAGAGTTGCTTCTTCTCAGCTTTTCATTCTTCAAGTGATTGTCCAAAGATGACTTGTCTTCCTGTGCCAAAAAAAAACTCTCCGAATCTGCGTTTCTTTTCAAAGCAATCAAGCAAATGACATATTTCAAATCAACAAAATCGGCCTCATGGCCACTATAACCACCATATGAATATTGAAGGCCCTCAATTTGTTTGTAATACTTAGGTAAAAATTTTATACCTTCTTCACTCAAACAAACTGGTCTCACATAATCAATTAATCCTCCTTTATCCAATCGTTTCACAATTTTCTGTATGCGAGCTAAGTACCATATCAACTTCTTACCTTCTTCCATGATAATTGCAACATCATCAAACAAGCCTACTTCTTCAACCTCATGAGTACCTTCTGATAAGGATGAATTTTCAGCTGAACTTTTATATTGCACTCGCTGCAATCTATCTAATGGCAATTTAGATGGTGAATGTGTATTAAGCTCCGTAATAAGTCTCATTTTAAACACTGGACCTTTTCCTGGCACATCAACAACTGGTGATACAGTACATGCTTCATTATCTTTAAGGTTTGAAGGACTTCCATTTATTTGACTTTGTTGTTCAATGTCTAAGACAGAACTTCTCATTAACACATCAACCTCATTTACCAAATTGTCATCAATAGATGTGCTAATTTCTGAATTTGATTCATTCATTTGGACATTATTAACAACCAATTCACTAGTTTCATCATCCACTTCTATAGCACATTGTTCTACAATATTTAATGACTCTGAAAAAGAAGAAGGCCAAGGTTTAGCCCACTTACCTGCGGCAGAAAGTACATCCTTCATTTCAACGTCCATTGCTTGTATTTGAGCTTCAGCAAAACCATTTAACCAGGCTTCTTGTAAAGCCTCATTAGAAACAGATTCATATTCAGCTAGGTTAGAAGAACAACATGATTGATTTCCATCCCACCAAAGGTTTTTGCGTCGCCTTGATTCCATAAACAAGGGACCATCTTCATCAAATCTGATTTGTTCAGTCCTACCTATATGTGATGTGCGCTCCACTGCTTCTCCAATACAAAAATTATGTTTGTTTTTAACATGTTGACCAAGCAATGAGAAAAAATCTTCACAACAATCTGAACCTACTTTATCTAAGGCAACAGGCAAATGAGGAAACAAATCACGCATCATCATGATGTATAAAACTGCAGAGTGACATGATATCAAACAATCTAGAATGGATTCCCTAGTCAACCAATTATCTTTTAAAAAATGTCCATGTTTAACATGACGGATGTACTCTGTTCCAAAGTAAATCATATGCACCACAAAAGAAGACAGCTTCACCTTCTCTAATAAGGTTCCTCTTCCATAAAAAACTTCTAAAAAAGACCAAATCACTTCAAGATGCAAGATTGTTCCTTTTACATGTTCTTGAATCTTCTCACCCCCAACAACAATACCTTTATCAAGTTCTTCTAAACATTTCCTTACCTTTGGAAAAGAAATGCGCTGGACAGCTGGAAAGTTTTGCTTATCTTTGACATTTATGTCATCTTCTAACAGACCATGTTCTTCTTTTGAAAAGTAATGATAAACAAGTAGTAAGTGATTCTTACTTGCTACATACTTACCCCAAAATAAGACTCTTGCTGCTGAAAGGAGAAGATTGCGAAGCTTCTTTCCAATATGTAGAGGATCTTGCATCATTATTACTGGAGCGTCATCCACAATTTCAGTACACATTAGAAATCCATTAGTCTTTAAACCATATGTTCCCCTAGAGATGCTTTCTAGCATCAATTTTCTGCGCCTACTATCACCATCTGAGGCATGACCCCTTAGAGATCCTACATCTTTTTCAAGATGCTTCTTGTGGTATTTTCGTATCAGCTCCCACTGCTTTTGCACTTGCACATGTTTAAACTTATTGCAAGTACTCAACAAACAATATACTAACCTTGGCATACCTGCAACCAATGGGTTAGCTACCAAAACTCGACACATAGAACCAACTTGTAAATTTTCAAAAGCATCTGAAATGTTACTCCAAGTAGATGATGAAGGTTGGAGATCAAAACCACATTCATGGTTTGGATGTTCAAGAGATTCTTTAAAGCCACAAAAACCATCAATCACATCTAGCCTTCTATTCCATGTTGCTAGCTCTATACATTTTGTTTCATCTTCACTACATTCAAAGGGAATTGGCCCTGAAATTCCAAGCTTTAGTTTGCATAATTTCAAAACTGAAGATATGTGAGAAAATGTACCCTCATTGATACCAATACTGTACAAGAACCCTTCCTTGCGAAAATTTGATCTGGTTGTATTTAAAGCTGGTCCTTCCAAATTCTTACTCAAAAAATTGTGTGTTGCAGAGCCCCCAAAGTTCTGCAAAACCTCAAACAATTTAATAGTACTAGAATGGTAACGTTTTCCATTGCCCTTACCATTTGATTTGTGCATTGAAAGCAGATTTTTCACAACATCTGTAAGTAAATTCAACAAAATAGGACGGCTATTAAATGCTCCTAAATCAAATGCTCTTCTAAACAACTCTACAATTTCAGGAAGTGATCCTTCAGCCAAAGCAGACTGAAGTTTTATTGAAAAATAATCCTTTGTTTTTGTTGCCCTTGTCAAAGCCACATTCAAAAGGAATACATGATCATTTACAAGTTGGCATCTTCTCTCCCATTCCCTAGCTGTTTCAATCAGCTCATTCTTTTGCAAAAACTCCATCCTAACACCTGATTCACAAACTCGTTCACCCTTTGGCACTACCATGTTTTTCAATCGCTTTGCTCGCATTCGGAAATCAATAAAGCTGGGAATCATAGAACATTTGTCACAAAATATTAATTCACATTCCATGTGACGAAAAGTTCCCTCAATAAGTATAGATTCTCCTTTTACGTTCATAATATTACGCTTATAATTAGGGTCAGGATACCAATACTTGCCAATTTTCAGGTCATGTAATAATGGATGGACATCAACCACATCATCTCCCAATTTCAAGAAATAATCATGATATCCATGACATACATTTTGCATGCAATACAAATTCATTTTGTCTCGAGGAATGTCTATAGGCTTTGGCACATATGGAGGAGGGTATTCACCTTTACCTGCTGATATACCTTTTGCCAATGATGCCTGAATTGTTAGCTGATTACCGGGTCCTCCAACTGCTAATTTGTTCTTCATTGCAAGGACATGTGCATTCCTCTCATGTGCTGTCCAACTGTATCCACAACCCCAAAAGTGCCTTTGAAGTTGCAAATTATACATTGCCATGAGTTCTTGTCAATAAGTTGAGCACCTATCATCAAAAGAGACAACATGCACAATAATAAATTCAGTATGTAGCCTGAAATTGTCAAGTTGATTACACTATAAATTGAAAAAACAAAGGCTATAAAGTTTCATCTAATAAAATGCAATGTATCAATATTTTAATATATGAATATAATGCTTCAAACAATTATATCATATGCATGGCTTTTCACTTATTTAAAGTAATAATTGCATCAAAAAGCAAAAACAGTTTTCTTGTACAACAAATTATATCAGCTGAGGCATATATATAAACATTAGAGATATAAAGTATAAACAAAAATGTATAAAAAATTAGATATAGAATTAGAAATAGAAAGGTTAAAACAACATAGTATATGAGATTATAAAGAATCTTACCTTGTGAAGCACAATTTTGCACCCACACTTCTCTCCTCTTAAAGAGAGAATCGTTTTTCTCTTTTTGTTGCTGAGCTTCTTTCTCCACATTGGCACACTTACCAAAGTACACCTTCAGATTCTTCTCATGTACAGAATCCACACCATTAACCTTAGGAGACAAATGCACCTTCAAATTTGATAAATTGAAGGAAGGATTAATACTCCTCTCGTCTTGGCATGGGACACAATACATTACCCACTTTCCAAGAGTCTTGTTCTTGCTACTAACTCGTGGGTAATATGGACCTCTTACTTTGAATCCAAAAAATGGATCTTCTTCCATTTCCTTCCAATTTTTTGATAGTCGTGGTGGCATTGATTTGTCACATTTTGCCTTCAAAATGCATGATTCAAGAGTACTTGAAGCTTTCTCCAGCTCCTCTTTCTCAAGGAACTCAAGTTTCACCCTCTTCACAGCTTTTTCTTGGCATTCACCTTGGAAATTTGGAGCATCTCCAACACCTTGGCATCTCTTCTGTGAATCTTTCAAAGGTGATGCAAGGCTACTCAAGTCAATGAGGCCATTGCTTTCTGTTTGAGAACAAACAGCTGGAGAGCTAATCACAGGTTGTTTCTTATGAAAATTTTGGTGATGATTACAACACAAGCAAACCTTCTCATTATTTGAAGAGGCTAGAAAACTCTGACATCCACAAAGCTGCCCTTGCAACTTCTTCTGACATACTCCAAACTCAACACTTGCATTACTCATCCTTACATGATAATGCTTATGACAATCACAGCATCTACAAAGTAAAGGGTCAGAGTGACATGCTTCAAATTCTTGACAGCCACATTCATCACCCATGATGACCTTTTTGCATAAACCCCACTTGATTAAACCTGCAAAAAATACAAACATATTAATTATCTTAAAGTGTCAATTTTATTAAAATTTAAGTATTCCAATAGTTTGAGACTTTTGAAGACATGCCAATTTAAAACAGAAGTTTATATCATTCATGGCTACTACAAATTTGTGTAGATGAATGTTTTAAGTAGTTTGGCAATAGAGGTCTACCAATCTAACTTCAGACTATATATATCTAGCATTATTTCAGCAAATATATGATAAATTTGGAGCATGTGACAAATATAAGATGATGAAAGCCAAAACACAACACATTGTGACATTCATGACATTGAGAGCATAATGTCAAAAGACCATTAAAATAATGAAAGTGAAAATTTCTATATTAAAATAAGGTTATACTAAATTTCAATTATACTAAAGTAAGATAGTTTAAACCACTTTAGTAAGTTAAATAAATTTATAAATAAATTTATAAATAAATTTATAAATAAATTTATAAATAAGTTTATAAAAAGTAGTTTAAACTATCTTACTTTAATGTACACCACATTAGTTTAAACCACTAAGTAAGTTAAATAAGTTTAAAAATTAGAGTGTAATGACAAAAAGACCATTAAAATAAGATTATACTAAAGTAAGATTTGATGCTTACCAAGCTCTGTAGGAACATCATGTTCAAGGTTTTCAAATTCCATGCCCTTATCCATGATGTTGTTGAATTTTAGTGTTGAAAAGCCAAATCACAATTTCAATGAATCAATGAGCTGAATTCCTGCACAACATCAATGTACATTACATAATGTAAATATTTGCATGCTGAAATGCATCAATGTAATTGCCTAAATTGCTAGATGAAATTGGTAGACTGCTCCATTGCAATAGTCTATATCCAACAAAAATTCAATAGTGAAGGCTGTTACCACCAATAAAATATGGCCTAAATTCTATTATTTTCACAAAGTAGAACATTTTTATAAGTTGAAAGTTGTTCTCACTCTGAAACTGTGCAACCGCTGTTTACCAAAATTTTCAATACAGTATATCTATCGATCTTTGTGTTTGATTGGTTTAGGGGATGCTTTTAAAATGGGGAGAGTTGCAGAGCGATCATCCTTCCTTATGGATATATATCCTAGAGGTCAGATTATGACTTTGGTTGGGACTCAGCAGCTTTGTCCAGATCAGCTAACTTGAATCTAATCATGGTTGTCACCCCGGGGGCATATTACTGTTCACGGCGAATCACGGCGAATCTGTCCGATAATTACCCGCTGACTAAACTGGCTGCCAAACTTCGGGCTCCCATAACTTTCTCAAAAATCATCTAAATTGGGCATATAAGATGTTTTTCGGCATCTACAGTTTCTGTAGATGCCGAAAAACATCTTATATGCCCAATTTAGATGATTTTTGAGAAAGTTATGGGAGCCCGAAGTTTGGCAGCCAGTTTAGTCAGCGGGTAATTATTGGACAGATTCGCCGTGAACAGTAATATGCCCCCGGGTCACAACCATGAATCTAATGCATGCTGGCAGAATAAAAACAATAATTAAGAAGACATCATACCTGTGATAGGTGCACCACCGAGGAGGGCAGCTGTCACAACTAACGCCTTGGACAGATTGCTGAAAAGAACCCTGAGCTGCAACATCAAGACCCGGGTCAAGAGTGTCGAATGAAATTCTAGAAACTTGAAGTAACCAAACTTGTTAGTAAAATGCTATTGAACTTGCATGTGACGAAATTAAAGACAAACGAGAAGTTCAACAGTTGATATCAGAGCTGCTAGTTACAGCATCAACTTCGATATGAATGAAAAAACTACCAAGAATCGAAAAGACTACAGGAGTGCAGGACTTTGAAGCTTTGCAACACTGCAAAGTTAAAACACAACAATCTACTAATTACTAATTAGTAGATGAATTTGCATCCGTGCACACATTAATCCATATTGAAAGAGCAAAACATCTGCAAGCAAATAGCAAAGATTCAAAAAGTGCAAAGTTACCTGCAAGTTGATTAGGGCTCCGTCGATGCAGATGGATAAGATCGAAGGATCTAGCAATGTAGTTAGGGCTCCGTCGATGCAGATGGATCATATTAAAGGATTCAGCATATGATTAGGGCTCCGTCGAGGTAGACCAGATCGAAGGACACACTGTATTCCAACTTCAAAACTTTGGTTGTTCTCAGCAACCAGATCGAACAGAATTTTATACTGAAATTCTACCAGATCAAGTAGACCAGCTCCCTCGCCTGTTGCTTGATCTCTTACTACTTTCTGATCAAAACGATATTTTGCAAACAGTCACACAACCATCCAGAAATTCTACTATAATTGTATCCTTGTTTCTAACTTCAGGATACAAGGGCTTCTAATCACAAGTTGCATTGACAAACGACCAACACAACTACAGGTGAGCAAGGTGAGCAAACAAGGTGAGCAAGAAGTGCGGCAGGTGAGAGGAGAGTTGAGAGGGGCGCCGCACAAGCCAAAAGTCATGAAAAGTTAGAGTTGAACGGTAGGAAAGTTGGCGTCAGAGAAACAAAGAAGGTTCAGGCCTTCAACACAACGTAGAGAAGTTGGCAGTCTGGCACGCTAACGGTCAAAGAATCCTAGGTCATCAATAGTTGAGGTAATAATTAACTCTGACCCCTGGTATTATTAGAAGCATTTTTTTAGAAGAGTATTTTAGAAATAATAAAATTTAATAATTCAAAAAAACCCCTGGGGGGTCTGAGCGGTGCCCCCTGTTCGAGAATTTTTTTGTATTATAAGTTCTTAAAATGACATTTGAATGCCTAAAACTATTATAATTGATATAAAAGTTATACCATTCAATTCCTCTCAATATTTTCTATCTTACTATGTTCCTAAAACTTACATAATAATAAAGTGTATTCCCTTCTTGCGCATTAGAAAAGTTAAGAAAGCCCCTGTATCATCGTTGTGAGTTGCCACCCCGGGGGCCTAGCCCATGTTTGCCATTCATCAAAAATTGGCTGGGGTATGGTGTTGCTTGGTATTCACGTGCCTGGGTTCATGCAACAAGTTTTAAATCAGTACTGTAGCATTGAACAGAAGTTGAGGATCCAACATCAAGGTCATCAGATTGGTGCAATCGAGAGCGCCAAAATTGTGACATTCAAGTGCACAAAGCTCTTAAAAATAAGATTGGTAAAGATTTGAGTTTTTTCCGAACGACAGTTTGGAAACGTGACCAGCGTTGTGGATTTCTCCCAACACCGTACCAGAAATTGACGTTTGATTTGGCAAGGACATTTCTCACATCACGTGTTGATGAATCTCAGCGAGAAGCATTGGGATAACGTTAAAGATCATGCTTGCTAAATTGTAGAAATAAATATTCCTCTCCCAAATGAGAGTAACTGGATTAAACTTATATATGCATTTTGAGGTAAAAGCTATATTCTGTGCATGATCTTGAGCTCATGATGGATGGGAGGGATCAAAAGCGACGTGACAAAGAAACGCATTGACCGCTCTCTCACTAATTTACCCAATTTGTCAATGAAAAACAAATGAAGGCATTCATTGACAAAATGTTTAATGATGCCAACTACAAAAAAAAGGTGTGTTGGCAGTCTCCAAAGAATGTAAGGTAAGTTTTGGTTTAGAATTATTCAAACTTGAATCACATCACTACCTCAAAAAATGACTGAAATCCATGCTCATTAATACAATACCTGCCACGCGTTTCAATGTTGCTTTGCGTTTGGGGATGCTCTCACAACTTACTGCTTCATTGCATTCCTGAACTCGGATCTCGTTAGTGACCGTAACAGTCAGGCACACAGCTCACCAATCTGTTACAAGTGAATTGACTGCAAGTTAGAGACCACGAGTGGAAATTCATCCTCCACAAAACATTTTAAAGCGAGATTTTAGTTGACTCAAGCCTAAGTGAAAACACAGAGTGCAAAATGCAACATGAAATACACTCCAGACATGAAACACCACCTTTCGGGAAGGGCGGTAGGCTTACCAAGCAGAAGACACTCCAACCCAATTCCTTAATAAATGAGGTTCAGTTTTCTACGCAAAATGCAAAATAAAAGAGAGATTTGTTTTATGTGTGTAAACCTCAAAGATGTACAAAGTCTTGATGTAGGCACAGATAAGGAGCTCAAACTGGGTCTCCTTGGGATCATAGGAAGACGCTGGTGGCCAGCTCATACGAAAAGACCTTCATATGAACAAGTCACATGACTCAGCTAGTAAACGGTTATACATTAACAACTTCCAATAACTAAATCAAACCCCTAATCGGTTCTCACCAGTCTCTAAATTAGTATTAAACAAGCAGTTAGTAGACCAATTTCTCCAAAAAATTACTCAAAAAAATACATCTGGAGTGTCAGTAGTTCGTGTAAGTCACTTGAGTGCTTAGAATCACCATCGCTGAAGCATGCCAGCGCCACACTGGATGAAGCCAAGCTAGCTGCAATTCACTAAAAATTAGCATCTGAAGGTCTCATACTCAAAAAAAATTTGAACTCTTAATTTACCTCAAATCCTTCACATAAACACCTTTCACTATTCAAATTCCAGTTAGTAGGGCTCATTAGGAGCCAGCTTGCTTGATTAACGAATCAAGCCACATATGTCATAGAGATATCCTATTAGGGAGAGAAAACTTAGTACAGTTCAAGGAGGGTAGACTATGCAATTCCAAACTCTGCATGGAGCATAAAATTGGTGCAAAACTCTGCATGAAATTCACTAAATATTTAACAGATATCTCTAGTAGAACCTTGCAAATAAAGTTTAAACATTGTCGTACAAATTGATCAAAAGGATGTAGATCACCAGAACATAGGTATTCATAAAACCTTTGAACCTTTGATTAGGATTAGGTATCCAAATGAAGTCTGCTTTGGTGTGTTTGAATCCTCAGTGTTTTACTTGCAAGCTAAGAATATACAAAAATTTAACGAGAAGCTCTGGTCATTGCGATTTTGGGTGTCCCTACCTTATCTGGAGGCTAACCTGACTTGTGTTTGTGTTAGGAGTCCTCCGACCTGTTGCAAGACCATAAGATCAAAATTCAAAATCGCAACGATTTTTGTATCTCGACAAATGGTGCATTATAAGTGTGTCTCAAATGTAGTTTCTATGGAACTCGTTGTTGCTGGGGTCGTCCATAAGGTCTTTGCGCCTTCACTTTTGTCAATTCCACAGGAGTCTGGTTTTACAGCACCATGCGGTTGCTCGTTCAATGCTTGCACACACTCAAGATACAAGGGTGATAAAACTCCGCTTTGAATCCTTTGGGTAATGTTGCTTGCCCACAACCTGGTTCATCATTTATTGGGCAAACCAATGGCCAGATTCATAACATGGTAAGAACCAGATTGCCTTCATAGGAAGGTGCTCACCCTAGAAAAAAAAATGGATAGATTTGGGAGAATGGGTCGAATGTGACCAATCTAGTAATGAATGTAAAAGCTAATGGAAATTATGTACACTTCTGCAAATAAGAATTCTGGTAATCGACCTAGCACTCCCAAACGGCTCATGGCAAGTTTGAGCCATGTGCGGCTTCATCTTGCCATTGTAATGTACAGTACAGTACAACGGCGCCATTCTCGACTGCCTCTGCATCGATCTTGGCAAACCCGTGCTTCCCCAAAACTTGCTTCATCCTTTATCGGTAAACCAATGGCCAAATTCATAATACGGTAGACCCTAAACCCTAAAACCCACCCAAACCAGATTCCTTCATAGGAAGGTGCTCACAGTGGGAAAAAAATGGGCAAGCTTGGGAGAACGGGTCGAATGTGAGCAATCTGGCTAGAAATGAATGGCGCTACTGGAAATTACACTTCTGTAAATAAGCGTTCTGGTAGTCAACGTAGCGCTCCCAAACCGGCTTATACCGACTCATGGCAAGTTTGAGCCACGGCTTCATGTTGCCATTGTAATGCACCACAGCGCCCTTCTCGATCAACTCGGGATCAATGTTGGCGTCATAGCCCAACCCAAGAACATGCCATCGTCTGTCTAGAGGCTCCGTGAGTCCATAGAAGGCCAGCAGTCCTACAAGTAAGGTCCCGAGCTTCCAGAGCGTCCTGTCCACGTTCTGTTCTTGCCAGTAGTGGTACCTGGTAGTCACGTTTCTCTCCCTCCATCGCACCAAGTCGAACACAGTCATCCCAAAGGCCCAACCATAGGCGTCCGGGTCGAAGTGGGACTTGATTTTGAGGTGGGTGAAGTTGAGGTACTTGTGGAAGCGGTGGAAACTCTCCAGGCAAGTCTCGACGGCAGCGTTCACGTTGTCGTGGAGGTCCAGGGAGAAAAGCTCCGAAAGGTCCCGTTGGACTACCACGTCGTCGTCCAAGAAGACCACCTGCAATTCAAAAGGAGAATCATGAAGGAACATCAGTCACTTGGGAGGCAGAAATACACCTGGTTTTGTAGTAATTGACATGCAAAATCCTAAACCCAACACCTAGGAAATTAATAGTAGGCCTACCTTCTCCAGAGCGGGATATACTTCAGGAATGTAGAAGCGAAGATGGTTCAGCATAGATAAGTATTTGGGATTCCGGAACTTGAGAGCCGTCTTTGGTTGCGTGTCTTGGCCACTGGATCGGAAATAGTAGCTCTTCGTCTCCGTATCTTGAAGTTGCTTGAGAACAGGAACATACGTCGCATTCAACCAAGTGAAGCTTTCCACATGCTGGATCTCAATGGCCACCCCTTTGAAATCGTTCATAACGAACCACGCTTTCATCGACCCTTTGTTCACAGCATCGGTGACGACATGAAAAACAAGAAGCTCCGGGTGGTTTGCGTTCATTATGGTTGAGTTGACGACCACGGATGCGCCCAACACATTATCAGAAAACACACAGAAATGGTGAAGACTGTTGTTGGTCAATTTAGAGGTGAATCTCTCTTGCACTGCTTGCGCTTCTTCCCTCAAATCCTCATCACTTGCCCACTTCGTTGCAAGCCTCAAGCTTAAGCAGTGAAGACTCTTGGGCACAGCCTCTGCTACCAGTTGTCTAAATGTTGCACTTTGAGTGGCTGCTGTATTAGCCATCTCTTCCAGAGCCTGGACAAGAAATGTGGTCAATAAGATTCTTCTCCAACCTTGACATCAATTCAGCTTACCTTAAAATAAATGTGCTAATGTTTAGATGGTGCAAGTTTTGGGGTTCTTGTAGGAAAAGGTTCTAGGTTCCCCTGCTGCAGTGAATAGAGCTTTCCATTACCTGCATTTGCGCTTTCAGCCTCATGAACATGGTGGCACTGTCATAGTGGAGGTCTTTGGCTCGAGAGACAAGATCTGATATTTTGTGCATTATGGGCTCGGCCTCCTTCCACAGAACAAGGGAGCCTTGAGTAGCAGCTTGGGAGAGGAGTTGTTGTGCAGCTCGAATCTGCGCACTCAGATGCCAAGCCAGCTGCAGATTGTTGTTCTCCTTCGCAATCACAGCATATGTTTTGCACAGTGTCAGATGATCACCCAGTTGGCTTGCCAGGAAGTTCAAGCGAAGACCAACTTTTGTTGTGGCGTCATCTCCAGAGCTCACTCTCATGGGCTGCAATCACATCCAAGCAATGAATTCAAGAAAAGTTCACAAAGAGCTCAAGACAACTGGGTCAAGTCACCCCTTCCTCCTTATCAATTATCCATCATTTTACGACACGAGTTTCACCAAAATTAGACGGTTTCAGGACCTTGTAGACAATACCACAAGGAAAATCTTCTCCATAGGGAGACTTTCTTATGGGAAGATTGTCTTTATAATGTTGTCTACAAGGTCTGGAAATGGTCTTAATTTACTGAAACCCTTGTTTTGGGCTCTCATCTTTTGTCTTCTCAATTCCTAGTTCATGCAAAAGATCTTGTAAGAAAATCACTTTCTTCCTTGCTATCAAATCACTTCAACAATCATGCCTTATCAATACTCCAATAATATTAGAATCACTTGAATGGTGTGCCAACACTCACCACGTACTGAGAAGGATTGGGATGCCACGGTGGTCCAACAAAGAAAACCCCTGCTACAGAAAGTAGTCCTGGACCAGGAAAGACAAAGAAGATAAAATTGTGAGATAAATTTCTTCTGTTGCTACGACGAAACAAAACTGCCCTTCCCACAACCTGGGGACACACGAAATTGCCAGGGACCCAAAAGTACAAATATGTATCTATTGTCGAAGAATCAATTTAGAATATCCACCACCAAAACTTCACCTCTTCATATATTTTGCATACAGTACCCAATTAACACATTATTTGGTTCATTGCAATCCTCCATCATTCACCAACACGATCATATAAAAATTGGAGCAATTTGATAATAAGAACTATCCTCAGCAAGAAGTATAAACTATGCTCAACTGCAACATGTACTTATTGGTAGCTTTTAGAACATCCACCAACAAAACTTTGCAACTCCATAACTTTTGCATACAATATCCAAATCACACATACTCTGGCGCGTTGGAATCCTCTCATTAACAGAAAAATTGACCTTATCATACATTAACAGAATTCTATTTCAGTGGCGAGAATACCTGCAATGAGAAGCAGCAACCTATAATTGGGACGACGAAGTCCAGGGTTTCGGGACCGTAGTCCTAATTCTTTCCGCCGCTGCTGCTTCTGCAATAATAACGGAGTTGGACTGTTGCCGTTGTTGTACAGCCCCGCCCGTATGCCGCCGTTCTCCTTCCCTACTTTAAAAACCTCCTTCTTCTCCAACAACATGTTGTTTTTCTTCAACAGTGTCACTTCAATGTCTTCTTAACACCAAGACCTCTGGCACTCACTGAACTATCCACACCCACATGGCCTTGAAAGGATCTCGCATCCTCTCTCACACATCAACCGCACTCTGGTCTGTACAATTTGGCTAGAGCCTCAATACAATGCACTTAAAAGAATGGAGACTGTATGAAATCGAAGGGGCTTCAGAAGGCGTTGACCCAATACTCAAATCATGAGTAATGAACTGAAACCGAAAATCGAAGGGGGCTGTACGTGCTGGATTCCCACTAATCTCACACTGATCTGTTCAATTGCTAATACGAAAAATTGCTACAATTTTAGTCTCACGATTCTCTCTACTGATAAAACTCAAGCGGATGAAACTGAAGACGCACAGAATCGTGCAAATTGATGATCTGATCAGCAAAGAGAGAACCCCACCAATACCCCCAAATGGCGTACTGTTTATTTTAGGGTTTAGTGTACACTCCTGCAAGAGTTACATACCTGGAAGGAAGAAAGCCTCCCAAGACAACAATTGGCAGTAGAAACAAGCTATTGCAACGTCGAGAAGCACTATTGGGTTGCACTACATGCTATGCTAAGCTTTCTAGTGGAATCTGAACTATCATGTCCTCAACTTTGATAGGCTTTGGCTTGATATCTCATGGGTTCTGAGGGCCGCTGCAATCAACTCAGCATTTTCATTCTCCAACTACAAAATTCAAAATGCACACCACACAGAAATTTCAAAACTCTTTTCACGAAACTTCAATTCTTGAATGCTGCAAGGAAAGACAAATTAACATCAATTTTTTCCCAGTCTTCACCTTAAGGCCGAGAATATCCATTTCAATCTGTCCCTCAAGGTAGAGCTCTTTTGAATTGATCACCCACATAAAAATTGTTCCCAAAACGGTGATAGAAAAGAGACATAATATTCTATCGCTGATGGTGGTTGGAAATTCAAATAAACATCCTTCGATCTAAAGGTAAGAGAATTCGGCTTCTATCTGTTATGAAATTTTAGACTAATCACGGAGAGCAAACAATCGGCAGCTTGCTGCGTGGTGATTGATTTGGTTCTTGTTAATTTGATCAACAAATGAAACTACAAAACCTTAGTGACACCTGCAGATTGTGCTGTCGAGCATGTTGCAGGAGAACTGCGCAGCAACTCAAGTTGAGTTAGCCCCTGCTGTAGACGCATCTTAGAAATCTCCAAACGCACGAGTCTTGAAGGAGAATAGGATTTGGGGTGGACTTGGATTTGGGCTGGACTTGGACTTGGGCTTGGACTCAAGGCGACCTTCTTTTGTTGGTGTCTTTTGTCTTGAAGAAAGTGGCTTGTTGTGTTGTTATCTCTTTGGACGTTGCTCATATTTAGAGACTTATTGGATTTGAAGACACAAGGAAAAATATAAAGGAATAAGAGAAATTAAAATATTCTAGAAATAATTTGGTCAACCTTTTTTTTCTTGGTAAAAAATCTAAAATATGTTCTTGTGGTCTTACTCGTATTTAAACTTTTTGGAAAAATTGAAAGGAACAAAGAAAATAGGGGATATTCTAGAAATAGTTGGTCAAATAGTTTTTGCTTAAAAGGTTTGAAATATGCTTCATATTGCATTCAAATTTTTGGATGCTTTATTAATTTCATAAATTCAATTGTAATGATAATGTAAAAGTCACTCATGATTGCAAAAAAGATTGAAGGATTGTATATATTTTGACCGTAATAGTTTATATTTAATATGGTTATAAGTATTTTCTATCATTAGATAGGATATTAATACCACTCTTGATAATGAAGTATTGTCCACATATCCATATTCTTAATATATTAAATGTGTTCAAAAATCCAGCCTTAGAATTACAAAAGTAGTAAAAGAACTACACCTAATTTCAATTCCTTTCTAAAATCAGCAACCCCTACAATTTCTTACGTAACTGAATGTACTCCCACCATTTATAAGAGTTTAGGATTGGTTTTAGAGGCACCTATTTCCAACACTTTGAATATTTATAGTTTATTCGTACAATGTCCAAAAAATACATTCTAAGGGAATCTGAATCCCCCTTTGACTACCAAGAAGACCCCATAGGAAAAAAAAAGTTTTTCAGTTTAACCCCTAAAGGTTTTTGACTATGTTTTCACAAAAAAAACGCTCCCAAACTGCCATTTCTAGTACAAGTACCAAATTTTGGAAAAAAAACATTTTTGGACACATGTGACCGTAGGATCTTGTATTAAACTAGTTTGAGAAGATGTGGAAAAAATTTCAGAAATTTCCACCGTGTAGATTGCAAGATCTTAGCATTTGAAGTGACAAAAACCCTTTTTTTGTCCCTGCAAAAAACCGGGCAGCTGCACTTCACATGGTCACATTTCTATGAAAAAATGTCCAAAATGGTAGTAACTCTTTGGATTCTTCAAAGCAAGTTAGTTACATGCTTGAAAAATTTTAGATCATTTGGAAATGTACAACATATAGGAAAAAAATAGTAAGTAGAAAGAAGTAGAAAATGATTCAAAACACTAAATTGTTAAGGATTTAATTATGGAATTGAAAAATGCCAATCCAAACCATTGTAATGTTGTAATAAAAAATCTACACCTTGTGTTTATATTTTTTTCCAAAAATATTGAAAATTGAGTTAAATAAAGGACTTCAAAGTTTATTTTAGAGTAGAGATTCCATAACTACCCGCAAACTACCCACAACTAAAATTCCTCATAACTTTCATCTCATAAATCAAAGTGGAATGATTCAAAGCTTTCCTTGTGCACATAAATCTAGAGAACCAATTTCAAATTTTTATTTCTCTAGAAATGATTTTTAAAGAAGTTTTTTTTGCTGCCCGGGCTGCCCGCCGAACAATGAAAACTACATATCATACCATACCTTTTTAACCATGTGGTCAAAAGTTATGAAAATTGTTGGGCCCTAAAGCTACTCCTCGGGCACATCTTTTGTGAAAATTTCAAAGAAAAATAAATAAAAATTCCATTCGTGGTGAGCTGCCCCAAAACGCTATGTTGTCAAAAAATGGTGTTTGGTCCTTTAGAGGTTAATTATAATGGGAACCATGCTGAATTGCTTATTTGGACGATTTTACATGTAAGGTGGGAGGCTGTTAAAGCAACCCTTTAAGAACTGATTGCATTTTCAGGGAAGCTAAACTCCTTGATACAATTTTCAGTAAATTTTACTAGGAAGAAAAATTGGAATTGACATCTAATCCAAGTCATTTCATATTTTTCGAACCTTCGTGGAATTAGTTACAAATTTTTGAAGTTGAAACGTGGTGATTTCTAAAAGCGACCCCCTCCTGAAGTGTACAACGTTGGTACATTGAAGAAAGTAAAATGTACCCCTGTGTTAGAGGTTGATTTTAGAGACATGTCGCTTTTAGAGACACCTGCCTTATGTACCTTATGCAAACAACTATAATTGTAAGCTCCTGGTTCAAAGACAAGGCAGTAAATAAGGCATTTCAATTCTTCTCGAAATTCTATGAGCAAGCATCATTCATACCTATCTCCCAGTAAAAGTAAAGCAAAGG
Source organism: Antitrichia curtipendula (assembly GCA_951230915.1). Classification (NCBI taxonomy): domain Eukaryota; kingdom Viridiplantae; phylum Streptophyta; class Bryopsida; order Hypnales; family Leucodontaceae; genus Antitrichia; species Antitrichia curtipendula. The sequence continues at coordinate 20,376,424 of OX579640.1, read as the reverse complement.
TCATGATTCTGAAGAATTCTGAAAAAGTATCAGAAGCATCTGAATATATGAAATTCAAAGTCAATTTTATTACAGATTATTTTGGAAAAAGATTTCCATCATGTATCTCAAAACCATGGCCTGCATGTGACTTTTGAGTATTACAAAACAGTACCATGACACACACGCATTCCGTGCTTGAGGTATGATGTATATGTACTTTACAGAGACTGCCGGAGCCCAATCTACTGCTAAGTTAGATGTACCCATTCCTCCCTCATGTACTAGTGGCACACATTTTCTTTCAAGAATGTACTCCAGTGCTACATGAGGATGGAATTGGGTCCATGGGTGGGAATGGGTTTGTTTACCTTATTAATAAGTGAGCAAAAGATCTCTCTGTATGTGAAACAATATAACATTCAAGAGCCTTCAAAGAGGCTGCCTTTGCCTCTCTGAAGTCTTCATCCACGAAATACATCCACATATTATTAATGTAAGCTTCAGGACGGAGACAATGGCAATACATTTATGGTGCGATCTATTTATTTGGCTAATTCTAGGACAAAATATACAAACAAATAATTATAAAGATAGATGGTCTGTCAAAAACTAAAGAATTCATTGAGTATTATACCAATGAAATCTAACCACTTGTCATCAATAACTTATGTTGATTTTTTTATCGACAAGAGAAGCTCTTTATGTACACTTGGGGTGGTAGGAGATAGAACAACCCATGTGGGATATGTAATTTAGAGTTTGTAATTTCTCAACCGCTCATAATTAAGTCTAAAGTAGGAATTGTGTTAAAATTATAATTTCAGACCTCATTTAGGCATAGTGGAATACCTTTTTTTTTAAACATTTGAACTAAAAAAAGTTGTGGAATCAAGCTAAGTTTCATCTTCAAAAATCCAATTTAGATTTAGATCTTCCAATCAAAAGTTATGGATAAATTTCAGAGAGGATGTATGAAAATGTCAAAAAAAAATCCTTTCAAACCCCTCTATGAAATTTGTCTATAACTTTTGAGTGGAAGATTAAAATCTCGAACGGATTTTTGGAGATGAAATTTAACTTGATCTACAACTTATTTTAGTTCAAAATATTTAGAAAAAAGTTATTATACTATGCCTAAATGAGGTCTGAAATTATAGTTTTAACACAATTCCTACTTTAGACTTAACTATGAGCAGTTGAGAAATTACAAACTCTAAATTACATATCCCACATGGGTTGTTCTACCTCCTACCACCCCATATGTTCATAAATAATTGTCTTCTAATTCCAAATCTTATATCTTGAATGGCTTACAAAGCAATGTGACGAAATTCAAACAGTGAAATTTTTGACTTGAATGAATTGATTGTAATATGTTTAAAGCTATTTTTTGTGTTCAATTTCCCAGTTACCCGATTGTGCAGTCATGACCTTGGCACTGAGCAGAAGTCTGACATTATTGACGCGTGGCTTATTAGCTAATGTTGGGTGTGGAATATACCACATCATTCCGTCAGAGGGAAGGCAGTTGTTCTCACAGCTCTTGAATGTTATGAACACTACATCTGTAAATGCACAAGATTATGATTGAACCATTAGGAAAAATCTGACCCCTGCAAAGGATCTGTAATAGGGTTGTTTTTTTGCACTGTAGCAGTGCTCCATGCAGAGAATGGAGGATGGTCCCTCCAAATTTAAACCACTGTGACTCTGCCACGATAGTGGAGTTTGGCGCCATGGTGCCAGAAAAAAAAAACCTGGTCTCTAATTGTTCATTTTCGGCACCCCCGTGGTGCAAAAACAAAAAAATATAATTGAATGAAATAAAATAAAAATAGTCGATATAATGTGGCACTAATAGTGACATGTCAGTTTCTAAAGGGGGAAAAAATCAGCATTTTTTCTCTAATTGCACCGATGCCATCCAAAACTTGTAGCTTCTTTGAGGCCTAAAATTTCCCTAATGCAAAACCATACTAGTATTTAGGATTTTTGTTTAGTTTTATTAGTTATTTTCTTGGAATTCCCACATTGAACCGATTATTCAAATACCAAGTTTGATTATTTTTTTCTATTTTTAATTCAAAAAAAGTATTATAAATTTTTTCACAAATTTTTTGCCAATGTTTCCAAATTGCAATTGGGTTTTTTCCCAATTCCACATAAACTAGCCACTCATTTTTTTCAAACACCGGTCCATACAAATAGTGTACAAATGTTTGGCAAATTGTTGTCCAATAATTGAATTACATTACCTATCATATCCAATACTTGCAACTAATTAGGCATGATTAGGTTGGGTATGACAAAAAATAGAAAACAAAACAAAAAATAGAAAAGAAAACGGACTTGGTACTTACAAAAAATAGTTCAATATCGGAATTAAAAGAAAGTTAGCTAGTAAAACTCAAAAAATGTCCTAAATGTTGCTAAAGAAGTCTTTCTTTCAATGCTGTAGCCATCACTTTTGCCATACCCATGCTAAAAAGACTTACATCCAACAATAGTAAAAAAAATCCATCCAAATTCAATATTTTTTTAATTTAGCATAGTTGGAGGCACCTTCACCATGTAAAAAATACTTTCATAGTATTATCAATTGAAAATTATGAAGTTTCAAAAATATATATGCCACATTTAACTACTTCTGGACTTTCAAAGGGTCCAGAATTAATAATAGAAAAAAATGGTCATTTAGAGATAATCCAAAACATTAGGAGATCAACAGAAAACATTTAAAGATCTATACAAACATCTAGAGATCTCCAGATGTTATTATCCAGAGATTTTTGAATGTTTTGTCCAGAATTCACGTAAAAGTCCAAAAGTAGTTAAATGTGGCATATATATATATATATAATTTTTGGATAAGTCATGTAATTACTATGTATTTTCAAAGCTAGTAGAAGCTCCCTAGGCTTTGAAACCATCATATACAATAGCTTGGTCATAAAATTGAAATCTATAAGATAACCAACACACAACCAATCACAATGAATAATTAATGGAATGATTTTATGGCACTTTAGAGGACACTTTCAATGGAAGTCTACTTGTCAAAGAATCAGTACAAGAACACTTTAGGATGTTTTTGCCTTAGTACGTCAAAAGAATTTACAACAAAGAAATAGACAAAAAATAAAAGATATCAAAAGTATAATTTTTGTATTAACCATGAAGAACAAACCTACCCAAGGGGCTTTGTTTCAAGGTCAAATTTGAATTTTGCATAATTCTTGGTTTTAAATGTCTTGGAAATTAACAAAAAGAATGTAATTCTAATAATCTATTTTTTTATTCCTATTTATTTTATTTTCCAAAAAAATTGAAATTGTAATTTTTGTAACATTTTAAACTTAAAGCAACATTTTGAAAGCTTAAAATAAACCACTTTAAACTTTTCAATCAAGTTTTTCTTAATGTGAGGTCAAAGAATACACCTATTACACAACAATGCTTATCACTATCATCTCCAATTTTTCTAAAATGTTCATACTATTTAAAGCATTTTTATAATTACCATGATTTACAAAGAAATGACTATAGAAAGTTATATAATAATCATTCCAATGTTTCAATTATGTAAAAATGAAGTTAAATTTTGTATATATATTACTACACAAGAAAAATATCAAGGTGCATCAATTTAATATAGAAAACCAATGAATTTTGACCAAACAAGAATATGGAATGTCCTTCTAAATAAGGATTAAGACCATCATATGACACTAAACGCTCACAACAAAATATAAAATAATCCGTGAACAATTATAACACCCAAAGGTAAAAGAAGAAGAATTTGAAAAAAAAAATTGCAGCATACATATAAAATGGCTAAGCTCTAGAAAAAAATAGCTTATAAAAAGATATGTACACACTTGGTGTGCAAGAGTGTTGTTACTGAGGGTCTTAGGAATAAATTTAGACCTATTTTTAGCATAGATTCACATTGCAAACATCACCCCTAATACCAAGTGTAAACATACCCTATATGACCCCAAGAATAACATTGCCAATTGAAAACTCTCACCTAGGCAGTAAGAAAAACAGGCAAAGGATGTACAACACTATTTGACGATACCTTATTCAGAGCAAGCAATTTTACATTAGTGCTTTACAATACGGAAAGGAAATCTTGACAAGTGGCTGAAAATCTTGCTCAATTGCTCTACAAGTCACTTCCAGATACAAAGAACCGATCTCAAGTTTAACCCATAAAGTTCCAAGGCCTTTTTTCCATCAAGAAACACTCAAAACTGCCATTTCTATTGCAAAGAGAAAAAAAATTTAAAATTTATTTTCTTTTACATATCTAACCATAGTATCTTGTACTACACTAGTATAAAAATGTGCAGAATTTTTTTTAGAAACTTTGACTAGATAAATTGCAAGATATTTGCATTTAAAGTAAAAAAAATAAGATTTTCTAATGCCTTGCTTGACTAGGTTTTTTGGCTTTAAACCTTCTTAACTTAAAAAAATTTCACTATTGATTTTGATTTTCTAATTTTTTATGTTGAAGACTTGAATTGAGAATCTAGGAAAAAAAACTCAAAAAAAATACTTAATTTTCACTCATTAAATGGAATTAAAACACAATAATCCCAATAGTGAGATTGTTCTAGCAAGCAAACCTAACCTTGCATAAGAAAAATTGAAAAAAATTATAGAAAATCCATTCAAAAATGAATTCTATAGGGTTTTTTTTTCATAAAAGATTCTTAGATTGCATGAAAAACAAGATTGTCCATAACTTTTTTATTTGGGCTGTCCCTTGAGCTACTTTTTGGACTCATGGTGGCATAACTTTTGCTCCTAGGCATCAATTGAAATAAAAATTATATTCCCACAAAGGATAATTTGATTTCCTATCTTCAAAAAAGTTTCAAAAAATCATGTAAAAACTAAGATCACACAAGCCTATGAAAAATCCTAAGAGTCCCTTGCAGGGCCCTTGGAATTTTAGGGGTTAACCCTAAAAGACCAGGTGTGTTTGAGCATAGTCCTTGTTTTCTTGACTAGCTCTCGTAACAAACATAATTCCTCATTTGTGTGGAATAATTTTGATGATTGCCAATGTCAAAATGAAACAAGACTTATTTAGCTTTCGTATTAAAAAAATGATCAACAAAATCACACAATTTTTGAGAAAATGCCACCATTGACAAGATTGATGAAAGATGTTTAGTTAGGGAGTATTTGTTTGTACGCTGACAACAAAATATTGAAATCGGAATGCTCAAAAGTGCTCCAAAAATTTTGATTTTTTTCCCGCATGTGCATATCATCATAATATTGATGTATAATTTTTTTCAAATCATTCTAAGTTGTAGAAAAAAAGATATGAGACTATGAAGTAACAACCCACAATGCCTTTTCTATTCTCAAAAAATTCACCAAAAATTGGACACTTGATCATTTCTTGATCAGATTGCATTGATAGATTCAATAGAGAAATTCATCTAGGGTCTCTTTGTTGCTTACAGACTATTAGTGAGGTTCAGATATCAATTTTTTTACAAATGAAGTTGTAGAAGCCATGTGCTAGCATTATGGTCCTTTAAGGGTTAAGTTACATGGATTCTAGCAGCATGTATGGCTTGCATAAACCTCTAAAGTAGAAGGCTCGAGAATAGTTAAGGGATTAAGAACCGCCCACCTGTAAAATGTACACGATTTGTACATGCTATTTTTTCATAGCCTTCACTGATGTACAAACAATGTACATTTCACGAGTGGACAATTTTGGAGCCTTATGCCAATTCAACTTCAAAATTTCATAACTAATTTCAAAAAGCTCCAAAAAAATATGAAACAACTTAGGGTAGATGCCAAATCCACTTCTCTTTCAAGGAAAATTTACTGAAAAATGTTTCAAGAAGTTTCGCCTTCCCAAAATTCAGTTTCAGCTCTTAAGTGGGTGATTTCTGGGCCTGTTACCTTAATGAGACAACAAGTAAATCAACAACGACGTTGATCCTGACACAATGCAAATTAAATCAACCCACATGTAACGATTTCCAACTGAAGTTGAAGCTGGATCCGCTTTGAGGACTCACTACCAGAACAACAGGCTTATTGACATCATCCTTGAGGAACAAAAGTGCCTGTCAAAACATATAATAAATGGACATTCCTGACCAACTGCTTGAATTTGCATTTGAAGTTGGGGCTTAACCCCTCATCGCCGGAGGGGACGAAAAGTGTCCTCACAGAAAATTTAAAGTGCTGTAACTTTTGCATCCGATGTCCAAACTCAATAAAACTTGTTGGTAAAGTTGCGCTCTCTCTTCTAGTTTATGTGGAAGAATTTTCAGATCAATTCAAGCTTTATTGATTTCTTGAAAGCCAATCGAAGTTCATAGGTTCAATTTGAATTCACCAAACTGCATTTGAAGGCTGCAACTTCGGGGGCTTGTATCTCCTTCATCCAATGTTCGTTTTCAATCAAATTTGTTGTGTTATGTTCCCCTTTAAGTCTAGTTATTGTGGTTAAATTTTCATGTCAACCCAAGTTGTTTTGAATGCTTGGGAGCAATTCGAAGTTCAAAATCTAAACATTTTTGCATTACAGTGAACTTTGGTGGCTTATAACTTCTTCATACAGGAGTTTTTTTCAGTAATTTTTGTTGGAAAAGTTTCACATACTAGTCTAGTTCTTGTGGTAAAAATTTCATATCAATCCAAAAAGATATGATTGACTGAGAAGCATTTTAGCAGAGGTAGGTTCAGCTGTAGATGTGTTTTTTTGCTACTTTTTTCACTGTTTTTTGACATTTCAAAACAACTTTGCAAATGCAATGAGTCAATTAAATGTGTGTTTTTTCCACCAAAGTGTTTGTCTTTTGGTTTAGAATCACCTTGTAGTTTAAAGTTTTTTCATTTGAGTAGGTTTAGAAATCAAATTCCACCTCGAAATGTGTTTTTAGGAAAATTTCAGCATCTTTTTTCAACACTAAAACATTATAATCTTTCAATCTATACGGTCAAATGACCCCAAATTTTACTTACACCATCTACAACATGCACACTATAATATTGTACGGTTGAGATTTTTATACCTTACTCACATTAAGATTTATAGCACTTGAAAAGCAAGGTGGTTTTTTGACATGGTTAGAGCTTCGGCGGTGAGGGGTTAAACTGCTCCACTTTTAGACCCCAAGGTTCAGCCTTTCATTTTACCACCTGCTGAAGAAGATGGTTATGATGGGCAATATAAATATATAGCTTGTTCATGTACACATCCCAATGACAAATGAACATGTCTTGAGTGTGGCAAAAACATACCCACATTGTAACAACTCAATGTTAAAAAAATGATTGCCTTCAACTATTTCAATATTGCGGAGGAGCTTTCAAGTGCAACGGCTTCTAGATTACTGTGCTACGAAATGCTAACCATGTGGAGAGCTAACACAAAATGGTTGAATGTGCACAAAGCTCCTCTATCCATTGTGAATGTTTGGCATGGTGAGAAACTAAGGGAATACCAAGACTTTTGGAACCCACAAGTCGAGTGGGAAATCCCTGTTATATATCCCAATACAAAGTGTCAAAGATCATATTGTGCTTTTCCAATAAAATGCAAAACACTACGCAATCCAAAGCATTGGCAAGCAGAAACAAGTTCTTATAGATTCAAGTGTAAACTTTGCAAGAGGCAAGTAGTGGGACCGAAAAATACAGTAATAGGGGACCCCCTTAACCTGGCTCCTATTGGTTAACTGGAGCCAAGTTAAGGGGGTCCCCTATTATTGTATTTTTAGGTACCACTACTTGCCTCTTGCATAGTTTACATTTGAATCTATAGGAACTTGTTTCTGCTTGCCAATGATTTGGATTGCGTAGTGTTTTGCATTTTATTGGAAAAGCACAATATGATCTTTGACACTTTGTGTTGGGACATATAACGGGGATTTCCCACTTGGCTTATGGGTTCCAAAAGTCTTGGTATTCCTTTAGTGTTTCACAATGCCAAACTTTCACTATGGATGGAGGAGCTTAGTGCGCATTTAACTATTTTGTGTTAGTTCTCCACATGGTCAACATTTCGTAGCATAGTAATTTAGAATCGGTTGCACTTCAAAGCTTCTCCGCAATGTTGAAATAGTTGAAGGCAATCATTTTGAACATTGAGTTGTTACAGTGTGGGTATGTTTTTGCACACTCAAGACATGTTCATTTGGGAGGTGTATATGAACATGTACGACGTGTACATTGCAAGGTGTACATGAACAAGCTATAAATTTGTTGCCATCATAACCATTTTCTTTAGCGGGTGGTAAAATGAAAGGCTCATGAGAATATTTTCTAGTGCCTAGGCACATCTTCCATCTTTTAGGTTGCACAAGGCCCCACCTTTTATATAAACAAATTTGCGATGTAAAAGATGAAGGGGTGGAAGTAGGCCCCTCTAAGCTACCATCCCAATCTTTAGGCATCATCTTAATTAAAAGGGCAAGCCTATCTTTAGTAGAGATTCTAGAAGAATCATCATTTATATTTGATAGGCCTTCAAAAATTTCTGCCATTACAGAAGAAATCAACTTCCTAGAAGAAGATATGTATGTATGAATGAGTTAAAGTATAAGGAATTTTTTAATTATAAAATGGATGGAAAATATAGATAACACAATAAAAAATGAAACATAAGATATATAATATTTGTAAACATATTTATATTGGAAATTTCAATGTAAAAAAGTAAAAGAATAAAATAAAATAATAGACATTAGAATCCTATAGCCAAAGTAAAAGTGTTTTTACTTTTCTAATGTTGGATTTCTACAGTAGATGTTGTAGGGTTGCATATGTATGGATTACATCTCACAAAAGAGTAGTTGACAATTCACTTTGAAAATAATATGAACAAAGGGGCAAGTCCTACATCGAAGTCTATGGTGAGTACAAAGTGATTGACCACATTGTATTTCCTAACTTATATGGCACTTGTAATTTGTATATTACTGTATAGTATAGAATAATCTAATTCTATAGTCTAAGAAGAAGAAAATAGCATTTCATCTTCTAATAAATGCATCCAATAATGAAATGAACTCTTAATAGATCCAAGCCTTTTTTCCATCAAAAAATACTTGAACTTACCATTGTATTGCAAAGAGAAAGAAACTTTAAAATTGTCTTTTTGTGCATATCTAACCATAGGATTCTATACTAGACTAGTATGAGAATGTATGGAAGAAGTTTAAACAACTTTGATGGCATAGATTGCAAAATATTTGCATCCAAAATAAAGAAAATAAGTTTTTTTGGAACTTGCTTGACTAGATTTTTTTGGCTTTGAATCTTCTTAACTAAATTTTTTATACCATCAATTTTTATTTTTAATATTTTATGTTGAAAGGTTGAATTGAGTTTTTTAATTTAAATTCAACAAAAAAATACTTAATTTTTACTCTTTAAAAAATTATTGAATAGAAGTGAGTTCAATATCATTGAAGAAAAAACTAAATAGTTAATAGTTCTAAAATGGAATTGAAATACAATAATATCAATAGTGAGATTATTCTAGTAAACAAACCTAATCTTGTCTAACAATTTTAGAATAATCGTTAAAAATGCATTCAAAAATAAATCCTATAAGGTGTTTTTTCAAAAAAATGCGTATATTGTCCAAAAAAGTAGGATTGTTCATGTCTTCCTTAACACTGTTCAAAATAGAATGAATCCAAGCTTCAAATGTATTCAAAATATAATCTTTGAGGAAAAAAACGTATATATTTATTTTGACTGTTTGTGTGTTTTTTGTGCCTCCTCCACCTTCCATTTTTGACTTATTGTGCCATACATTTTTCTCAAAGGCACCGATTGAAATAAAAATTATGTCTACAAAGCTCTTGCAAATCCACACATCTTTAGAAAGTTTCAAAAACACTCAATACAAATTTAGACAATGGAAACCTATGTGAACCCAAATTGTGCTTCAAGCGGACAAATGGTCCATTAGGGTTTACTATTAGAGCAGATGCTTGCCAAAGAATAAGAAATAGAGAAGATCGAGCCTTTTGACATCAACATATTGAGGTCTATTTCAAGTTAACCTCAAGACTCAAGTGTGTTTTTCCTAAGTAGGAAAAAATAATTAGCGTTTTGGGAATATAATACGTACTTCAATTTGTGCTTGAAAAAATAATTATACCACAATAAGCCCAAAATTCACTTTAAAGATCAAGACAAAAAAAATCAGAAGTAGTGAAAATTAAAAAATTAAATTTTTTTTCCTTCAAATATTATGAATTTGTCTTTATGCAAAGTTTAGAATAATTGTAGTTGGACTTGTGATGAGAAAGTCATTGCATATTTCCAAATCAAAAGAAATATAAGCATGTTTAAGAAAATTATTAATAGAATTCATTTTGGAATGCAATTTTTTTAATTGATTCATTTTCTTTTTTGCGAAGGTGCAATTTGCTTGCTAGTTTATCCTCACCATAGAAATGAACTCCTAAATATCTCTTATGTTTATAAATCCAAAAATGCTTTGAAATACTAGTGTAAAATTATGGCTAAAATCTTCTACTACTTTAATATTACAACAAATCCAATTACTATCTCCTTTATTAACCTGTTAGAGTACGTACACCTCTCAAAATTTCAAAATAAAAAGCCTTATCAATTGTGCAAGTACATGATCATTGTGCTTGATTTCTAAAAAGAAGAAATTTCAACTCATTTTAAAAGGCTAGATTTCAGCATTCAAACTTTTTACACCAAAATGAGCAGATCCTACAACAAGTTGCTCTCTATCTATAATATTTTGAAGAATTAAATTAGAAATATATATAAAATTTAAACAAAAAGAAATTAATATTCATTTTTGAATAAAATAGCAAATAAAAAAATAGAGTATAATTTAAAATATTGAATTATTAATAATTTAGTTATTAGGAATTGAAAATTTCAATTCTAGAAGTTGTAATGCTGCAATAGATAATCAACATGCAATGTTTTTATTTTATTTTTCAAAACTGATACTGAACATGGATTGAAAAAAAAGACTTCATAGTTTATTTTAGAGTAGAGATTTTGTAATTCTGTACACTCAAAAACTCTTCGTGATAGCTTGTATTTGATTAATTGAAATGTACTCATTCAATGTTTTTCACATACTCATACATCTAGGGAACAAATTTGAATTTTTTATTTCTTAAGCAAAAAGCACATATTAAAAATAATTTTATAACATTGGTAAAAAGTTATGAAAATTGTTGTACCTTCAAAGTACTCCTCGACCACTTGTTGTATACTTGTATGTAAGTTTTTTTTTTAACTTTTTGTTTGTACTGAGTTGCTCATAATTTCTAATTTACCTGAAAATGTTGTTTGGTCATTTATGGATTGATGAATACTAGTTCCATCATAGAGCTATTAATGATTTAGTTTCTTGTTCAATATTTGACCTCTTTCTACTTCATAATTACTCAAGGAATTAAGATTAAGTTTTTTCATGTTTAAATATATTTCCTAGACTTTGAAACCAATTTTTCAATGTAAAATATTTTATTTTCAAAACCCAGAGAACAAAGTATGAAGACAGAAGGTAGAAACATTAGCCCACCCAACAAAAAATTTGGATCTATGAAATTACATAGGACTTTAGACCCACCTAACCCTAGGGTCTAAAGTGGGGCACTTTAGGCCCCCTCCCTGAACATTAGACCCTGTGGCTAATGTTGCCAAATCTTCCTATGGCTCCAACATCCATATTTTGAACAATGAACAAAGGGCTTGCAAACACTCTTTTGTCCAACCCACTTCTCATTCATCCAATGTAATACTTGAATGTTGAAAAAAAACCCTTCTTTAATGATCAATTTCATGAAATTGTGAAAAATGATATTTCTTTACAAAGATATTAGCAAAATGTGCCAAAATTCAAAAAAAGAATCGAGACATTCAAGGATTAATAAGAACATGGTGTTTCAAGGGTTAATAAGAGCATTTGGCTTTAAATCGCTTCCAGATGATCAAAAAAGACCCTGTAAGTTTTATGTTCCACGTTGATGAAGCCTAGTTACATAATAAGGTAACAGACTTTGAAATCACACAAGCTCTAAAACTGCCCACATCCTCTAATGTACACTATGTGCACATGTTGCTTTTCAAAGCCTTCAACAACGTGCAAACAATGTACATTTTAGGAGGTGGGTGATTTTAGAGCCCTATGCCATTTCAACTTCAAAATTTCATAACTAATTCCACAAAGCTCCAAAATTTATGAAACGACTTGGGTTAGATGCCAATTCCACTTGAATGTCTTGCAAAGAAAATTCACTGAAAATTATTTCAAGAAGCCTCTCCCGGCTGCTCCAACTTCCTTCCGGCCACATATTTGATCTTGACTGCTTTGCCAATCAAAGGACCGGATGCGGCAAGTGGAGCCTCGCAGTGCTATAATTTCTTATTAGGCTTCTTTTTTTATATTTGGATATAAAAAGTATCAAAGTAGAATTCCTTAGGCCACTGAAACTGTTATATCAATATGTTTGTAAGAATTGGCAGCTAGTTCAAAGTTAGCTTCAAAGTTAGTTGGTGGAATTGGGAAACCAAAAAACCATTCACAATTTGAAAACCATTGAAAAAATTATCTAAAAGTTTCTACTTTGAGTAAAAACTAGAGGAAATAACCAAACTTTGTATTTTTAAAACCACTTCAATTTAGAATTGAAGGAAAATAGTTGGTAATGAAGGAAAATAATCAGTAAAGGTAACAACTTGCATAAGAAATGCGAGCATGTGTATGCAGTAAATGTTGTGTTTTTAGCTTTGTTTTTGTTTTTAATATTTGCGTTTGTTTCTTTCTTTCACTTCACTTTTCTTCTTTGTAAGAAAATAAGGGTGTTGAAAATTGACCCTACTTTAGAATTCCAAGTAATTGTAGGGATGCATAAAATACCAAAAATGAGGAAATTAGATAATAATAGGGAGCATTCAATTGCTCATGGTTAGCTAAATATCCCCCTAATTAAAAAAAGAGCTGTACGTGATCTACAACCCCCTACATGGAGTGACCCCCCCCCCTGAGCAATAGAAACTACTTATCTAGGAAATTTTGTGAAAATGGCGATGTTCCATTCGCCATTTTTTAGACTATGCGATCTAAACGGCAAAGTGCCATCTAGGACAGGTATAGATTTCAGACCATGCAATCTAAATTTTAAAAATGTCATCTAGGACAAATATAGATTTCAAACCACATAATCTAAACCATTAAAGTGTCAAAGTTTGTGGAATGGCGCCATTTTAACGAAATTTTTCATTTATATCGTGGTTACAATTTTCACCAGCCATATACCTAAGGTATGTATATCCAAAACTACACCTCCCTAAAACTGCCATCATTACTTTGTGTACATCTCCAAAATCAGTATGTACATACGTATGTGGAAAAAATGGTTTTAGAAAGTCTACCCCAAAAAAACTTTAACCAGCCTTCAATAACTTTTGCATATGGTATCCACAAGTGGTGTTCTTTGGTGCATTGAAACCTTGTCCCACAAGAAAATCAATGAAAATTTGGCCATTCTAATAATAGTAAATAGTAGCAAAAAGTGGCGGTTGGGGGGAACCTATCTTTAAGGGCCATTCACTTGGTTGTACAAAGGAATGATAACACGAAGGTAAGAGCGGAGTGGAAAAAGCCAGAAGTAAAGTTCACATTGAGGCATTTGAGGCTGGCCATTTTGTTCAAGTTCGTGTAATGAAGAAACTCTTAAATGAGAGGGCGTTCCCACTGTTCGATTATTATCTGAAGAGTGGGGCTCTTTCCTTAATGGATGGACCAGCCCAATGCCATGTAATTAACAGTGCCAACAATTGTTTCACATCTACGTTTTCTTTAGATTGTCCACTTCTGGTGGGCTTCTTCAACTACCTCACTTAATGGCCGTATTAGTGTTTTAAGTAGTCTGCCACATCAGGTGACACATAGGCTCGACAATTTCTTACAAGCACTAGTGGGAGTGCCACTTTTTTTTCTTCTCCTATAGCACTCAAACCACAATCCACTAAGTCCAGGTGGGAATACACCTTTATTTGGGAATGCAAACAAGACAGGAAAAACAATACATGATAAACTATTTGCACCTTCTGAAGTCAATTATGTAATCAAAAAGCAATACTTGCTTTCAAAAATCAATATTCAACTCAGTGATTTCAAAGAGCAACACACAATGTAACAAACAGATGCTAAGTTAGGATTGTCCTGGCATGTGCACCAAAGCAAGTACCTTCAGTTCGTTTAACCTTTAAGCACTCCAACATCCATATTTTGGACGATAAACAATGTTTAGTCCAACTAACTTCTCATTCATCCAATGCAATACTTGAATGTTGAAAAGACAAACTTCCTTCATGACCAATTTCATGAAAATGCGGAAATGATATTTACAAAGTGATGTACAAAAGGTATGTACAAAGATATGAGCAAAAATGTGCCAGAATTTGAATAAGGATCGACACGTTTAAGGCTTAATTTCCACCTTCTAGTCCTTGAGCACATTGCCAATGAAGCATGTATGATAGTTACCTGAATGTGTCATCGCCAACCTGCACCTCGAACACCCAAACTCTCACTATTGATGATTGAGACGCTTCTAAAATCTCAGCGTGCACCACAAATATAGCGACTAGATAAAGTATCGGAATAAAACCAAAATATAAGATGAAATGTTAATATTAAATATTTTAAGAATGTAAAGTGATCACTTATATATATAAGGTGATCACGGCACCTTTTACAAGTAGAAGGTCACAACCTTCTATGTGTCAAGGGGCACTTCTTATTATGATTGTAACTAAACTACATACACTAACTTAACTAGTATATACCAAGAATACAAAAAACATCAATAACTTCAATAATTTCCTCGAAGTCTAAGCAAATCAAGGAAAGAGACGCTCAAGTTTTTGTAGGAAATCGTCTCAGTAGTTTTCACGAAGCTCGCCCCCTCTAATTTCTCAAACATTAATTTCTCAAACATTCATTGCACGATGAGCATTTTGCTGCTCAAAACCTACATTATGATTGCATTGAAATTCAGATACAACAGAAGCCCCAAAATGAGTCAAACATGAATCTTTGCTTGTATCAATCTCCATCAGCGTTCTTCACAGAACTGATTAAAATTCGCTCCATTGCTACCTAAAATTTTTAAGAGCTAAATGTATATTGGAAAAAAATCCTTGAAAGAATTAGATTTTAGCCAATATTATAACAACCAATAGAATTTGATAACCAATTTGCAACTTCCCTCCACATTGAAATTAGCATCTATTTAGTCAGTTTTGGGTTAGAGTACTCCTAATAATCCTTCACAACTTTCAAAATCCTTTATTTTTTTATTTATTTTTAATACTACTCACTTCAAGTAGCCAAAGTTGGTGCTTGTTTGTTTTGAAAGTAGCATATTGTACTAAAAATCCATAAACTAGTTCTAGGATCACTGATCTCCCATAATTGTTGTTTTTAACAAATTCCAGGTCACCAACATGTGATTCCAAGTGTAGAAATTGTGCATGTAGGTTTATAGGAATCAAAGAACATGTAAGAATTTTAAGCCTTGAGAATATGCAAGTTTGAAGTTCTAGTCTCTCTTGAAGATGTTAATGACAAGTTGCAATTGTTCAATACCAGTAAGGTAACTACACCTAAAAGCAAACGCTACCTAAATTCTTGCCTAAAATGTACTCCCACTGTTCATGAAAGTCTATGATCGCTTTTAGAAACACCTATTTTCAGCACTTTGAAAATTTGTAATTTATTCATACGGTGTCCACAAAATGCATTCTAAAAAAATCTGGAATCCCCTTTTCACTACCAAGAGGACCCCACAAAAAAATTTCCAATATAACAATCGTAACCATGCTGAAAAGTTTTTTTTTTTTCAGTGGAGACCCAATTGGACCCTGAGAGCTCTAAAACCAAGGATGTGCAAAGATCAGAAGTTTCAAATGAATTGCTCAAAGCACTTCCATTCAAGACGGACGTGTCAAAACCACAGTGGTTCCTTACCTGACACATTCCTTACCAGAATGCACAATTTTTTTGAAATTATGCCAAATTCAATATGTAACAAATATTCGTTATTATGAAACAACAATTTTTTCATTAGCAGTGCTCTCACACTGCAGAAATCAATGCGACTCTCTCTCTTCTTTCCAATTTGCGAAGTGCTTGAGTGAATTGAAGAAAAAAACATCCCTAAGAACATGTTCAAATTCCCCGCTTTTAAGATCTGCAGTTCAAGAAGCCGAAGCTTTTTATCCAACAAAGTGTAGAAGCTAGCGAAGTGTGTAAACACAATTTGGAACAACTAACCAGATCCTGCCGACTTTTAAGGACCTTCCATTCAAGCAACTTCGCACCATTCTGATTTCACACCATTCTTGAGTACGTGGACTCCCGTTTTCCATTTCCACAGTTTCTCTTACGTCTGTTTTCTTGCTGACCCCCTTACTTGTTAACATCTCGTGGACTTCCTTTCCTTTAACTTCTCCTTTATCATCTTCCCCACCCTCTTCCTCTCACGATAAGCAAGGCCGCAGTCCTCTACTCCCACTTCAATTCTCCGACGATCCCTGCTGACAGGGAAATCCAGACGCTCCCATTTCAGAGTCTCCAGGTTGAGCAATGCAAACCTTCTTGGCACCAAGGTGCCCCTGCACCATATTCTGTACCCGTCACAGCCCGAATCGACCACGAAGTAATCTTGCAGATAAACGCTGATGAACACATACTCATCACAAAACGAGGCCTGCACGTATGTTTCTAGGAAAATATCGCATTCATTCCGAGTTGGGCTGGGATCGTTGGTTTCAAACAACTCATCAAACAAATCCAAGGGTATAGAACAAACTTCATCCCACCGATTGTTGCTGCCTTCAAAGAGTTGATGGACATATAATTCCATATTGCCAGTACCATGGTCCCATCGATGTGATAGAGCGTACAGACGTCCGTCCCAACAACCCAAGTTAATAGCGGTAAGATCCCAGACGGGAAACTGGGAACTGCTCCACACACCTGTTGCCATATCATAACACGTGATGAATGGAACATCATACGTTGATATGTATAGATTGCCATTGTGACACACACTACCATGTGGGGGAGATGAGAAGACCTCGAATTTGGTCAACTCGAACGACGAGGGCGAGGGCTGGACTTTGTGATCCCAAGCACTGGTGACAGAATCGTAAACAGAAGTTCGTATTGCTTCTACTATGGTTCCCATTTCCGCAATGACCAGTCGAAAGGTATTGTCAACTGGGTTCACAACCAAACCCTGTAAATTCCAATTCCTGAAAAAGGATTCTCCATGCTTGTACAATGGAGGTAGCTGATCTCCGCACAAGGATGCAAGGATTCTCCATGCTTATGTTGCATCCTTGTGCGGAGATCAAAAACTGTGAAAATCCAATAATCTGACCATTTACCATCAACACAGACTAAATGACCACCAGCATTCCACAGGGGAGGGTAGTCATCAGTGGTTCCATTCGGCGTAGGAACCGGCAATTGGTGCCACTCATTAGAGACTCGGTCATACTCCACAAAGAGTTGCCAAATGCCGTCTGGATGGACTAAACAAAAGAAAGGCTTCTTGCTGAGAGGATTTGCATTGGCCTCCAAAAAATTCTCATCAAAAGCCATTGCATTAAATTCCTTGCACACAAGGCGCAACTGGAAAAACTCTCGAAATGGCAACTTGGCGAAAACACTCTCCAAACCAATGTGATGTTGTAGATTGCCCCACAACTTGGGATCCATCTCTTCCGTGGGGCCAAGGATCATCTCAGGAGGGGGGGGAGGTGCAAGTATGCATGGCCTAGTGGCTAGAGCTAGATGCTCATAGCTTTGAAGACTGCGTATAATTTCATTAAGGAGATGATTCGAATCAGATGACGCCATGAAATACCCTTGCAATGAACTCCTGATTGTGATGAAGGAGTCCTCAAAGAATAGGATCTGAAATCATTACATACAAGACATGTCAAATATAGAAAAAAAATGATTCGAATTATTGTTGGTCTCAAAGGAAAACACCTATATAATGTAAAGACTGTTGGTTCATCCACCAATCACTACATCAATCCAGACAAAAACATCACACTGCTCCACACTGCTCCAGGACAATGCAAGCACATAACGTTGATCAGCACCTTCTTCCACAACATACTTACAGAACTTAAGCCTAAAGAACTGAGGAGTCCTTTCTGGATGACTATCAATTTCCTTGTTTCTTTAAACTGATTAGGTAAGAAAGAATGACAAAATGTAGATTGAAAGAAGAGCATCATGTTTGATCAGCTTAATATTCAGCTTGTACTCATCAATTTACTCAAGTGCCATGTATGACGTGAAGAAATACGGGATTCCAAAATTGTAGAGCAATCCTTCAGGGTTCAAATTTTCTAAAAAAACCCTCAACAACAACAATGACAGGGCAGAGCCTCACAAACACCGACAGTGACGCACATAGAAATCATGAAGCACCCACTACGCAGACTCCTACACACATAGTTTCCTTCAATTCAAATCAGAAACAATTGATTATTTGAAACCAACCTCAACAGCAAAGTCTTGCACTATTCATTGCGTGCTTCCAAGTCAAAATGCAAATCTCATAACAATGCAGGAAAAGAACATGACAAAGATGCAGAGTTCCGTCTCTCTTCAAACCCTATCTCACAGAAAATCCTTAGAGAATTAAGACTATTCGACGTCCAAAACACCACCTGGCTAATCATCCTCTAACCCAAGTACAATATCCGCAATCAGAGCTCAAACAGTTGTCAAAAGTAAGCTTTCCGGCGTAAGAAAACAATTTCGCATCCCAAACTACAAAAACTAATAGAAATAGAGAGACCCAAGAGCTTCAAGAGGAGCAATCCAGAGCTCTACAGCAATAAAGTCAAACGAAGTAAGCGCTTGAGATGTACCTGTAAACCGTAAGAAGCTCCTAAACCTCAAAAGTTTGTGCAGAAGATTGTAGCTCCACACCTAAAACTCCTTAGAACCCTGATGCTTTATAAAACCACAACTCCATGTGACAAAATCCAAGCTATAGACAGTGATAGCAGCGACAAATTAAAACCACCTTCTAACCTCATCAATTACAAAGAAAGTTCTGGAGTGAAATTCATTCAAGCACGCTCAACCCTAAAACCTCCTCGACGAACTCACTTCAGTGGCATGTGTCTGCTTGTATCAGTTGCATGTGTTTAGGTATGTTCCCACTTGGTGTTAGAGGTGCTGTTTGGAATGTGAATCTGGTACAGAAGTAGGTCTAAATTCGTTCCTAAGACCCTCAATAACAACACTCTTAACACCAAGTGGGAACATATTTTTAACTAATAGTCTGACATAACATGTTTTACAAGCATCTTTTTCATTATTTCTAAGGATCATTTGAATTATTTTACAACTTATTGTAGATTAAGGTATGTTTCCACTTGGTATTAGAGGTGTTGTTTGGAATGTGAATCTGGTACAAAATTAGGTCTAATATTGTTCCTAAGACCCTCAACAACAACACCTTTAACACCAAGTGGGAATATACCTTTATTAATATAATTATATGGGCAATTTAGTTGTGTTTATCTCAACCAAAATTTGTACATTGACCAAAGTATCAACCCAAATTTATGCACAATGGAATTTAGGAGTAAGACATACACATTCCCTATAGACATTACAAACAAAATATATGCGTGGAAGTACCAATAACAGATCAAATAAGCAATTCTAGACATGATCTGGAGTAGTATACAACAAAGCAAATATTTTCCTATGTGCAAAGATAGAAATGATGGGGATTGCAAAAAAATTGGTAATTTTATTGCTTGAATGGAAATTACTATGAATTTTGGGAGGTGAAAAGTTTTCTAGACCCATAGCCAATGTCTAGGTTCTTCCAATTCCGATCATTCAATAACTACTTCCTTGTTCATTACTTCCTACTTTCATGCTCACTCCTTTGGGACATGTGTCATGAACTTATTAATCCAAAATCTTGAAAAGGTGGAAAAACATACATTCTAAGCTTTGGTTCTAAATTTGTTCCAGTTTTGGTTGGAAATGATTGTATCCTACAGGTTGGGTATAGGTTACTAGTTGGAAATGGGTGCCTCCACCTTACAAGCTCGTTCAAAACCATTATATAAGTTTGCAACAACATTCCATGTTAGTTGAAATATACATTCATTGAAATACACAAATTGTTTGAATGAAAACTTAAGAATGTCTACTAGAATGAATGAATGCAAAGAATGTTATTAAGCCATCTACTTTACATTTAGAACAAAACTTGTTCGTCATTCATCAACCATTTTTTGGCTCTACCAATGTTACAAGTTTAAGTTGGAGGCCGGAGTGGGACGTTATCCAACGTTTTTGCAGCAACGTCATCCAGAATATGACATCATGAGGATTTGGTAGGCGGGGTTAAGAAATGTAGTTCCAACAATCATTTTTTTTTTAATTTCTTTCTAATTTTTTTTCCAAAATTGTTGACATTGTAATTTTTGTGACACTTTAAAGGCAATATTTTGAAAGCTTAATTAAAATACTCTACTTTTGAATTTTTCAATTAAGTTTCTCTTAATATGAGCTCAAAGAGTACACCAATTACACAACAATGTTTATCACTAGCATCTCCAATTTTCTAGAAGGTTCATACTATTGTAAGTAATTTCATAATTACTATGATTTCTATAGAAAATATAATCCTTGAACAATAACACCTAAGGATAAAAATAGAAGAACCAGCAAAAAAAAAAATTGCAGTACACATGTGAAACAGTATAAAAGCAAAACTTTGGGGAGAAAATGGCTTATAAGGTAGAAGGCTTGAGAATAGTTCAGGCATTAAGAACCGCCCACCTATAAAATTTACACGATTTGTACATGCTGTTTTTTCATAGCCTTCACTAATGTACAAATAGTGTACATTTCAAGGGTGGACGATTTTGGAGCCCTATGCCAGTTCAACTTCAAAAATTCATAACTAATTTCAAAAAGCTCCAAAAAATATGAAACAACTTAGGTTAGATGCCAAATCCACTTTTCTTTCAAGGAAAATTTACCGAAATTTTTTTCAAGAAGTTTCGCCTTCCCAAAATTCAATTTCAGCTCTTAGGTGGGCGATTTATAGACCTGTTACCTTACCCAACTCTAGGAATGATTCCAACAATCCAATTGAATAATTTAAGTGCACTTAGAACTCTTAATTACTTGATGAATCTAAGGTGAATAAGGTGAAAACACCCAGAAAAAACGTCAAAGTAAGCAATTCTAACATAATTGGAGGCACCTTTTCCTACAATTTTTTTGGAAAGTATTAGCAATTAAAAATCATGAATTAAATTTTTTTTTGATGATGACTGATAATTACAATGAATTTTCAAAGTGGAACTCCCTAGGCCATTGAAACCATCATATATACATTTGGAAAGAACAAATGGCTAGTTCAAAGTTAGCCAATGGAATTGGAAAAAACCCCCAATTGCAATTGAAAAACATTAGCTAAAAAACAATGAAAAAATCTATAATATTCTTTATTTTGACTAAAAACTAGAGAAAATAACCAGACTCTATACTTATAAAATCTAGTTTTATTTAGGAATTGAAAGAAAATAGTCGGTAAAACTCAAAAAACTTACCAAAAATTGCATCGTATAACTTGGTTGACCATAATATAGAAATTTACAAAATCAACAGTCAAACAATCATAGTTAAATATGGAAATGTTTTAATTGCATTTTGCGGGACATTTTTAGTAAAGGTCTACTTGTTAGGATTGGATATATGGACAATTTTGGGTGTTTTAGCCTTAGTTCCCACATCAAATGAAGGCAAACCACCCATAACCGACTAAATAAGCAATTGTGGACATGATGTGGAGTACAAAAAAATGAAAGAAATATTTCCACAGGTACAAAAATAGAAATGAGGGGGATTGTCAAAAACTTGGTGATTTTATTGCTTAAATTGAAATTACTATGAATTTTGGAAGCCCAAAGTTGGTATGGATTTATGTCCAATATCTTGAGTCTTCCAATTTCAATCATTCAAGAATTATTTTTCAACTCACTACTTCTTACTTTCTTACTCACTACTTCAGGACATGTGTCATGACCTTACTACACTAAAATTGGTAAATAGTGTTGGGTGACAATTTTCCCGCTTGCTCAGATTCCTCCCGACTCCCCTGCCCGGCGACTTCAGCAAGTTTCTAGTTTGGCCACTCGCCGATCTGTCATCAATTGGATGGTGGAGGATGTCGGCGTTCATGGCTTGGTTGGCCTCAATGCCCGCGTCATCTACGCGTTTCCGGAGCATTTCCGTGGCCAACGCCCGGCCAAACTCATCAAAGCCAGCCGATGGTGGCAACAACGTGACCAATTTGAAGAAAATGCTCCAAGCCCCTTGACTCCGTTCTCGTGTAGCCAAAGTTGCTTAGGCAAAAGGAGGCGCCACTCTCCCAAGGCAAAGCCGGGTCGAGGCCCTAAAAAGAGCGAGTGGGTGCAATATTTGTACCTACTTTTGCTTGAAGAATTCAACCGCCTCTACAAATCAGGTGTTAAATTCTCCGCATTCCTCCTTCGTGAATTAACCCTATCTATTCTCGTAGCTCCTAGATCCATTTTCACCGACCGCTCTATTGATCCCAAGGACGGTATTTTGTTGGTCCAAAAAATTACGGCAAATTGGGTCAATCAATTCATGGACAATCATAATATTGTCTTGCTATCCCAACGTGGTCGTTTGACTTGTAGCCCTGAAAAAGAGCTTCAAATCGAATTGCAAACCGCCTACCATTTGGGGGTCTTGCAAAGGGGCTTTTCATCCAGGGAATTCGATGAAAACCTCATGGAAAACCTGGATGAAACACATTTTGTTGTCAATCTTGACAACAGACAAACCTTAGGGTTTAGGGGAGATACCACTGTAAAATACGCCGAGGTTGTCTCGGGTGGAGAATTCATGACTATGGTGGTTCAGATTTCTGGGGGCCGGCGGGCCACTATAGAAGCCCCTATGCTCATTTTTGCAAATCAAAATAGAAGCTATCCTATCCGAGGTTTGATGGATAATATTCCCGGCGTTTCTTATAGATCTGGCCCTAAAGGCTGGATGGACCAAACCATCTTACCCGAGTATTTCTTGGAACCTCGTGCGTATCAAGCCGATCTTCATCAACGGATGAAGATCATATGGCTTGATAATTGTACCGGACATGCTATAACCCCTACATTGGCTGCTGTCCTAGCAGCCAAAAATACGAATTTCAAATTTCTACCTCCATGTTCTACTCACCTTTGCCAACCAGCAGATACATTCCTCATTGCTAAAATCAAGGATGCATGGACAAAATGGTGGGAAGCCAAGAAAATTGAGTTGATACAACTCAATGCTTGGCAAAATACACCTCGGGCAGATGGACAATGGTCAGGAAAATTGACAAATCCGGGCAAACAATTTTTCCTACAATTGGCTGCGGATGGTGTAGAAGATGTCAACCGACAAGTGGATGTTGACAACATCTCTTATGCTAGGAAAACAATGATTTGTTGTGGCTTAGCATTAGGACTTGATGGATCTTGGAGTGTAGGGCAATTGTTTCCACATCTCCAAGACATTATTGCAAAAAACTTGCCATATTTTCAAGGGCAAGAGCTGCCCAATTTCAATTGAAATCTGATATTTTATTATATGTCTCCTCCAATTTCTAGCTTACAACTAGGATTATTATGTTGTGTTTATGGTTCTTTCTATATTTAGCAATTTAGACATACATTGTGATCAATTTCAGCATTTCATGGTCTTTCCAGCATTTTATGGTTTCTCACAGCATTTTAAGCTCTTTTCCAGCATTTTATGGTTTCTCACAGCATTTTAAGCTCTTTTCCAGCATTTTATGGTTTCTCACAGCATTCCAAGGTCTTTTCTACCATTTTAAGGTCTTTTCCAGCATTTTAGGGTCTTTTTCACCATTTCAGGGTCTATTCCAGCATTTCAAGGACTCTTTCAACATTTCAGGGATTATTTACTATCTAACACTAAATGTAGAGAGGTCAAAAACTTGAAATGACCTAATTTTACTATAGAGCTCAAATAGTGTTGGAATGGGGTAAAAATGTTCTAACACTAACTTTGCAAATCACAATTAGTGTTAGGTGGGACAATTAGTGTTGCCAACACTAATTACCAATTTTAGTGTAGTTCCAACCTTAAAAAGGAGAAAAAAACACATTCCAAGCTTTGGTTGGAAATTTATTCTAACCTTTGTTGGAAATAACTACACCCTACAGGTTGGAAATGGGGCTTTGGTCAAGAATCGGTGGTCCTACCTTCAGTTAAGTTCTGTGCATTTTAACTAAGTTCTTGCATCAAAATGCAGAGGAAGTTTCATGAAAATACAAATTCCATGACAAAGATAAATATGACTATAATATACACAAACTCATCACAAGCATTAAATGTTTTTTTGGACTTCTAAGAGATTGTTTTGAGGTTGTTTCCCAAGCTCTAAACCACATTAGTGCAATTAGATTATTAAATTTTAAAAATAAAGAAAGAATTAAAATATTAAAATATTATTATTTTTTGACATGGCACTCTCTTGGCCATGTCAGACTGCTAATGTGGCTTGGTTTCCATGTTACACATGGAGTTTAACTATGAAAACCAATGGACAAAATTGACATGCTACAGAACCAAAAAAAATTCACAACCATAATCACTGTAAGGTAATATGCTCTTAAAGCGACCATTTAAGGGCTGTTCTGCCTTTTTCACAGGCTTCTGTGGACAAAAATATTTTTGGATCGTTTTTTAGAGAAAGAAAAATAGATGTGTTACCTAACACAAGTGGTTTTGTATTTTTCCAAGCATTTTTGAATTACTTATAAATTTTCAAAGATTCAAGGCATAGGCACCTATTTGTGAACATAGGTCTTCCAAAATCTGTCCACTTGCAACTTATAAAGAGATGTGCGGAAATCAAAGACAATGATTGGCTCTTGCAATAGAAAAACAATTTTTCCTTGAAGCATTCAATTGCTAAAGTGGTCCATTTAAGGATCACCCCATCTCCAATTTTCCACCTAAAACTAAGGGCGGTTTGAAGAAGATGGGTGCTTTTATAGAGCACACTACCTTAACACCAAATTTTGACTAATTCTAACAAATCTTCGGTAATTAGTTACTTGCGGAACCTAATTGAAATTGAAATTAACAATCAATCAAACCTTAGTCTTTGAAGTGACATGAACTCTTACTAAGCTCAAAGTATATCATGCATTTTTATCATACCATTGTTATTATACCAAGTGGGGAAAATTTGGGGTGGAGTAATGAAGCCATGGACACTGGAAAATGATTGCTTTAAATTAATACAAGAAATTACTTATTTAAGAACTTTCTTTAAAATGGTGATATTCTATATGCCATTTCCAGATTGTGCAGTCTAAACTGCAAAAGTGCCATTTAGGATAAAAATAGATTTTAGACTATACAATCTAAACCATAAAAGTGCCAAAGTTTGTAGAATCGTGCCATTCTAACAAAATTCTCCAGTAAATATAACACGGTTGCAATTTTTCACCAACCATATACCTAAAGTGGGTAAACCCAAAATCGCATCCATCCTAAAATTGCCATCATCACTCTATGTACATTTCCAAAATCAATATGTATGTATTTGGAAGAAATAGTTTTAGAACATCTATCAAAAAAAGACTTAGTTTGATCCTTAGTTTTGTAACTTTTGCATACAATGTCCAAATATGGCGTTCTTTGGTGTATTGGAACCTTCTTTCACTTGCCCACAAAAAAATCAATGAAAATTTGAATAGTTTAATAATAGTAAGAGGCAGAGTAGTAAAAAATGGTGGTTTGGCTACCCGCATTATTTGGGAGTACAAACAAGAAAAATAAATAATATAACCTGATAAAGTATTTGCACCTTTTGTGATCAATTATGTAATTAATACGTTAGTAGTACTTGCTTTCATAAATCAGTAATTCGGCTCAATGATTTAAAAAAACATCATGCAATGATCTAAAATGACCTTAAACTACCTTGGATGATGACTAGGTGGTAAGGACTTCCAATGAAAACTATGAGTTCCAGGTTCAAATTCCTATGCCAACATTGATTGTGTGTGGGCTCTTTGTGTTGGAGTACAAGGAGGGGGTTTGTCCCTCTACTTATTCCTAACAGGGATTAGGTCCATGGATTGCCATGGCTGGGTCATTGAGGCTATCTAGGCTGGCTGGCTATGGCCCTCGAAGGTTGTATGTTTCCAAAAAGAAAAAAGAACATCACCCAATATAAACAGATTCTAAAGTAGGGTTGGAAGTTCTCGCATGTGCATCAAAGCAAATACCTTCATCTCATTTAACCTTTAAGCGCTTCTACATCCGTATTCTAAACAATTAAATACAAGTAGTTCGTTTCAAAACACTAGACCTATATCCAACAAAGTGTAGAAGCCTAGTGAAGTGTAACAAATTTTTTTGGAACAATTGACCAAATCTTGCACTTTTAACCCCTGAACACCCTAGCGACATGATCCTATCTTTCAAAATTTTAAAATTTTCTTATTTGACTATTATAATCTTTTCAATAGTATGGTCAAAGGACGTGTCCCTTTCCCTTGAGCTCTCAACACCTTTCAATTTTCCCTTCTGCAAATTAATTCAAGGAAATGAACTTCAATTTTGTTAAATTGGCTATAAGCCAATACGTACTTTGGCACGTTTCAGGACGCGCGTCCTGCAACATAAATCCATACAAGCCCTAGTTCGTACACTTTCTTAGAACAGAAAGTTTGGAAGTAAAGATGCATTGTGAAATATAAATACCAACGGGGTAACACCCTGCCGTTCTCCCTGTGCAATATAATAGACATTTGTGAAGATATACGTCACGTTCCTTGAAGCCATAATCGCACCAAATTTACGAACTTAATTGCGGTTAAAGTCAGGTATCATGGAAGATCCATGCTCCAATCCTCTCGTACCTTTCTTTGAAACAAAGCATTCAGTGAATTCAAGATTATTGGAGACAAAGTCCTTGTCCGCAACGGGGTCCGCAATCACTTGATTCACTTCAAGACTTTCCTGGCTCGCAGTACGTAACTCCAGGTTTACATTCATTGGAAAGCAAAATGCAGCCTGCTCTTGAATTGCAAACCATTAATTATCAACCCTCTTGAATTGATTGAATCCAAACCATACCTTTTACATGAGTAATAAGAAGGGCGCACTCACCTCATAGAACATCATAAAAATGGTATGCAAAAGCAAGGGCTTGGATCATTCACCCTTCAGTTTTATAATTCACTCAACTAGCTACGTACACAGGTGTATTGATTGGTCCGGTTTCACAGCATATCTATGATACATTGGCGCGCACTCGATCTACTATTGGCATTCAAGGCCTCGATCAGTCTCTGCTAAAATCTCTTGTACGAAATGCAAACTGTCGGTGGACTCCCGTTTCCATTTCCACAGTTTCTCTTACGTCTGTTCGTGCTGACCCCCACTGGTTAACATCTGGCCATCCTTCTCAATGCATGAAAAGCCTGCAACTTGATGAGGTTAACCGGAGTTGTTGAGCGCATTACAACAGGCTCCGCTCCGTTTCAGTAGTAACTTATATATAAATCCTCAGTGATCGATCACCTACACTAATTAATTACATGGATTGCTTGAATCGATCATTGGCCCCGGCCCATTCCGCGGTACTTGATCTGACTGACTCCAGGGCTCCTCAATTCGGCTGCACCTCCAGATACTTCAAGCCGTCAATGGGAACTTGCCTTGACACTAGTTCGGTTCGATACTCATTGACCGTGAAGGGCTTGTACTTGAGCGGTCGTTCTTGAGTGATGAGCTCCGGGGCTGCACTGATGGAGGCCTCGTTGTCGATGCCGTAAAAGTAGATGGTGGTGTACCGGG
Source organism: Antitrichia curtipendula (assembly GCA_951230915.1). NCBI lineage: Eukaryota > Viridiplantae > Streptophyta > Bryopsida > Hypnales > Leucodontaceae > Antitrichia > Antitrichia curtipendula. Next base: position 20,348,448 of record OX579640.1, on the reverse strand, counting down.
ACCTGGTTCGGTTGAGTGCAACACGGTGGACAGGACTGTGCAGAATGCCATTCGAAAGCACCTGAAAAACAAATCAATGTATCAGGATAATGAATTCGCAATCAGTATGAAACTCGATCGATGAAGTGCAATACCCGAAACATGCTTGCAAAATTGTTAAAAAGACAAACTGTAAATATCTTACATGTTTAATAATACTATCTAATCAGTGCTTAAAATAACCCTCTTAGGAGTCTTAGGATACATTCATTCGTGTCAAGGAAATATCTTAAATTCGAATCCTTTAGAAGGATAAAATAACCCTCACTGTGATGAAAATGCTCAGATTGAAAGGAGGTAGATAGTGAGATTATTTCACCCTTGATCTTACTGGTGTATTTTGTCATTATGGAGGTTAAAAGAATCCGCTTCAAATGGTGGGAATATATCTTACCAGCTTACCTACTTCTAGTTTAAGGAAAATTAGTAATCGTATTGATTAGCATCGTATTGATGTAATTACTTAAATATTAGATTGTTAAAACATGGTCACATTCTCCCTTGCCATCTAACCTTAGTTTGCGTTCAGATACACATCTATAAATGGGTACCGCAGCAAGTCAACAACCCGGCATGGGCAGGGATAGAGATATTAAAAATGAATACTTAAAAATGGTTTCTTCAATTAAAATCAGTGTTCCACTTGAGTTTCGTATCCACGTGGGTTCTTCAGAGTGATGACGGTATTATCTAAAAAGGGCATTCAAATGATTGTCAGGATTTTTTCTTCTAATAAACTTGTACTTATCATTACGCTTGAAAAAGTTGAAATATTGAAACCTCCTAAAGATATTGATAGTAGGGGCTGCAACATGCGAGCCCCACCCCATGGAAAGCGACGCTCTCGTCATTCTAATATCTTATTCTGATGCATAACTCACCAAATTCAGACTTATATATATCCCGCGTCTGTTTTTATTTTTATTTTATTAATCTATTTCTCACAACGAAATATATTTCATTCAGTATGGCCAAAAAAATAATTATAAAATCAGACTTGTCTTCTATTTCTATTTCCGCACAACTGAAAATTTCATTGCAAAAGGAAGGAATAAGAGACCCGATCGAAGACCAGCCAGGGTCAAGGACCGGGCCTACACAGACACAAAACAATATCAGACTCATCTTTCAATGACTTTTTCGATTTTATTTGTTTTTCAGACCAAGTCGGTCCCTCATTTTATTTTACCTAGTACGATGTTTCAGTGGACTTGATCATTCCCAAACCATGAATATTCTTAAAACTCAGGGTTCTGAAGGAGGGGAATTAAGTCTCGGATTTTCGTACCTGCAGAGTGTCGCCCAAGTTGACAACAAACGTGGAAGCATCCGGTCGAATGCCCATCCACGTCCCATCCTTGAGCACCTGCAAGCCGCCCACCTCGTCCTGATACAAAATCGACAGCATCTGGGGATCCGTATGAGCTGGGATTCCAAACACACTGTTGGGCTCCGGACACGCCGGGTAATGGTTCACCTGGGCATTGCAAATGGCTTTCGGCGTTTCCAGTTTCGTGAAGGCGTCACGGGGCAAGCCCAAGCCTTCAGTCAAGCCTTCCACTATCAGTCGAGAGAGCTCTCGCATCGTCCCGAAGTAGCAAGTCAAATCGGATCTGCAACCATGTGATAATATATAATTCTCATTCGTGTACGTATATTCAGAGCGCCGAAATTACGATTCTGTCATGCCATGACAATTCTCAGTCATATACAATATTCAGAGTACCGAAAATATGATCTACACCATTAATTAAGTCCTCCCCATCCTAAAAATTCGCAGTCATATATATTCAGAGTGCCAAACTTGTGCAACCGTTATGCGTTCGTGTCCATATCAAAATAATTCTCAGTAGCGAACATTCAGATTTCAGAGTGCAGAAATTGGGACCGTCACGTGCACAGAGGTTCAGAAACTGACTAGAACTGGAACTGTGATCGAATAGTCCTGCCGGATTCTAGTTCATTTGGATTTGGGACTGCAGGTATGTATGTATCGTCAATTTCGTTAACTTGGTGTGAATCTAGGTGCCAAACATGGTGCCGTTCATCTGCTCCAGAAACTAGGACTAATTAGTAGGATTCTCGGTCATATTCAGAGCGTCTGAATTGGGACATTCTCCTGCGCGAGGCTCGAGAAACTAGCTAGACCTGGAACTGAGATCGAATAGTCCACATTCTAGCTAGTCTGAATCACGCCAATTTAACTAAATTAATGTATCGCCTGGAATGAGTAAAGGGTTGGATATTTACATGAACTCTGTAGAAAACTCTTTGTCGTCAGACCAAACAAGGTTCACCATGTTCCGTATCGCTTCGTCTTGCACCTACAATGCATTTTTTACCGCGGTCAAAGGCACTGGATCAGAACTGGCAATGGTTGGCCGGGAGCTAGATAAGCAAGAGATCGACAAGAGAGGAATTCAATTCATGAAAGTTGGTTGATTGACTCACTTTCATATGCAGTCTTTCCAACCACCACTTGTAGCGCCAACTGACTGGAGACCCTGCAATGTACCCGAATGAGAAGTTCTGGGCTTTCACTAGCAGTTTCTTCTCCATGGGCAGGTCAAAGAATTTCTTCACATTGAGCTCCACTTTCTTCACCTAGAATCACCAAAACCGAAGTAAGGTCTTAAATATTGCTCACGTCAGCCACACTGTCGCATGAACACATTCATGGATCCATGCATGCCACTGAAGCGGTGTTGACCTTTGATAAGCAGTTTCAGTAGTGCAATATATGTTATCGTTGTAAGGCTAGCCCGTTCTAAAGCTTAGTTTAATTCTTCCACTCAGTGCAGAACCGCGCGCACAGTTCCGAAGAAATCTGAAAAGGTTATGTAACTGAAACGATTCTCGTGTGTGTACAAAGGAGAATTACTAGATCAATCAAATCATGATTCTTGATCTTTAATTCTCCAAAAAAACGGAGTTAACGGACCCGAAATTGATTCTTGACATGGTTGCCACTTGCCAGTGACTCAATACTCTCAAAATCCAGTTGGATAGACTCATCTCCACCTAAGTATTCAATCTAATTACGATCACCTCTCTTGAATTCCAAATCACTTCAAGGAGAGCTAGCCTTAACAGATCGAATATTGCATAGGCACCAGTAAGCCCATTTCTGCAATCGCAATTCGACGTACTTCAATTCCACTGGAAGAATTCGATCAAGAAGCCTTGAGCAGTTCCCAGAGATTGATTCAGTCTCATAGGCTGAAACTCTCAATTTCAAAGACAGAGGTGGCAGAACAGATAAGACGCCTCTGGTTCCCAAATGAGTCAGACAGAGATCGATTATCTCTGGTTCCCGGATTGCCATCCCGGCAAACGTACTCTCAATAGGGAATTTTGTTCTGCCAGTGATTCACTCTGCTAGCTTGCCGCTCCTCTTTGATCCCAGTTCCCAGTGCTAAATCAACGGAGAAACTTATGATACATATCCAAGTAAGGAAAAGAAAGAAAATCAAACTCCAGGGTTGTGAATATCATATCGATCAAAAGCTAGATAGTGAGATCCATCGTTGAAAAGAATGCGGAGAGTCGGTATACCACGTCCCCGGTGCACTAACTTACAGCATATCCAACAGGGATGATTTGTGACACTGTCTGATTTTCACTCTTCGCCCCGAGCCTCATTTTCTTCGATCCCACTTCCCAGTGCACAATCAGCTACGAAACTTCCGATATGAATCCCGTGAGGAAACAAGAAGAATCTCCAGGGCTGGGAGACTTTATTCCCTGTTCGACCCGAGCTTAATTAATTTTCTTCGATCCCAGTTCCCAGTGCACAACCCACCTAGGAAACTTCTGATATCAGGGAAACAAGGTTAATCTCCAGGACTGTGAGAATCGTATATACAATCATATATCGATCAAAAGCTAGATAGCTAGAACTAGCTACTGTAACAGTCCTTCCATCACAAAGAATTTACGAGTCGGTGTCTATACCACTTCCAACGGCACCCCGTGGTTGCGGATCTTGAAGAACCCCCACGTCTTGGCAGCCACCACCATCTCTTCCAAGCTCCGTCTCTTCGCTTCCCCGTCCTCCCCCAACAACACTGCGACGTCAATCACGGGCAACGCTTCCTCCTGCTCGAACACATCGTGCGCCAGCGTCGGCCTCTCCGCGCCCACCACCTGAAACTCCTCCATCGTTAGTTTGCCGCCCCACAACGCTTGCATCGAGTACATCGGCGGCTTCTCCTCGGCTCCATCTTCCCCATCCCTGCTGCCCCCCATAGCTCGTGAGTCGTGGGCTTGCTTGCTTGCTAGTGCTACTGATGGAATCCTCAGCTAGCTCTGCGATGTTGGAAACTTGGATATGGAAACGCAAGGATCAGTTTCCGGTCTTCAGTTGGGTATGGTTAGCATTGTGGCTTTCGAGGTGAAATCTTTTGGGGGACGCACTCAAACTGGAAAAAGCAGTTGTGGAAACTAATTTGAGTGAGTGATTGTGGTGCGTGATGGCTGTGATAAGGTGCGCGGCGTGGAGGAGGCGGGGCCTGGGTTGAAGGTGACCCGGAGACTTCGGACTGGGCGAGCTAGCGACAAGGCTCGCTAGCAAAAACTTGGGATTTTTTTCGTTTTTTCCCAGGAATAAAGAGAGTTTTGTCGTTTCTTTTGATGAAGAGTAGGAGTAACTTAAATTTTTGGATTTGTAGAAAAAACAGCTGTTAGCCTGTTATTGGTCATTTAACTCTTCGAGAACATTTGAGGTCCTGACTAAACTTGGATTTCAGAATCTTTCTTGTGAACAGGCTTCACACAGCTTGTTCAAATGATCAATCAACGATGAGCTTCTGCCTTTATGAAGGCCATGGGCAACTTCAAAGCTACTATTCAAATGTACTATCAAACTTTCCAATGCAAAAAAATCACAAGTTCAAATTGTGATTCAAAATCTAAGACCAAGGCTTAGATTCATCATTGATAAATGCATCTTGTGAAGACAAAGAGAATGATACTAAACAAGTTCATATGTAGTTGAATACTTGAGGAGTTTTCTTAAAGATTCTTTGAAAAGGTCATTTAAAGGTTAAGCTGGTGTGGCATGTATAGATAGCCATCAAAGTCAACACATGTTTCTATAGATATTTCTATTAGCACACGTGAAGGTTCGTGAGTTGCAATTATCACAATAATCTCATTCAAAAGTAGAACATTCTTGTATAGTACCAATAAATATTTATGTAGTGTCAAATGTCAAGAAATTAGTGTGAGGCAACCTAATTTTGCTACATAGTGTAGTTTAAAAAGAAAAGCTCCACTTTCAATCAAATTTATTTCACTATCTCGTGATTAGCTTGTAATTTTTCTCAATGTACAGCTGATTTTCGAAAATAGCCAAAAGTGTGGGAATCTACTTTTTGACCTCACTTTGGAAATGGCAGCGGAGGGACAACCTTGGATCATTTTTAAAACCACCGACCTCCGAGACTTTGACTTTCCTGGAAATACACCCAAATTTCAACCACCCATTCAGTTCGGAAACGTTGACACACTATTTGTGGCCGAGTGAACTGACCCCCTTTTGGGAAAACCCTGAAGTTTTTTTATTTTCCACGCATGATAAAATTTTGCAAATTCTGAATTCATATTTGCAATCAGAGGACCCAACATCATTTGGAGAGGTAAACAAGGTAAATTTATCAAGTATAAAATAGGGGGTCTTTTATTTTACCTGCACCCCTAGAATGACTTCATGGGGACAAGCGAGGGGGGCAATTTACCTTGGCCCTATTGGTGACGGACAGCACATGAATATGGAATGGTCATCTTGGGATATTCAGGATGATTTTTTGGGCCCTATAGACGGTCGAGTCTATGGTAGTGCAACAAGCCTCTTGCAGAGGTTCTTGTTTTATACCTGGAAAAATGTAGGAACCTTCTACTTGCTACATAAATTTTTTTTGCAAATTTTGAGTTTATATTTGCAATCAAAGGCCCCAAATTAGAAAGGAGGGGTACAAATAAATATAATTAGCACAACATAAAATAGGGGGCTTTTTTTTACATTCACCCTTGGGCTGGACCTCTGCAAAAGGCTCGTTGCACTATTATAGACTTTGACCCCTATGGACGCATGGGAGTGGTTGCTAATCTTGAAAAATATTATTATTATTATTACTATTACTATTATTTAATATTTACTTATTTTGGGGGGGTCTCTATTTCTTGTGATCTCTTAGTCATTCTTAGGCCAGAGAAAACGGGATCAATGCCTACACTGAATAAGGGTATAAAGGGGATTAAAAAGTAAAGGGACTTTTCATATGGTTAATTATTAGTGACTATATGTGTAAGAAATATTTGTTGACATTTCACTCTATGTAGGTATTTACCTTTATTATACAACAAATGGTATTTAATGTTTAAAAAATGCCATTTTTTTGTATAGCAAAGTTAAATATTTATGTAGTGTGAAATTTTGATTACTTAGTATGGTTCCCTTTAACATCCCTATTCAATGTAGATTAAACAACCCAAACAAAAAGGTAAACCTTCAATAAAATGTGCCTAAGACAAGGGCCGAAAGGGATACATGCACCCATAATAAACACAATTTTCAAATGAGCAAATGGTAGAACTAGACATTGTCAGCCACTTAAGCAATTCCACACACATTTTAGAGCAGTAGAAGGCAATGTAAATTTTCAGCCATTTAAAAAGATAGAAATGATGGAGACAACAAAAAATTTGGTAATTTTATACTTTAGATTGAAATTACTATACCTTGAGTTGGTTTGAACTCACACCCAATGCATAGAGTCTGCCAATTTCAATCATTTGAGAACTGCAATTCTACTCACTACTTTGGAACATGTGTCTTGACCTCATTAGTTCCAACCTTGAAAAGGAGAAAAACCACATTTCAAGCTTTGGTTGGAAATCCATTCTAGCCTTGGTTGGAAATCCATTCTAGCCTTGGTTGGAAATAGTTGCATCCTACAAGTTGGGTATGGATCCATAGTTGGGATGGGTGGTTCCACCTTAGTTCTAGAGTTAATGGTAGTTGCAAGAAACACTTGTCCTATTCTTTGTCTCCTTGCCCTTGGATGGGTATTTTTTGACTCATAACCTTTGCATAATTTGTTTGGTTGGCATGAAATTTGGATTGAAGGTAGTTACAAAGGTTTCAAACATTCTTGAATTTTTTGAATTTTTTTGAAATTAGTTTACTGTTTTTAAGCTGCCTCCAATTGGGTGTCTACCTTGGGCATTGGGGGGGGGGGGGGATTTAGTCCTATTTTTGACCCAAAAATGTGAATTGGAAGCCACAAATTGGACATGAGGGAGTTTTAGGGTCCTTACAAGGATTGATGAGGAAATTTTGTGAAAAAAAGAATACTAGAGTTGCTCACAGGGGCTCAATGTGACTATCTTTTGCTCAGAAGTCCTAGAAAGAAAAAAAAATTCTTAAGGAAATTTTTGGTGCAATGAGAGGCTTTCATTGTCAATAAAAATGGCTTTTGAGAGGGAAATTTTTAGAATTTTTTTTCCCATTTTTTAAAAATGAAAAGGGACATAGACCCTTTTTCTACTATTTTCTGGCATTTTCAAACAATAGTGTCTTCAGTAGTATCCTGCAACAATCCATAATACTATTGTGTACTCGTAAGTGCTCCACAATGGGACCTCATTCTCGTACACCACCTCGTTTTAACGCGTTTACTATTGTACCAGCCACCTGTCGAAATTGCAAACCGACTGAAATTCGAAATCAACGGTGGAGATTGCCGCTGTAGCGCGTTGACATAGTACTTATAGTATCAATAGTATTGCTAGTCCTATGCCCCCAAAACGCATTTTTGGCCAAGAATCGTGAAGTGTTTCTTGCAACTATTTTTAATCGTAAAGGTTCGTCTCTAGTTATATAGTGGTGTCAGAGGAAGGTTTAACTAAGAATAGTACAAAAGAAACACATTAGGCCCTAGTTTTGGTGCTCCAAAGAGTTTCATCCTTTTTTCCCCTTCAAACCTCGTCTCCATAGTTCCACATTGCACACACTTTACAATTAATTCTACTAAAAATTGTAAAACAATGTTGGAGGGAGAAATATATGTTACTTTATGTGATGGTCAAGTTTGGTATAAATTATGTTATTTCAAAAAAACCCGCCCATATGTCATTTTATGATTGGTTTATGGTAGTTCATTGTTAGCCGGTGCCTTTGGAAAAATAACCGATGGAGGTATGAAAATAGAGGATCCAAAATCAGGTAAAAAACTTGATAGGACTAGCAATGGCAACTAGTGTGAAAAAAAGAAGGTAGATATGTAGCCGCTGCTTTAATCAAATTGTTAAATTTTTTCTACTTGCCGTTTCAAATCAAAGGCTAATACCCAAATTGTTAGAGGTGGGTATGTTCTTGGACAAGGTAGATATTGCTTTAGGGTTGGTCATTGAAGGGCTTTCAAGGCTTGGATACGGTAAAGGCCAATATTGCTTTAAGGTTGGTCATGACTGTCAATCTTTTTTCTATCATCTGCATTTGCCTAATATAATGAAATTTGGATTTAGATACAGAACCAACATGTCTTTAACACTTAAACGTCGATGAAGACGTTTAACATCCGATAGAAGACACAAAATCCTTTAATAGGACAAAAGTGCAACTAGTCATCCTCAAAATTTTGTTGTAAAAAGGAAGGTCTTCTATAGTA